>OW240914.1:360651005-360806005 GCA_933207985.1 Pelobates cultripes
GTGTTTCTTTACCCCGCGCTCTTGTGTTTCTTTACCCCGCGCTCTCGTGTTTCTTTACCCCGCGCTCTTGTGTTTCTTTACCCCGCGCTCTCGTGTTTCTTTACCCCGCGCTCTCGTGTTTCTTTACCCCGCGCTCTCGTGTTTCTTTACCCCGCGCTCTTGTGTTTCTTTACACCGCGCTCTTGTGTTTCTTTACCCCACGCTCTTGTGTTTCTTTACCCCACGCTCTTGTGTTTCTTTACCCCACGCTCTCGTGTTTCTTTACCCCGCGCTCTCCTATTGCCCGCTCTGGTGTTCTTCTACCCTGCACCCTCTTAGATTGTAAGCACCTGTGTTGCTTTACTCTATGCTATTATAGATTGTAGGCTCTTCACATGTTTTAAGCATCTGCATTACTTTGTGAAATATTTATTCTAGTTGTACAGTGATGGGGGGGAAAGTATTTGATCCCCTGCTGATTTTGAACGTTTGCCCAGTGACAAATGATAAGTCTATAATTTTAACCCCTTCAGGATGGAGTCAATAGTACAGGTTCTGATCAAAACAAAATGTAAACAAAAACTGGAATTTGCGCTATATGTCTGTGGGAGCAGCATTATGTAGAGATTTGAAAGCAAGAACCAGAATTTTAAATTGAGCTCTAGATTTTATAGGAAGCCAGTGTAGGGACTGACAGAAGGGTGAGGCATGGGAGGTGCGGGCGGACAGGAAGATGAGCCTCGCCGCCGCATTCATTATGGACTCAAACGGCGCAAGTTGGGAGCACGTAAGACCACTGAGAAGTGGATTACAGTAGTCAAGGCGAAAAAAGGACAGTGGAATGGACCAACACCTTAGTCGCATCTGGCGTTAAGTAGGGGCGGATGCGCGCAATGTTTTTGAGATGGAAATAACAGGATTTGGCGATAGATTGAACGTGAAGGAGAGGTCGGAGTCAAAGAGAACACCCAGGCAGCGAGCCTGCGTGGTGGAGCTGATGGTGGCACCGTTGACTTGGAGGGAGACAGACACAGTAGTAACAACACTTGAGGGAGGAAAGACCAGAATTTCACTTTTGGTCAAGTTTAGTTTAAGGAAGTGGGCAGCCATCCAGTTAGAAACAGCACAGAGGCAGTCAGAGACACTAGTCAAGAGGGACGGGGAGAGATCAGGAGAGGACAGGTAGATTTGCGTGTCATCTGCATAGAAATGATATTGGAAGCCAAAGCAGCTAATGTGTTTACCAAGGGATGCAGTATAGATGGAGTACAGTAGGGGACCAAGGACTGAACCTTGGGGGACACCAACAGAGAGGAGTTGGGGACAAGAAGTAGAGCCAGAGATAGAAACACTGAAAGAGCGCTGGGAGAGGTAGGAGGAGCACCAGGAGAGAGCAATATCTTGTAGACCGATATTGCGGAGGATGAGAAGAAGCTGTTGATGATCAACAGTGTCAAAAGCGCAGACAGGTCAAGGAGAATTAGGATAGAGTAGTGACCACGAGATTTTGCAGCGAGTAGATCATTGGATACTTTGGTCAGTGCCGTTTCCACAGAGTGCTTAGCGCGGAAACCAGACTGAAGCGGGTCTAGCAGAGAGTTGGACTCGAGGAAGTCTGTCAATCTCGCATACACAATTTTTTCAAGGATCTTGGATGCAAAAGGCAGTAGCGAGATAGGACGATAGTTGGATGGGGAGTTAGGGTCAAGATTGGGCTTCTTTAGAATTGGGGTTACAGTTGCATGTTTGAAGGGCAATGGAAATATACCAGAGGAGAGAGAGAGATTGAGAATTTTAGTGAGAGGTGGAGAAAGAGAAGACAGAGTACGGATGAGATGCGAGGGAATTGGATCTAGTGAGCAGGTGGTGGGGCGGGAGGACTGGAGCAGAGCAGAAACCTCTTCCAATGTAGCGGGTGCGAATTAACATAGAACAGCAGAGGGAGTGAAGTTAGGGGAAGAAGAAAGATGAGCGATCTCTTCTCTGATTGTAGAGATCTTGTCAGTGAAGTGAGTTGCAAAGTCTGAGGCGGTCAAGTTAGTAGGTGGAGGAGGAACAGCAGGGCGAAGAAGAGTTAAATGTGTGAAATAGTCGTTGGGGTTCGTGGGAGAGTGTGGTTATGAGGATATTGAAGTAATTAACTTTTGCAGAGGAAAGAGCCAACTGTATGAGCTCAGCATAAATTTATAGTGGAGAAAGTCAGATGCACAGTGAGACTTTATCCAACAGTGTTCAGCAGTTCTGGAGCATTTTCGGAGGTATCGATTGAGCTTGGTGTGCCAGGGTTGTTGTTGGGGGGGCCTGTGCGTTTAAATGTACAAGGTGCCATGATGTCTAGTTGAGAGGAGAGGGTGGAATTGTAGAAGGAGGTTGCAGAACTAGGACAGGTGAGGTTTGAGATAGGTAAAAGGAGAGTTTGGAGATTAGTGGAGAAATGCTCTAGGTCAAGACATTGGAGGTTTCTGTGAGAGTGATGTTCAGACGGTGGTGTCAATTGGGTCTTGGGTATGCCAATGTCAAAAGTCAGCAGATGGTGGTCAGATAGAGGAAAAGGAATATTGGAGAGATTAGAGGCAGTACAGAGGTTGGTGAAGGCAAGATCAAGAGTGTTTCCTGCTGTATGGGTTGCTAAATTGGACCATTGCGTAAGGCCAAAGGACCAGGTTACAGAGAGCAGACGAGAGGCATCAGTGCAATTGGGGTTATTGATTGGGATATTGAAATCCCCAAGTATAAGGGAAGGAGTGCTAGATGAGAGGACGTGGGGAAGCCAGGAAGAAAAGTGCTCAATGAATAGTCTAGGATAACCGGGGGGGGCGGTAGATGATAGAAATTCTTAAAGGAGTGGGTTTAAATAGGCGGACAGTGTGAACTTCAAAAGAAGAAAAGGATAGGGCAGGGGGGGTTATGATTGGTTGGAAGGTACATTGAGGGGAGACAAGGATGCCTACGCCGCAATCTCCCCCTTTATGTGTTTAAGCTCTCATGGAAGTATATACAGCACTGGTTACGACAGAGCCTAGTGTGATCTTCCAGAAGCAAAAACTAAAACATAAAAGGAATAGTGAGAGATATGCTAAATGGTGAGAACAAAGCACACAGGAAAAAATATATAAAAAGAAGGGTATCTTCAGAGAGATAAGTAATAGGGATATAACCAATTAAATCCACCTCTCTGGGGTTACCAGAGGTCTGTGGTAAGGGTATCCCTAGTCTCTAGACCTTCAGTCTCATGTAACACCTTAATGGATATTCTATGCTTTAATTCAGTTTATAATAATTATTATTTCTTTGTCAATGGGCAAACGTTTAAAATCCACAGGGGATCAAATACTTTTTTCTCTTGCTGTATATATGTACTATAAGGTCTATGACACAAGAGCAAACTGTAAACTAATGAGATTTCCTGCTAGTTATACTCTCAAAACGCAACACCCCACGTTCCCAAACTAGCGTTTAGTGAGTCTGGCTCCAGCAATGTGGCGTTTAATTGTGTTTGTTTTCACATTTACTTTTTGTAACACTTTACATTTTTTTTTCCTTTTTTTTTTTTTCTTGTATACTTTTCTTGACAGCAATTACTTGGAGAACTATCAGAGGTAACTGGCTGGTTTAATGTGTCTGATGGTTTACTATTCGTACAATGGATGTCATGATTTCTGGTGGGCTTTTCTGATGGCTGACAATACTCCCCACTAATTATTTTGGCCGATTTTTGTGTTTGATTTTCACAGCCGTAATACCATTATGTTAATCCTCCTGAAAAGGTCATTTGTATCTTTGTATGTTACCTTCTATACTGATTCAATGAAACCAACGGCTGCTTTACCTATTAATATTCCTTTACCCTTAAGGGGGTGTTTTTATTTGGTTTTATTCTGTGTTTATACCACTGGTCGAGATTTTAAAAATGACAGATGCCTCATCTTGCAGAGGTCATGAGCAGAATTGTTTCTCAAAATGTCTGCAGATATTTGAGAGATATATATATATATAATATAGATTTTTGTGTTTCTCCCATCTCTCCACTTAAAACACGCTGTTGTACAAAACATCAGATTATTGTGTAGTTCTATTAACCAATGTCCACAAGAGGGCGCTGTCACCTTTACTTTGTTACATTTTCTCAGAATTTCTTGCTTCTCTGTCCTATTTAAAAAAAAAAAAAAATCAATAAACATCAGGATTTACCTAATGCTCCTACTGCTATGCTTGAAATGATCCGCGAGGATTGTGATTGGAGCACCCCGAGCTTGTATGTTATCACTATGCACAATAACAAAAATAAAAATCATTTGTCCATACATAGGAGTATATTTATACATAAATTCAGACTTATTTTTGGATTAAAGATTCAATTTACAAAAATGCCCAAAATATAATACACACTTTGGATCGTGCATAGTATGATAAAAATAATTGTATTGCTAATAAAATATTACAAAATGTAAGCTGACCTATTTTTATCTAATGTTCTGACTGGATCAGATTGTCCTGCTCTCTATCCTTGGAGAAAACATTGTAAATGTGGGTCTGACTCATCTTTACAGCGTATCCTTGACTAAATCTGGCATGATCATCACTGGCAGCGAGGGCATTAAACCAGTTAATAAGAGTAAGCCATCCAAGGAAAGGAGGGCTGATTCTTCCAATCATGGTGTAGTAATATTCAGTATTAATAAGAGTAAGCCATCCATGGAAAGGAGGGCTGATTCTTCCAATCATGGTGTAGTAATATTCAGTATTAATAAGAGTAAGCCATCCAAGGAAAGGAGGGCTGATTCTTCCAATCATGGTGTAGTAATATTCAGTATTAATAAGAGTAAGCCATCCAAGGAAAGGAGGGCTGATTCTTCCAATCATGGTGTAGTAATATTCAGTATTAATAAGAGTAAGCCATCCAAGGAAAGGAGGGCTGATTCTTCCAATCATGGTATAGTAATATTCAGTATTAATAAGAGTAAGCCATCCAAGGAAAGGAGGGCTGATTCTTCCAATCATGGTATAGTAATATTCAGTATTAATAAGAGTAAGCCATCCAAGGAAAGGAGGGCTGATTCTTCCAATCATGGTGTAGTAATATTCAGTATTAATAAGAGTAAGCCATCCAAGGAAAGGAGGGCTGATTCCTCCAATCATGGTGTAGTAATATTCAGTATTAATAAGAGTAAGCCATCCAAGGAAAGGAGGGCTGATTCCTCCAATCATGGTGTAGTAATATTCAGTATTAATAAGAGTAAGCCATCCAAGGAAAGGAGGGCTGATTCTTCCAATCATGGTGTAGTAATATTCAGTATTAATAAGAGTAAGCCATCCAAGGAAAGGAGGGCTGATTCTTCCAATCATGGTGTAGTAATATTCAGTATTAATAAGAGTAAGCCATCCAAGGAAAGGAGGGCTGATTCTTCCAATCATGGTGTAGTAATATTCAGTATTAATAAGAGTAAGCCATCCAAGGAAAGGAGGGCTGATTCTTCCAATCATGGTGTAGTAATATTCAGTATTAATAAGAGTAAGCCATCCAAGGAAAGGAGGGCTGATTCTTCCAATCATGGTGTAGTATTATTCAGTATTAATAAGAGTAAGCCATCCAAGGAAAGGAGGGCTGATTCTTCCAATCGTGGTGTAGTAATATTCAGTATTAATAAGAGTAAGCCATCCAAGGAAAGGAGGGCTGATTCTTCCAATCATGGTGTAGTAATATTCAGTATTAATAAGAGTAAGCCATCCAAGGAAAGGAGGGCTGATTCTTCCAATCATGGTATAGTAATATTCAGTATTAATAAGAGTAAGCCATCCAAGGAAAGGAGGGCTGATTCTTCCAATCATGGTATAGTAATATTCAGTATTAATAAGAGTAAGCCATCCAAGGAAAGGAGGGCTGATTCTTCCAATCATGGTGTAGTAATATTCAGTATTAATAAGAGTAAGCCTTCCAAGGAAAGGAGGGCTGATTCTTCCAATCATGGTGTAGTAATATTCAGTATTAATAAGAGTAAGCCATCCAATGAAAGGTAATAAGAGTAAGCCATCCAAGGAAAGGAGGGCTGATTCTTCCAATCGTGGTGTAGTAATATTCAGTATTAATAAGAGTAAGCCATCCAAGGAAAGGAGGGCTGATTCTTCCAATCATGGTGTAGTAATATTCAGTATTAATAAGAGTAAGCCATCCAAGGAAAGGAGGGCTGATTCTTCCAATCGTGGTGTAGTAATATTCAGTATTAATAAGAGTAAGCCATCCAAGGAAAGGAGGGCTGATTCTTCCAATCATGGTGTAGTAATATTCAGTATTAATAAGAGTAAGCCATCCATGGAAAGGAGGGCTGATTCTTCCAATCATGGTATAGTAATATTCAGTATTAATAAGAGTAAGCCATCCAAGGAAAGGAGGGCTGATTCTTCCAATCATGGTGTAGTAATATTCAGTATTAATAAGAGTAAGCCATCCAAGGAAAGGAGGGCTGATTCCCTTCCAATCATGGTATAGTAATATTCAGTATTAATAAGAGAAGCCATCCAAGGAAAGGAGGCTGATTCTTCCAATCATGGTGTAGTAATATCTGTGTATTACTAAGAGTAAGCCTCCAAGGAAAGGAGGGCTGATTCTTTAATCATGGTATAGTAATATTCAGTATTAATAAAAGTAAGCCATCCAAGGAAAGGAGGGCTGATTCTTCCAATCATGGTATAGTAATATTCAGTATTAATAAGAGTAAGCCATCCATGGAAAGGAGGGCTGATTCCTCCAATCGTGGTGTAGTAATATTCAGTATTAATAAGAGTAAGCCATCCAAGGAAAGGAGGGCTGATTCTTCCAATCGTGGTGTAGTAATATTCAGTATTAATAAGAGTAAGCCATCCAAGGAAAGGAGGGCTGATTCTTCCAATCGTGGTGTAGTAATATTCAGTATTAATAAGAGTAAGCCTTCCAAGGAAAGGAGGGCTGATTCTTCCAATCGTGGTGTAGTAATATTCAGTATTAATAAGAGTAAGCCATCCAAGGAAAGGAGGGCTGATTCTTCCAATCGTGGTGTAGTAATATTCAGTATTAATAAGAGTAAGCCATCCAAGGAAAGGAGGGCTGATTCTTCCAATCATGGTGTAGTAATATTCAGTATTAATAAGAGTAAGCCTTCCAAGGAAAGGAGGGCTGATTCTTTAATCGTGGTATAGTAATATTCAGTATTAATAAAAGTAAGCCATCCAAGGAAAGGAGGGCTGATTCTTCCAATCATGGTATAGTAATATTCAGTATTAATAAGAGTAAGCCATCCATGGAAAGGAGGGCTGATTCCTCCAATCGTGGTGTAGTAATATTCAGTATTAATAAGAGTAAGCCATCCAAGGAAAGGAGGGCTGATTCTTCCAATCGTGGTGTAGTAATATTCAGTATTAATAAGAGTAAGCCATCCAAGGAAAGGAGGGCTGATTCCTCCAATCATGGTGTAGTAATATTCAGTATTAATAAGAGTAAGCCATCCAAGGAAAGGAGGGCTGATTCTTCCAATCATGGTGTAGTAATATTCAGTATTAATAAGAGTAAGCCATCCAAGGAAAGGAGGGCTGATTCTTCCAATCGTGGTGTAGTAATATTCAGTATTAATAAGAGTAAGCCATCCAAGGAAAGGAGGGCTGATTCTTCCAATCGTGGTGTTGTAATATTCAGTATTAATAAGAGTAAGCCATCCAAGGAAAGGAGGGCTGATTCTTCCAATCGTGGTGTAGTAATATTCAGTATTAATAAGAGTAAGCCATCCAAGGAAAGGAGGGCTGATTCTTCCAATCGTGGTGTAATAATATTCAGTATTAATAAGAGTAAGCCATCCAAGGAAAGGAGGGCTGATTCCTCCAATCATGGTGTAGTAATATTCAGTATTAATAAGAGTAAGCCATCCAAGGAAAGGAGGGCTGATTCCTCCAATCATGGTGTAGTAATATTCAGCATTAATAAGAGTAAGCCATCCAAGGAAAGGAGGGCTGATTCCTCCAATCATGGTGTAGTAATATTCAGTATTAATAAGAGTAAGCCATCCAAGGAAAGGAGGGCTGATTCCTCCAATCATGGTGTAGTAATATTCAGTATTAATAAGAGTAAGCCATCCAAGGAAAGGAGGGCTGATTCTTCCAATCATGGTGTAGTAATATTCAGTATTAATAAGAGTAAGCCATCCATGGAAAGGAGGGCTGATTCCTCCAATCATGGTGTAGTAATATTCAGCATTAATAAGAGTAAGCCATCCAAGGAAAGGAGGGCTGATTCCTCCAATCATGGTGTAGTAATATTCAGCATTAATAAGAGTAAGCCATCCAACGAATGGAGGGCTGATTCTTCCAATCATGGTGTAGTAATATTCAGCATTAATAAGAGTAAGCCATCCAAGGAAAGGAGGGCTGATTCTTCCAATCATGGTGTAGTAATATTCAGTATTAATAAGAGTAAGCCATCCAAGGAAAGGAGGGCTGATTCTTCCAATCATGGTGTAGTAATATTCAGTATTAATAAGAGTAAGCCATCCAAGGAAAGGAGGGCTGATTCTTCCAATCATGGTATAGTAATATTCAGTATTAATAAGAGTAAGCCATCCAAGGAAAGGAGGGCTGATTCCTCCAATCATGGTATAGTAATATTCAGCATTAATAAGAGTAAGCCATCCAAGGAAAGGAGAGCTGATTCCTCCAATCATGGTGTAGTAATATTCAGTATTAATAAGAGTAAGCCATCCAAGGAAAGGAGGGCTGATTCTTCCAATCATGGTGTAGTAATATTCAGTATTAATAAGAGTAAGCCATCCAAGGAAAGGAGGGCTGATTCTTCCAATCATGGTATAGTAATATTCAGTATTAATAAGAGTAAGCCATCCAAGGAAAGGAGGGCTGATTCTTCCAATCGTGGTGTAGTAATATTCAGTATTAATAAGAGTAAGCCATCCAAGGAAAGGAGGGCTGATTCCTCCAATCATGGTGTAGTAATATTCAGTATTAATAAGAGTAAGCCATCCAAGGAAAGTAGGGCTGATTCTTCTAATCATGGTGTAATTATAGTCCGTATTCTATATGAATCCAAGAAATACGCTAGTTCTGTACCATGGAAGAATAAAACCCAATAAAAGCGAGTGATGTAGAATGAAATTCACCTATTAATTTTTTCAAAACTTAAAAGCAGCTTCCAGTCTCTTATTCAGATAGCCAGGAATAATCGGTCATAACCTTTATTGAGGTGGCAAGCTGGTGGTTTGTTTAGATACCAAGGACACTGTGTACTTACATTTATATGTTGTGTATTTGGAGTATATACAACTGTGATATTTAATGTTATCATGACATCCATTGTTGGAATTTCTGTTCAAACATCTGGTATGTAGATTTCTGATACAAAAGGGAGACTATATTTCCAAATTCTTTGATCAATAAGTAGAAGTCATATCAAATCTTTATTACCAGAAATAAAACTGTCAGTTTTTCCCTTTCTTTTTTTCCTTTTCTAGAAACAGAAGTTGGATAATGTTTTGAAACCAGCATTTCCCGTCCCTGCAGCTCCTTCCCCTCCTCCAAACCATATGCCCATGCCAGCCCCCCCAGTGCCCACCGCAAATATTGAGGGCACATTCACCCGCCGGAGCAGTACTTCTAGTGAGAGTGTCGCTGGTAGTATTCGGGAGCAACAGCGTTACAAAGAGATTCCAGTTGATAGTAAGTATTACAGCATTTAGTAATAAATATGCATAGTACACTTCACAATTTTAAACCCTTTATTTTTTCAAAGGGACAGTACTGTAACGGCACCCCAGGGCATAAAAGGGGTCTTTTAGTAGATCTTCCCTTCCAGAGACACAGGCATAGCTACTGCAGAACACCAATCCTCCAAACAGGAAACCATACGAATGCTGTAAACAGCCGAATAGAAAAAAACATACGAATAGATTTACACTCCTTGCAGTCGAACTGGAACAGCATACTATAAATCCCCCAAGAACGAGACAAAGCTCCGTGTTGGGGGTCAAGCAGTGAACAGTCAGAGCTGTGGGTTTATTGTGCTTATGTACACGTTCTTACACATTAGTACCACCCACAGGGTTTTGGAACACAACCAATAAACACATACAATACACTCAGACACTCCCACACAAATTCCTCCCCTCTGCTTGTGATTCAATTACCTTACACAATGGGTAATGTAATTTAGCACAAGCAGAGAAATACAATTTTTCCACATTATTCATAACTTGAAAAGTATGCATCACATTCACATAAAACTTACATTTTCAGAATCTGCATACTCCAAATACAAACATATGCCAAAATCATACAAATTGGTCGAGTGGTTCAAAGGATAGATCGTAGTCCTTTGTGACCACAGGAAGCATGGCTTTTCTGCCCAAAACCAGTTCCACAGAGTCTTCTATCCTGGAGATAATTAGAAGTAATCCAATTATCTCCAAAGACAGAGGCTAAACTCCATTGAACACATGGCAGCAAAAAGACAGTAAAATACAATACACAAGGTTACATTTATGACATAAAATACAGACATGCAACATATGCCCAGATAGCTTAGGTCTGAGCGCACATTAATACTGAATGGCGCTCAGACCACAAACACATACAGTTCAATTGCCATGGAGCCAAAGTCTTTTATTACATGAATAGGCTCCATGGCATACCTATCTGGGTTATATGAGTTCATTCAGTAAATCCGAGAATCTACCGAACACCGGGCAGAAAAGCACGAATAAGTCTTTTCTGCAGTGAAAAAGATGTCTTTTAACATGGGGCCATAGTCCAAAGGCAGCAGGCGAGCAACCAGGCTTCTCCAATGCAATGTGGCGAGATTGCTCTCGTCACAAGTACAATCATCTAAAGCACTTCAGCTCGCTGCTTTTTCATTTTTCAAGAAGTACATATTTCAGTAGAAATTGTCACTATTATAAATTTACTTTGTTACACCCCTCTGGCTGCCAGTCAGACAGCTGGTCCTGTTACTTCCTGGTTTGTTTAGCTCAGTGGAGATAAACTCAAGAGTCAGCAACTGTCCAGAGCACCTGCCTTGCAAAGACTTCTCAATGAGCTACATTGGAAAGTCTGTGATTGGACAGCCACAGAAGGTCTGGGTGGGGTTGGAAGGGGACGGCTTTTAAAGAACGCATGCAAGAGATCTACAGTTTTTACAAGTTAAATGTAACCCTGAACCAAAAAGAGTAATTAAATACAAGTGTTTCCATTGGGGTATATCTACTAAATAGTGAATTTTAGTTTTTGTATTTTCTCACTTGAGTGTGCCATTAAGCATAATGGGGTATTTCAGGTTCATAACTTTATAGAAAACAAAAGTTGAATTTTGTTTGTTTTTTCCTGCAAAATATAAAGTGACATCTTGTTGATGAAATCCTAATTAGTAAACACTAAATGCTGCGTTACTGATCTCTGCCAACTCTAGGCAATCATCTACCAAAACAAGTGTGTTTCTGCTGTTGAGACTCGCATAAAAGTGTGTGTTTGTTTTTTGTTTTTATTTATTTTTTTATTTTATATGTGGAGTGATGGTAAAGATGTAACATGATGCTGCAGTCATTGAGAACATTTATAAAGAATCGCCATTGCAATAGCTTTTACTTTGTAACACTATACCAGGAAACATTATCTAAATAGGAGTCTGGGGCCACAGGAGCATAAAATTAAGTTTATATATTTTAGTAGGTAAGAAGTCACACATTATCTTCAACTGACATTGATGGCACCGTTTAAAACTGGTACCCATAGTATGCCAGTCTGTGTGCTTGCATTACATCGGGGGTACCCATAGGGTGCCAGTCTGTGTGCTTGCATTACATCAGGGGTACCCATAGGGTGCCAGTCTGTGTGCTTGCATTACATCGGGGGTACCCATAGTGTGCCAGTCTGTGTGCTTGCATTACATCGGGGGTACCCATAGTGTGCCAGTCTGTGTGCTTGCATTACATCGGGGGTACCCATAGGGTGCCAGTCTGTGTGCTTGCATAATATCGGGGGTACCCATAGTGTGCCAGTCTGTGTGCTTGCATTACATCGGGGGTACTCATAGGGTGCCAGTCTGTGTGCTTGCATTACATCGGGGGTACCCAAAGTGTGCCAGTCTGTGTGCTTGCATTACATCGGGGGTACCCATAGTGTGCCAGTCTGTGTGCTTGCATTACATCGGGGGTACCCATAGTGTGCCAGTCTGTGTGCTTGTATTACATCGGGGGTACCCATAGTGTGCCAGCACACAGACTGGCATCCTATGGGTCTGTGTGCTTGCATTACATCGGGGGTACCCATAGTGTGCCAGTCTGTGTGTGCTTGCATTGCATCGATGGGCACCTATTTAACCTTGTCACCTTTACGCTTTGATTCCAGGGAGGAAATCTCAGATGGAGGAAGTTCAGGATGAGTTGATCCACAGGCTCACTATTGGCCGCAGTGCGGCTCATAAGAAATTCACGGTGCCACGACAAAACTCGCCAATTGTTAACATTTCCTATAATTCATCAGCTGAGGATGTGAAAAACTGGTTAGAAGCAAAGGGGTTTAGTCCTGTGTAAGTGTTGACCGCTTGCTTTCCCTCTCCTATAATGGAATAAGATTTCCTTATTAATATCTTTTTCTGCCAGTTTGTCTGCCTGCCGCAGTAAACTGCAGTCTTATCACTCGATATCCACCCACTGCATGCATGACATTTACATAGAAACAAAGCCTGACATATAACCAGCATTAAACGCCGTTTAAACAATTGTTCTGAATGTCACAGACCCCAATAAATACAAGGCAGAGTGGGAAACATTGGTATTACTAAGAATTTATTTTCTCTTATCAAAGCTGCCACCTCGCTAATGACTTTATTTTCTGTATTCTGCTTAGAACCATCACCAGTCTCGGGGTACTGACTGGCGCCCAGATTTTCTCACTCACAAAAGATGAATTAAAGACAGTTTGTCCTGAAGGACCAAGAGTCTACAACCAAGTTACCGTGCAAAAAGCAGCTTTACAGGTAACATTGGTTAAAAGGAATGGAGACACCACTCCTTGTTTATTTCTTAATCATTTTATTAGCACTTTGTCATTTTACAAACTTTGAAACCATTTCATGTCTTTATTTAGAGTATACAGACCATCACTCTAAAAAAAAAAAAAGCCTGCTTTTACAGATTCGAGACCATTAATACAATATTCTCCATGATCCAGAGATCAATCTGCTCTGGAAAGTCAATTTTCTGTCCAATGCTACCTTCTGACAGCTATTACAATGCACTAAAAACCCAAATTTCCCTACATTGACTGCTCATGGTAATAAAAAGTACATTTATCTAACACAGAAAACTGGAAAAAGATACATTCTGTATCTCATCACATCGTAAAGAAACACTATAGTCACCAAAACAACTTTATCTTAATGACGCAGTATTGGTGTATGGATTACGCCCTCTGCTCAATTCTCTGCCATTTAAGAGTGTGACAAACTGCCATTTGCCACTGGCTTTCTATGTGTCAAACTGCTCTGCTCCCCTGGCTTATGGAGAAGCCTGCTTGCCAGCCTCTTGCCACATGACTATGGCCCTGGGGTGTATGGTCCTTTAAAACCATTACTATTTGGACTAGTGCTGACCCTTTAAAAACAGTGTATGTAAATATTGAAACTTTTGGGACCTTTTTTCTGCCCCTTTGAATCCATGGGAAGGTGTGCCTCTTCCCCTCCCCCTGTCCCATTGTTCTCCAGCAGGGCGTTGTCCCAGGAACATTGCCAAACCAGTTGGAACTGGCTTTGTTCCCTTCTCGGTCAAAATATGACTTCCACCTATCTCCTGAACCACTTAACCGATTCAAGTGAATTTTGGATATGTTTGTCCCCAAATTATGCTGGTTATAAAAATATAAGTTTTATTGATATCGCATGTAAACTCTCAAAGTTACAAAATTGTCATAAATGTGTGTTTTTTAGCTTGGAGATAATTGAGTTGATACAGTAATTAACTCAATTATCTCCCAAGCAGAGGGGAGGATTCTCATTGTAAAAAATGGGTGTGCTTATCCATGTGCCTTTATTTTATTGGTTGTTAAATTTACAGTTCCAGTGCCCCATAAGGTCCACGTGGGTGGTAACCTTGCTGGGAAAGTTGCATATAAGCAGGAATAAACGCTCATTGGAGTCGGTTCTTCTTCACCCTCAATCTAGAGTCCTGTCTCTTATTGGGGGAATTGCTAGATCACTACAAGGGATTGCTATGCTCTGCAAGCTCCCTTGGATAATACCTTATAAGCTCTTTTAAGAGCTTGTTCCTGTTTCCCTCTCTTGGAGGAGAGGTTCACCCACTGGAACCTTGTCGCAGGTCTAGGGTGGGTAGGAGACGGCGAGACCCCAACCAAGCTACGGCGGTTCGTGGGGTCTGCGGTGGTTGTGGTGTCTGGCGGAGCGCGTGGAGCCCTCTGGAAGCGCTAGGAGCATCCAGTAACGGAGGTACCCAGTCGGGGTGCCAGGCGGACCGTTAAAAGGAGTTAAATCACTTTATTTGTGAATCCCTAGCCACACCTCCCTGCATGTGCATGTTTTGTGCATTTCTCTGTTAAATTTCATCTGCCATTTGAGTGCCCAGTCCCCCAGTCTATCTAATATCTTGCTCACATTGTATTACTTTACAGAGTTTTGTGTCATCTGCAAACACTGAAGCATGACTTTCAATGCTTATATCAGGGTCAGTTATAAATATGTTAAATAGAAGGTGTCCCAGAACAGAACCCCGAGGGACACCACTAGCACAACTTAAAGAAAATTTGAGAAACTTTCATCAACACCAACAGGTTGGGAGGTAACACCTAAATTATGAAATAACTAGAAATGTTGAAAGTGTTGCTGTGAACGGTATGGTAAGGGAAAATACTGAGCCCTACATGCCCTGAATAAAAAACTAAAACTTTACTTTCATTGGTAACATAGAAACATAGAAACATAGAATGTGACGGCAGATAAGAACCATTCGGCCCATCTAGTCTGCCCAATTTTCTAAAAACTTTCATTAGTCCCTAGCCTTATCTTATAGTTAGGATAGCCTTATGCCTATCCCATGCATGCTTAAACTCCTTTACTGTGTTAACCTCTACCACTTCAGCTGGAAGGCTATTCCATGCATCCACTACCCTCTCAGTAAAGTAATACTTCCTGATATTATTTTTAAACCTTTGTCCCTCTAATTTAAGACTATGTCCTCTTGTTGTGGTAGTTTTTCTTCTTTTAAATATAGTCTCCTCCTTTACTGTGTTGATTCCCTTTATATATTTAAATGTTTCTATCATATCCCCCCTGTCTCGTCTTTCCTCCAAGCTATACATGTTAAGATCCTTTAACCTTTCCTGGTAAGTTTTATCCCGCAATCCATGAACCAGTTTAGTAGCCCTTCTCTGAACCCTCTCTAAGGTATCAATATCCTTCTGAAGATACGGTCTCCAATACTGTGTACAATACTCCAAGTGAGGTCTCACCAGTGTTCTGTACAATGGCATGAGCACTTCCCTCTTTCTACTGCTAATACCTCTCCTATACAACCAAGCATTCTGCTAGCATTTCCTGCTGCTCTATTACATTGTCTGCCTACCTTTAAGTCATCAGAAATAATCACCCCTAAATCCCTTTCCTCATATGTTGAGGTTAGGACTCTATCAAATATTCTGTACTCTGCCCTTGGGTTTTTACGTCCAAGATGCATTATCTTGCACTTATCCACATTAAATGTCAGTTGCCACAATTCTGACCATTTTTCTAGTTTACCTAAATCATTTGCCATTTGGCTTATTCCTCCTGGAACATCAACCCTGTTACATATCTTAGTATCATCAGCAAAAAGACATACCTTACCATCAAGACCTTCTGCAATATCACTAATAAAAAAAAAAAACTACAGAAAGAAAATAAATGGACCCGAAAGGGCCATACAACAAAATATACACATCCAAATGCAACAAAGGTAAGCGAGAGTATCGCCAAAATTGTCAGCTGCTGCAAGTATAAAAAGCTGAAGGCAATACATCGCCGCCGTTACAGCAAAGTAACCAGTTGCAAAAAATATTTAAAAATCTATATCCCAAAGTAGCTAGAAATACAACTGTAACATACAAGGAGTCTGATCACTGGCAAGCTAGTGAAGCTGCATCATCGATAGAAGGAAATATATTATCCGGCAGGGGGAATAGAACTACGCTCGGCAGGAAGGTACCTAAACTACCTCAATGTGCCAAATTAACAACCACCCCCCACTCAATAGCAGTTAGTTTAACACTTACATCCTCAGACTCAAAGATTATTCGGATTGAACTAGATAATTACCAAATCAGAAAAAACAGAGCAACTATTGATTGACCCGATGTAAATAGGAGGTATTTAATTCTAATTGGACCATAGGATGATGCAGGGAAAATTGCTGAACAGGAAGTTCAAATGTGTAATTGACCGCAGATACATCATCCAATCCTTGTATAGAGGAACATTTCTGGATTGTGTAACCCTTGCTATACCCTAATTAAAAGGGAAACCATGAATTGATACAATGTTCTGTGGCGGAGCAAACATTCAGAAAATATATCTATTTGGAAAAAATATTAGTATCTTCCAAATGATAAATGGTGATCTTGCTTATAAAGTCCACCCCAATTAAATGTTGCTGTAAGTCTTCCTAAAATTAGAAACAAAGCATGTCGGCCACATGTAATAATTCTAAACCGGAAAAAGAGACCAACCTAAAATGTTTTATACTCCACGGTAAGGACATACCTCACTCTCATATATATTCCATTTTTTTTGCCAGGTATAAGGGAAAGAATCCTTGATTCTGCTTTTAGCTCCAGGATTTTAATCTTGTCCAAGACATAAATGGGACAATCTAGAAGTAGAATCTCTCAGAGATATCCCGTACCAGATCAGTGCAATAATTAAGCCTATGCCTAAAGAGAATTCGTGACATCAGTTGTGAATAAATGAAGTGAAGTTAAACTCCTCTTTCAAATCATTGGGTGCCAGTGTTTTACAATGATATTGATTCCTTTTTAAGCAGAGCCAAATTGAAATTGCCGTTTCTAGAATTTATATTTGACTTGCTCCAAAGCCTGGAAAACAAAGTGTGAGTCATCCCCATTATGTTGGTTCCTCACATGGTTTGCCACTGGGATGGAGATGTTAAGATAGGTGATACAATAAAAAAACAAAATAGTTACCTGCACACTACTGAAATCCTTGTGCATATTTAAACAAATTGAGTTTTTTTGGTTTTGTCAGGAGTAGTGAGAGTCTGAGCACAGGACTTATTTTTGTGTATGCTGTAAAATAAGTCCCTGGAGCTGTTGAAATTTCTTGCCAATATACTGTAGACCGCAACTACAGGTGATTAGATATTTTATGTGTCTTGATGAAGTCTTTAATCATAATTTTCTTTTGTCACTGTACTTCCTACAATCTTTGTTGGTTTAATATACTTACATGCTGTGTATCGTTCACACTGATAGCCTTAGTTCTTGATAGCCATGTGGATTGGACTTTAGTTGGTTCTGTGTGACTGTGGGCCATGTGATCTCTTAGGTTTCTAGACCTATGTGCAGTCACACTTTGGAATTCAATGATATTTCCTACTATATCTTTATCATATTTAATAGGCCAGTTATGGGAAAGAATCCTATGAATAGGTTCCCAGAACTGGTCAAAAGTACTCACTCAGCGTATATCTGATTTAGAAGATTTAATTTGAAATGTTCTCAGGTTTGTGGCTCTATCCATATTTACAAGTCTTTGGAATGCCTTTTTAAGCACTCTATAAGGTTGCGCTTTGTTTGAATCTGGCCTTTAGTGCTCTTGCTTTATGAAGCACTGTATGGACCCTGGACAGCTTCATCCAGACATGCATGCATGTGCACCGAGTTAAACACCCATTATCACAATTATTAAACACAACAAGTACAGGCATATAAAACAATAATTACCTTGCTGGTTTAAACCCGTT
The DNA here is from genome assembly GCA_933207985.1 of Pelobates cultripes. Classification (NCBI taxonomy): domain Eukaryota; kingdom Metazoa; phylum Chordata; class Amphibia; order Anura; family Pelobatidae; genus Pelobates; species Pelobates cultripes. Next base: position 360,668,975 of record OW240914.1, read on the forward strand.
GTTTATTTGACCTCCTACTTGAAATAGCCTACTTTAGAGACTACTTCCAAGCAAAAAATGATTACTTGTCCTAGCAGTTTATTGCCCAAGTCTAACAAGCCTGAAGGGTAATGCACTGGACGACCTACTCATTCTGCGCCATATTATTAATCGTCTACCAACCAGGACCATTATTTAGTGAGATATAATAGGCAGTAGGTGAATAATCCGTTCTTGGATTTCATGTGTTGGAAGCAGGAAAAATAGTCTGAGTGACTTTGAGAAGGGCCAAATAGAGATGGCTAGACAACTGGGTCAGAGCATCTTCAAAACAGCAAGTCCTGTGGGGTGTTCCCAGTATGCAGTGGTTAGTACGTACCAAAAGTGGTGCAAGAAAGGACAACCAGTGTCATTGATGTGTGTGGGAAGTGAAGGCTTGGCTGTGTGGTCGGATCACACAGAAGAGATACTCTAGCTCAAATTGCTGAAACACTTAATGCTGGCCATGATAGAAAGATGTCAGAACATATAGTGCATCCCATTTTGATGTGTATGGGGCTGTGTAGCTGCAGACCAGTCAGAGTGCCAATAAAGACCTCTGTCCACCACCTAAAATTCCTTCTGAGCATCAGAACTGGACCATGGAGCATTTTAAGAAGGTTGCCTGGTCTGATGAATTACTTTCTCTTTTACATCAGGTGGATTGCCGGGTGCGTGCGTGTGTGTCAATTACCTGGGGAAGAGATGGCAGCAGGATACATTATGGGAAGAAGTAAGAGGCACTGTTATGCTGAGAAACCTTGGGTCCTGGCATTCTTGTAGATGTTACTTTGATATGGCCTCTTTCAGTAGGATAATGCATCTTGCCACACTGCATTGTTCAGGAATGGTTTGAGGAACATGACAAAGGGTTCAAAGTGTTGCCTTAGCCTCCAAATCCCCCAGATCGTAAACCGGTTGAGCATCTGTGAGAAGTGCTTAGACAAATCTGATCCACAAAGGCCTCACCTTGCAACTTGCAGGACTTTAAAGGATCTGCTGCCACAGGACACATTCAGGGTCCTATGTAGTCCACGCCTCGAAGCATCAGAGCAGTTTTGGCAGCATGATGGCGACCAACATGACATTAGGCAAGTAGTTTTAATGTTGTAGCTGACCACTGTATATTTAAAACTAAGGTGTAAAGTATTATCTATGACTCCTAAATAATTACTAAAGAAGATTAAGAGGAGTTACTGCCTCAGTCTAAAATAACACACCACGATTGTCAGAAGTATGTGTCTAAATTGCAGGTGAGAAAGTTGAAAACCCCCAATAATGTTAGGCAGGGGTGAAATGAAAAGCCTCTTCCTTAGCACCAGAAGCAGAGAAATTGAGTGAGTATACCGAGCAAACAATTGCTGTATTGTGTAAAGAAATATAGAAAAGTAATTTCTGAAGGTGCTGATCTTGTCCTTACTCCCAAAATTGTGCATAACAATAAATGTTTTTACTTTCATTTTCTTTGCAAAACAAATTTTAGTCTGTAAAGCCTCACTTCCCCTCATTTATACGCCAGGAATAATTACTAGTCTGTTGGAGAACACGTTTTTTTGCCAGGAGCCACTGGACACTCATTTAGTTGTCTGCAAGTGTGCTGAAATTGTCATCTACCTTCTCCTTCCGACAGTAAACAAAGTTTTATAGGGTCATGCTATTTCTACAGTCTGGGAGGATAAGTGAATGGGCTATCCCATTTAACTGTTCACATTATATTAACATTTCAGGAATTGATCAAGATTACTATAACACTATTTAAAGGGCCACTAAAGATACCCAGATGAAGTAGGCTAGATGCAGTGGTCCTTTGGCTTTAACCATTCAATGTAAAGCATTGCTGTCAAGTAGATATGACCATGCTTACATTGCAGGTTTAAATAGTTCTCTAATGCTGTGTCTACCGGAAAGCCACTAGAGGTGCTACCACTGGGAGAACAAAGTCAAGCTCTGGTCTCACATTTTGCCCTCCAAAAGGAGAGCAGCACTGTTCGGCACAACTGTTTTTTTTATTCCTATTGCTCCTCTAGGAGGAGTATAGGATGAGATATTTAGAAGAATGGTGTCATGGATAACCGATCGATGCATTGTGGAAAAAGAGTGAGTTTTTATTTATTTATTTTTAATCCAATTTTAAATTATTGGGAGGGGGGCTCTAAATAAAGAAGATTGGATGGTTGTATTCCTTACGCCAGAGTGTGACCTTAACCTCTCTGTTAGAAATACATGGTTTATATTGTTATGGGTGCTGGAGGTCATCTTATGGGCTTTAATTCCTGTCCTAATGTGTCTTACACCCCACCTCCTATAGAATGTAAGCTCGATTGAGCAGGGTCCTCTTCAACCTATTGTTCCTGTAAGTTTATTTGTAATTGTCCTATTTATAGTTAAATCCCCTTTCATAATATTGTAAAGCGCTACGGAATCTGTTGGCGCTATATAAATGGCAATAATAATAATAATAATTTAATCAGTTTAACCTTGAAGTTGTCCTCCCGGTACCTGTTTTTGTCTCTGCCCCGGCATTAGTAAGAAAGATATTGCTTTGGCCGTCAGTGGACAGCAAGCATATTTTTACTCAATCAGAGTAATGCTTTAGAAACTTAACTGAAGAATAAATTAATTGTATAAATGTACATTTTTTATGTTTGTCTAAAAACAATCCACAAAATAGCTGTTTTATTGTTTGTGCTAACATAAAATATATTTGCTGCTAATTTGTTTTCAATCCAACAGTGCTTGGTAATAGTGTTAAAATGAATGGCAATATCTTGGACTGTTAATGATGCATGAGGTGTGAAAACAGAAGTGGAAAAGATGGAGTTGAAAGTAACATTGGGATTTGCTGAGGAGATTACAGGAAACAAGTTTTTTAGAATAAAACCGCAGCAAACTAGAACGATTGAAACCCTCCAGCACTGAACATGTTCTGTTCCATCTTTCTAATAATCTGTCATTTAGGTTTCAAATAGAAATGTATTTACAGTTTGTGTTTGTTTTAAAATTAATTTCTGTCTCTGTCCAGGAACTGAATGGTAATTCAGAACTCCAAGAAATCATGAGAAAACGACAAGAAAAAATTAATGCTGCTGCCAGCGATTCGGGCGTTGACTCATTTGATGAAGGAAACAATCACTGATTTTCAGCTTAATTCCACGATTTTCAGGAGACCTGGAAGGAAGGACGGATTTTGAGCATTTGTCCCTGCCCTTCTTTTAACGAACTAAATCAAGAAGAGGAGTCTCTTCCAATGAGTCCGTCCCCATTACTGTTTGTAGATTAAGCCATGTTGTTTGATGAATGTCATTGATTTTCTTCCAATCTCCATAAAATATTTTTTTATGGATTAGTAACATTAATTTATTTAATAAACATGACACGGGTGTCTCTATGGAATTGTGTGAGTTACGTCCTTATAGTTTGGTAGTTGACCAGCTTAGATGCCCTTTTTACATGTTAAATTATTTTTAATTGTCACCGGAGTTGTCCTGGGAGCAGTGATTCCTAACTCTTGCATTTGGATCTGAACACAAGCCTCCAAGATGTTTCAGTATTTTCTTCATGGATGGAACATGAGGCCCCAGAAAATGACTTGCAACTGATGGTTTATTGTTGCAGTCTCAAACTCATGCGTGCAATAAAAAGGCCCTCCGTCAAGGAGTGTATGGAAGGCATTTTACTAAATTTGTTTGAGTTGAAGAATAGGTCACGTAGGGTTGAGTATGGGAGACTAGAAACCGTTACCAGGTGCCACTATCGCAACAAAACCTCCTCTAAGTGTAAAGACAAAAAGCTTAATAACTGCAAATTATTATTATTATTATTATTATTATTGGTATTTATATAGCATCAACATATTCCGCAGCACTTTACAATATTACAAGAGATTTAACAATAAATGAGACCAGTACAAAATGTTACAGGAACAATAAGTTAATGGGACCCTGCTCAAAAAAGCTTACAGTCTAGAGGTGGGGTATAAAACACAATAGAACAGGCATTGAGGGGGATAGCAGCCAAATAAGGTGGGAGTGAAGCAGAGCTGGAGGAGAGAGTAGAGTGCTGCCCTTTAGGAGAGAGCAAGAGACAGGTATGTGAGGTAGAGGTTACTCTGGGAGGCCATAAGCTTTACTAAAGAGATGGCTTTTAAGGCAATTCTTAAACAATTGAAGATTAGGGGAGAGTCTGACTGGTGTAGGCAGGTTGTTTCAAAGGAAGTGTGAGATTGCAGTATGGGTGCGAGCAGCAGCCGAGAGAAGGTCATCAGCCGAGTGGAGGGACCGAGAAGGGGCGTACCTATGAATCAGTGAAGAAATTTAACTGGCTAGAGTTGTTCAGTGCTTTTTACGGAAGGGTTAGTATTTTGAATTGACTCCTGTAGGATGCAGGAAGCTAGTGTAAGGACTGACAGAGGGGTGAACTATGAGAAGAGCGGCTGGAGAGGAAAATCAGTCGGGTGGCAGGATTCATTACAGACTGTAGCGGGGTAGTACGACTTCTGGTAAGACCAATTAGGAGGGAGTTACAATAATAAATTCAAGAGATTACTAGAGCATGAACAAGCTCCTTAGTAGTATCTTGAGTAAGAAATGGCGGACGTGGGCAATGTTTTTAAGGTGGAATCAACAAGATTTGGCAACAGACTGAACATGAGACTCAAGGGTGAGGCCAGAATCAAGTATAACACCAAGACAGCAGGCTTGCAAGGATTGGCTGATATGGGTACCATCAACTTGAAAGGAGAGCAAAAAGAGGAGCGCCTCTAGCGGCTGTCAAAAGGAGACACTGGGGAGCATGTCCTGGATGCAGCTCGACGCAGTCGCATGCTCTAGCTGCACCGACCTGACAATACAGAAAACCTGAGCAATAAGCTACAAAACAGAGCTCAAACAAAATGTCTCAACTCAAAGGCAAGAGGAACACTGGGAGGCAGGAGAAGACCAACTTTTTTGCCTCCAAGGCAACTTTGGGGAAAAACCTGGCGCACACTGAGATGAGTTAAGATGGTGTCAATACAGACGCGGACCAGGCCCTAACCCCTATGGAGACAGACCCTGCAGTTACCAAAGGGCTACTCAATGTTAGACGACATGTCTGCCAAACTACTTGCCAATTTCCACGCTGTGCTGAATGACCCCCGAAAGGATCTAAAAGACCTGAGCACGCAAACCTCGACCACAAGACAAAATGGCAGAATTCGCTGAGGCCCATAATGCCCTTCCAAAATGGACTTAAATGAAATGAAACTGGCGGATAGTGAGGACCGTGTAAGATGAAACAACATCCGTATTCGCGGCATCACTGAAAAAGTGGGACAAGGGGATCTGACAGAGTGTTACCGGGCTACTGCAGACTTTAGCCCTAGACTTCTCCCCTGACATGTTCATGATTAACTGCCTTTACCAAACGGCCAAACCTGCGTTCCTGGCCCCTGAGGTGCTGCGGGACGTTCTGGTAAGGCTACATTATTACCACATCAAAGAAGAGATCCTCAAAGCAAATCGCACCAACAAAAACCTGTCCGAGCCTTATGCGGACATATCGGTCTTTACCATAAAACGCTTAGACTTCAGGGATGTCACAGGAGCTCTGCATGCCAGGCGCTTGCCGTCCCGGGTACCCAGTTAAACTCTTGGTGCACAGAAATAATAAGACTGTTGCAATATCCTCTCCGGAAGAAGGCCTGGAATTACTACGGAGCTTGGGCTTCATCCTACCAGAGCCAACAAGATCCTCCCAGGAAACAACAAGACTCCTACCGGGCTGGACAAAGGCCCAACGAAGAGGGCGCTGAACCTAATCGCATATAGACATTTCTGAGATTCTACACTTATCTCTATATCCTCCAACACCAAGTAACCTCATTAAAAGTATTTGTATTCTGAGTGTTAAAACTATAAAGTAAGTGATCCCTGGACGCTACAACAGCCAGGGCTCACAAAATAGGTCCCTAAAAGATCTGATCCATATGTACAGTACGTAAAAATGAAAACATAAATTTTATTGAGACTTTGAATCCTAAAACCTTAGTAAGAAAATCTAACATGATTAATACACGTGAAATATACAGAATACGTCAGTGATTAGATGGAAGAACAGGGATAGGTGCATAAAGTAAACACTGTTGCCGTATATACTAACTATAATTAGTATAGACTGTCCTATCCAAAATAACCTTGGCTCCTCTCTCGGGAACTTGAGTGAGCTATTGCTCATGCACTAGTGGCAATAAATTACGCGGGGTACAGGGAGTATGTGAGTGGGGGGTAGATTATATACAACATGTACAGTGACCTAAAATAGGTGGCACTGAATCTCTAGCTTGAGGATCTTAAAGGATGAGCGCCCTGTTGCTAGACTTATAGATAGCCTAATCCTGCTCCATCAAGCTATATAACATAGCGTACAGAACTGAAAGGGACCATATCACTCCTCATATCGCTAGTATCTTGATCGTGATATCCTTTGCAGTTGCTATTGCTTGCTGAGTGTAGCCACAGAGTGTGCTACAATAACTGCTTGTATACACTGTGTCCACCTGCATCCGGCGCACAATGTATCAATTGCTAGAATCCAAAAACGTAATTGTAATGGATCGACGGGCACCCCGACTGGGTACCTCCGTTGAAGGATACTCCTAGCATTTCCTGAGGACTCCAAGCACTGCAGCAGACACCATAACCACCGTAGACTCCTTCAGAGAGTAAAAACAGGAACAAGCTCTTACAAGAGCTTAGCAGTGAATATAGCAAGAGAGTATGCAGAGCATAGCAATCCCTTGTAGCAGGTTCCCCCAATAAGAGACGACACTCCAAATTAAGGGTGAAGTAGAACTGACTGTACTGGCACATACAGCCTCTTTTATTCACAATCCACAAACATAGTACTGCCCACAGAGTTTTGAAATACAACCAATCAATCCGTACAATAAACACAGACACTCCCACACAAAATCCTCCCCTCTGCCTGTGATATGATTACTGAACACAATGGTTAATATAATTATCACAACTTCAAAAATAAACATAGAAAAAAGGGGGGGGGAGGAGTCTGCGCTAAATAGCAAAGATGAGAGCTGCAACCCTCAAAAGGGAATCCCTCAAGAACCCTTAATAAGATATAGAAAAAGAAAGAGGGGGTGAAGGGCTGCGCTAAAATCAAAGTAAATAAAATATAAAATAAATAAGTGGATAATAGAATATTACAATAAAAAATACAGTAAGAGAGATAAAACAAAGTCCATGCACTAATATAAAAAGTCCAGTAAAATGCAAAAAGACGTCTCACTGATATGTAGATAAGTAGTATATACTGTCCTCAAAGATTAATCCTTCCGAGTTTTCAGGGAGTCCGTATATGAAAAATAAAAACACAACAAACTTCCAATGGTATAGTATGTACTGAGAGGATTAGCGAAACGAACAAAATGGAGGATAGTACACTCAGATTTGTTGGAGCTTTTGGACCAGCTCTTAGTTGAAAGGCACTTAGCGGTTTAATCCCCGCTAATGGATTTGCTGATGAATTGGGTCCGTCCGTCCGGCTTGGGTAGCGTAGGTTTCCGCAAGGTATATAAAAATAGAATATAGTGCTCTCAGTAGGAAGAGAAAACAAAATATAAAATAAAATAAAATATACTCACAATGATAGAGCAGGAAATACTGCTCTATTATTTAAGCGCCGGTGGAATAATCCCCACCTGTGGCTTGCTTTAAGCAGGAACAGTTAGATGCCAGGATAAAACAAATAAATAAAAAATGTGTTTATACAATAAAACAAAATTGGTCCTATAAATAAGGGTACCAAATAAAAGTTTTTATTGTTAAATTACACATTAAAAAACCATTTAACGCGTTTCACCTCATGGGCTTTATCAAAAATGGCTAAGAACAACAACCTGGCATGGAACAGTTTATATAACAAATATACAGTAATTGAAATTGGCGCCTAAAACAAGTGCACCAATTACAGGCAAGGATTAGCAGAATATTTTACAAGTTTATCAAATTAGTAAGAGCTAAAAATATTATACATATATGATTAATATCTTGTATAAAACATAGTTAATTCATTAAAACGAGCATTCAATTTTTTAATATTTTGTGTTGAAGAGGATCACATGATCGGAAGTATGACGCCGCAGCACGTGACCTGCAGGGGCGAGCGAAGGCTCATGGGAAGTGTATGCCGGTCACTGCTGCAATATCGAAGCCGCACGATGTCTGTAGGCGGCGAGAGGCGCCGCGGCACATGACCGGCGTAGAGAGCAGAGGCTCTTGGGTAGTGTAGTTTGATTTATGCCGGTCACTGCCAGAAATACTGGACGGCTGGCAAACACATTATTAGTCAGCCGTTCAAAGTCTCTACAGTAATTTACACAAAGTTGGGTTATAAAAAACAAGCATTATGTACAACATGTGTATATAACAGGGATATCAATACTTAAAACATATTAGATACATTTTAAAATTTGCTTACAGATATTACATGAGAAAACACAGAATAAGGGACACAGTAAATAGAATTGAGGACACAAAAAATGGGTGGATTAGGAGCAGATATTAATATATTAAATGGTAAATAAAAAATAAAATATAAATAAAAAATAGAACATATATTGAGTAAAAAGTGTAAAAAATATAAAAAATGAGTTATAAAAAGTTATGCAAATCAAAATCTGCATTGAGGCCTTGTGGTGTGAGGGTTTGTAGTTTATAAACCCATTCCATTTCCACTTTACCTAAAATATTCTTAATATCACCTCCTCTCCATGGTATTGAACATTTTTTAATTCCCATACATTTTAATAGTTTAGGGTCTTTATCGTGATTTAAAAAATGTTTGGATACTGAATGATTTAAGTATCCATTTTTAATGTTTCTACAATGTTCGCTTATCCTTATTTTCAGGCACCTTGTGGTCATTCCAACATACTGGAAGCCACAAGGGCATTCAAGCAGATAAATCACGTTTTTGGTGTTACAACTTATAAATTCTTTAATTTGATAGGTAGTTCTCGTTCTATTGGAAGTAAATTCGGTAATTTTAGATGGTAGAGTGGAATCGGTAGTTTTACACACAATACACGTTTTGCATTTATAGAAACCTTTTGCTTGAGGAAAAAATGATATTGGATTCGTATTTGAGATTTTTTTAGTAAAATTAGTAGTTAAAATAGATTTAAAATTGGGAGCTCCTCTAAAAACTATATTTGGCTTATTTGGAATAATTTCTTTAAGTTTTTCATCTTGTTCTAAAATGTGCCAATGTTTTTTAATGATTTTTTTAATTTCTTTACTTTTATTATTGTAGTCAAAAGTGATAGGGAGACATATAGAATCATTTTTGGTTTTAATTTTATATTTTAAAAGTTCATCTCTGTCGATAGTTTTTACTTCATTAATGTTTTTCAATAGATCTATTTCTGGATAATTCTTCTCCATAAATTTATTTTTTAAAATATCTGCTTGTTCGTTAAAATTATCTAAATCAGTGCAGTTTCTTCGTAGTCTTAAAAATTGACTTTTTGGGACGCTGTGGAGCCATGGTTTGTAATGACAGCTAGTTTTGTCAATGGCTGTATTGACACAGACTTTTTTTAAAAACGTTTTGGTTTGTATTTTATTATCTTTAATAAAAATATCAAGATCTAAAAAATTTATTTTGTCTCTGCTAAAATCGTGAGTTAAAATTATACCTTTATTGTTAATATTTAGATTATCAATAAAAGAAGTAAGACTTTCTTCAGACCCGTTCCAAATAAAAAAGAGATCATCGATATATCTGAAGTATGAGACCAGGTCCGCCCTAAGGTGGTCTCCATCATATATTGCGTAAGATTCCCAATCTGACATAAATAGATTGGCATAGCTTGGGGCGAACCTGGTACCCATAGCTGTGCCTCTTTTTTGTAGATAAAAGGAGTCTAAGAACCAAAAATAGTTATTTTTTAAAAATAATATTTATCCCTTCTAATATAAAATCTATGTTTTGTGGAGAGTCTGTTTTCACTGATTAAAATATTTTTAATAGCTGCACATCCAAAATTGTGAGGTATAATGGTGTACAGAGACTGTACATCACATGTAGCTAAAATAAAGTTAGAATTCCACTTAAAATGATTTAAAAAGTTTAAAAGGGACATTGAGTCTTGTAAGTAAGATTTCATTTTCTTAACAGCAGGTTGAAGAAGAGTATCTATGTATTGCGAAAGGTTACAGAGAAGAGAGCCTATTCCTGACACTATTGGTCTACCGGGAGGATTAGTTTAATTTTTATGTATTTTTGGGAGAAAATAGATAACCGGAATAATTGGGGATTTTTTATCTAAGAAATTAAACTCATGTTTGTTAAGAATACCCGAGGACAAATCTTTCTCTAGAAAAACAGAATTCTATCCAGGGGTTAAAAAGGTAGCTGGAGGTCCCTTTTTGACCGACTGCAAGCACATTTTCATGCCTAAAACAGTTCCATAGATTTGGGCTGTGCGGTCGGTCTATTTCAGGCTGAAAAAAACTACTAAGTCCCATCGCCGAATGGGACATAGTCTCTGCGGGTGCAAAATCATTGTGGGAGAAGGTAAGGCTCAGTGTTGTTCGTGGAACTGTGTAGCCGATTTCAGTTCCATGAATTTGGCTACATACACCGCTGACCGCAATATATAAAAAAAGATGAACGCCACCACGTGTTCATTTGTCGAATGACGGCCCCCCAGCGTTCGGCAATTTACCTACAGCAGGTTCCCAGCCTGGGAGGTAAAATGCCTGCACACTTCCACTTCTGCGTGGTCCGCCTGTGTGGTACCTTGTTCAGTAAGCCCCATTCACTGAACCAAGTGGGAGAAAGCCAGGAACACAGTATATTAACAGTCTGGGGACACCGTCTTAAAGGGGCATTGTTCCCAAAAGTCACAGTGTGTCCCCAGATGGTTCTTAAAGGGCCAGCAGCAGCATAATAAAATACAATATGCCCAAATACTGTATATAATGGGCCAAATCTCCCAGGGGCCATAGTCAGGAGGCGGGCACACAGGCTTCTCCAATGCCCAGTGGCGAGGTTGGTTTTGCCACAGTAATAGCTCCAATGGAGACCTGATAAAGCAAGTGAAAAAAGGGTCTTCTAGATGTATATTGCTAACAAAGCTCATATGGCCCCTGAGTATCTTGTGTGAGTGAATGGCAATACTCAGAGGCAGCCTTACACCAGCTGGGTAATAAATACCGGGTAACCTGAAAAACGTTCCTTGAAAAACTAACATAAACCTCTGCCGGCTAAAATATACAGCTGTACAAAAATGAGTATCCCTGAATCAATTGAGTACTATCGTAAGCTGTCAGAGCTTCTTGCTGTTAATCAACTGTTAAATAAAAAAACGCCTACAATGGCGATACTTAAAGGTAGCCTAACCCCGGCTGTTCACAGAATTCATTCAAAGACTCAACTCTAACAACCTGAACCTTAGGTTCACTATGGAAATAGGACATCTCTCACTCAATTTCTTAGACTGCACGTTGATGGTCACAGATGAGTCTCATATCAAGAGCACACTATACCGGAAGCCCACCTCAACGAATACTATGTTGAGGTGGGAAAGCCATCATCCCAATCCCCTTAAGAGGTATCCCCGTGGGGCAATACCTCAGTTTAAGGAGGAACTGCTCCACATTGGATGATTTCATCCTTCAGTCAAAGGATCTGAGAAAGAGATTTAAAGAGCGGGGGTATCCCAGTAGATGCCTCAAATATGCGTACCAGAGAGCACTGTGGAGTGATCGGGCTACATTACTCAAAGACACACCCCAATTGGTGTCGCTAATTTTGATTTGGGCTGGACACAGGCAAAGAAGATTATGGGCAGGTTCTGGCCATTATTGACTCAGGACCTAATTTTGCAGGGGTAGTAGGACCTAGGGCTACACTCACCGCACAGAGGGGGAAAAATCTTAAGGAGGTGTTAGTACCAAGTCATTTTGCCTCCAGGAATGTAGGCACCAATTGGCTCTGCAGGGAACGTATAGATGTGGGAAATGTGTGGCCTGCAGATATATGGACAAGGCATCTAAAATATTGACAGACTTGACTGGGGATGTGGTTTGCAGTGTGAAACAGTTCTTCAACGGGGGTAGTGTAGCTCTTGACCTGCGAGTGCGGACTCAAATACGTGGGCAAGACGATCCACCCCTTTAAAAGGCGAGTGATGGAACATGTCCATTTGGCCACTCAGCATCAAGACACTCCAGTAGCTAGGCACATTAGGATACATTATGATGGCTCCTCAAATGGTATGAGGTTCGCAGGTATTGAAAAGGAGCATCTGGGCCGTAGAAGAGGCGATCTTGATCAAATTCTCCTTAAAACAGAATGCTTCTGGATATACAGGTTCAATACCCTGGCTCCTAGAGGTCTTTATGAAGGGTTTACCTTTCTACTCTTCATAGATAAGTAAATACAAGGACAATGCCAGCAACATATAGCGAGAGCATGATATGATCCAAGTGTAAATACTTTTTCAGTTTATTTATTTATGTATTTATGGCACATTATTTCTATTTTTGATCACGAGTTTGACTTAAGGGAATCAGACATTTGTTATTATACCGTTTACCCATCCCACCATTGATGGTTATACCACATGGCCATGACCTATTCACCCATTGTGGTGACTTTTAGGTGGTGCAAGTGAGCACAGCTCCTACCACCCCTCTATAGGCTGGCACTCAGCGTGAGTGTATATTAGTCTTGGTTGTATTCCCCAATGCCACTTATTAATCAGCACACTGGGAACTTGTATCAGGGATTTTGGTTATGCTGATCCTGTGATTTAAGGGTTAATTAGTTTTTACTAAATATTAATAAATTTAAAAAATATACATGCCACAAATTACATATTCGAACTCAGCACACTTTAATTATAAACATATCCAAAATTCAGCCAATTCCATCCAGGGGTTAAAGGTTAGCTGGAGGTCCCTTTTTGACCGACCTCCTTTCTCCTCCCAGGTATTCGTCATCCTCTTTTACCTACAGGATGCTGTGGAATGGGGGGAGTGGCGTGACCTCTGGCCCGGATTTGGAGGGAACTCCCAAGGCACGCCTCCCTCACCTCATTGGTTGGCAATACCATCTTAAACTTGATTGGTTGGCGGCATTTTTAGAATTGCCTCTGACGAAGGCGCATTTTGTAGCGCCGAAACGCACGTTAGGTTTTCTTATTTTCTTTAGATAACCGCCTGGCTCCTCTCTATATTAGGGCACCGACAGCTGTGGGGTCGGGAGCGGGGTGTTAGCTAACCAGGAGCCCTTTTAAGGGCCACCGAGGCAGGTTTTGGATTTCATATTTTATTTACAGCAAGCAGCTCTGTAGGTAGTCCTGACTTCACAGTTTATTCGTAGCGAGTCGCTCTGTCAGCCTACGCTAGCATTCAGTTGTCTCGGAGTTACCCATTCTTGGTACAGCCATATAATTTAGCCGGCTGAGGTTTATTCTAAGAAACAAATAGGATTACCTTCTGGTTACCTCGTATTTAGTACCCAGCCGGGGTTAGGCTACTTAACACACAGCCCAGACCCACGGAGCAACAACCCTTTTTAAATCTATCTATCTATATAGTAACCCCTTCCCCACAGGCTTGATCTCACCCACGGTTAGGCCTTCACATCTAGTAATGGCTCACTGCTGCAAGTTCAACATCACATCCACCAAGGAAGAAAAGGAAGCAACAGAGTGTAACATGGTTCACCATGCTAGCACATGGCATCTGCACATCTGCTCTGCAGCACAGCCAAGAAGGAACAGAGAGGAATGGAGAAAGGGGGAAGTGGTTATCTCTCTCCTGACTTGTAAAGGTATTGTATTACACAATTACCATTTCAAAGGGTAAAGCTTATCCCCTGTAGCTTGGTCACATGACCCCTGGTCACCATATTAGTTTGACAGAATGTCACCACACCATCCACCCACCACCCACAGACTCCTAGTACCCCGTGTAATTTATTGCCACTAGTGCATGAGCAATAGCTCACTCAAGTTCCCGAGAGAGGAGCCACGGTTATTTTGGATAGGACAGTCTATACTAATTATAGTTAGTTTATACGGCAACAGTGTTTACTTTAGACACCTATCCCTGTTCTTCCATTTAATCACTGACGTATTCTGTATATTTCACGTTTATTAATCATGTTAGATTTTCTTACTAAGGTTTTAGGATTCAAAGTCTCAATAAAAGTTATGTTTTAATTTTTACGTACTGAACATATGGATCAGATCTTTTTTTTGTGAGCCCTGGCGGTTGTAGCGTCCAGGAATCACTTACTTTACAGTTTTCTCACGCACAAGTGAGGGTTACCCCCTATTGAGTCCCTAACACACACCTGCTGATTCCCTTTCGGGCACCAGCACACTGTACATATTCTGAGTGTTAAAAGCAGCTTACCATTTGAGCTTAGTTGAGATATATTATATGATAATCCCTTTTCCTTCTGCTGTTGGGGGGGAAGGGGGATGACTGGAGATGGGTCAGGAAGAGACTATAGCAAAAGAGGACCAGTAGACTGAAGGAATTCCACTCACAGTCCTAACATTACTTGATAGAACTATTAGCCGAGCATGCCCTTAGGTACCCAGAACAAGGGCCCACAGTATCCCACCAGTGCCCAAGGATGTAAATAATGTGCCATTATGTCCTCAAAGCTTCGCACAATGCCAGGGAACAGCTGGGGGATGGAGACTGATCGCACTACCTGATTAAGATTACACCCGTTTACACTGGGAACACTGACACTACCACACCCTGGCCAACCTATATAGCAGTAGACTGAACAGTAAGTTACTGAGGTTACAAGAAAGGGCACTGGACAAACATGGGAGGGAAAAGGAAAAAATAAATAAATTTTCACCACCACAAACTGTTAGAGTATTAGAGCTCACCTGTATCACAAAAGTCTTTCGGTCACGTCAGTCCAACTATGTCTGATGAAGGAGCCACGTGTTCCTACCCCAATGGCACTGTATATAGTTGTTTTGTACTTTTGTACATATTATCCATGTTTTTGTATCCCTAATCCGGCCAGGTGGGTGGCCGATTCTACTTTTCATCCCTACATAGGTACGACCTTCTGGTGAATCGGGAGTGCCTGTCCTCATTTCAAAAAAGTTGACACATGGGGTAAAACTTTCGGGGAAGGACACCCTGCTTGCTACAGCTGGGAAAGGTGAGCCACCCAACGAACATAGATTCCTTCTATACCACATTAGTTCCAATTTCCCCACATATATAAACCCCAATAAAATTCCACTCCATGACCACTTCCAAAACCAAAGGGGCATCTATCTTGATCAGTAAAAGGGTTGTGTTTACCCTCTAATTGCAAGAAATCGACAAGTTGCATAGATATTACATAGTTACATAGCTGAAAAGAGACTTGCGTCCATCAAGTTCAGCCTTCCTCACATATGTTTTTGCTGTTGATCCAAAAGAAGGCAAAAAAACCTAGTCTGAAGCGCTTTCCAATTTTGCAACAAACTAGGAAAGAATTCCTTCTTGACCCCAAAATAGCAGTCAGATGTCTCCTTGGATCAAGCAGCTATTACCCCACTAATTAGAAATTATATCTCTGTATGTTATTGAAAGGCTAAACTGATGACTCGATCCCTTCTGGTCACGGTTCTCCAACCCTCGATTGTCACCTGAGCTCAGGGAAGAATTATGGAAGCAGAATAACGAGACAGACACAAGATTGCTTTCCAAAAGTCTTCTGACAATGTATTCAAAATGCTTTGTATTTTTACAATATTTGTCACGAACATTGGTTACAGAAAGTTACACAAGATACATAAAAGAGGAAGTAGTTTCTGCTGTTACATTCAATAATCTGATCTTACAAAATATCACATGTACATTGTGGTTAAGCATCTCCTGATACGTAAAAACTGTCATAGCTTGTGACTTCCTTTCAGTTATGTTTTGTAAGCGGTTCTGCAAAAGAGCTTGCTACTACATTTACAAAATAATTCACCTTATAGAATACTAACAGATTAACTGTTTCAATTCCTTCATTTTCCCCTCTTTGAGCAATATTTTGCTCATACCCTATTTAAGGAGTCCTGGTCAGACAACTAGCTATCTGTATATTCAGGATTGCTAGCCCATCCTGCAGGTCTTTCATTATGTCTTCGGCCACTATTCCCATAGCATAAGACTAAGCATTCGACCAGTACCATAAACTTACAGATATGTATGTTTACCATTGCGTCGGTTATGTGTATACATTTGGAGATATTCATCATAGCAAGCTGGGGATTTTGCAGGAACAGTGTTGCGTGTATGTTTGTAAATGCAGAATACAATAGTCTTAAAAATAGCATATATTATTCCCAACAGCAAGGATCAGAACCATAACAATAATTATTGCAAATAGCTGACATGTTAACCAATTTTAATTGTCATCTATATCATAAACCCTAGGTAAATATGGGCAAAGTATATTATTCCCAACAGTTGTTTTCCTCCTTCGTCCACGGAAGTGGGCGCATACAGTCAAAGTGGGAATAATACCTATCCCCCGTCCAAGGACCAGGGTCTAGGATTTCCAGTCCACCCGATGATCTGGGACCAGGCAAAAACCCAATGGCAAAAACTCATATTTGAGGAAAAAGCACATCTAGGGAAAACCTGAGTGGGGGCTGCGATCGTATTAGACTTGTCATCCCCTCACAGTTGACACCACTTGTGACTTATAATACCCGCACCTGTGCGTACATAGCTCGGGTATTGGGAGGAATTGAGAAACACTTCTTACATTTTAATTCATGAGATAAATTATAATCTATCTGAAATTCTGACAATAATCACAACCAGGACCTTGCGTCCTATATCTTTTAACCATTTCCCTATTCCAAATGTCCAGTCAAAACCAGTCATATCCTCACACAGTTCCTCAAAACATGGGAATCCATCCTTGGCACATTCAACATACATCAAAGATACACATAGTACATCCATCCCTGGGTCAGCTAACACTTCCTCTCTCTCCGGCTAACTCTACAAAAATAAAAATAGTTCAATAGATCGTCATAGTTCAGAAAAATAGAATAAGTCTTTCACAGAGTATAAAGAAATCAGTTTAGACACCAGACATTTTGTTCCATAAAATGGCTAAGGGTAGCAATATGGCTGACAACAAGACAATGTCAGCTTCCACATAGTTCTTCTTTTGTTTGCTGGATTTTCACCACAAAGCTCTGTGCAACACCCCAATGGTTGAAAGGGTTATTACAGAACCAGCGGTGTTAGACAGCACTGCACCTTCAGGACTTTCCAGGTTCTTGCGTGCAAAGTTTATGTCCTCATAAATAAGTATCTCCAGTTTCCTTGGCCTGCATGGATAATGACCAAACAGATGTAATTGCAAAATACTTATTGCATGGTTAGCCAGAGAGATTGGTGTGTAGTCCCAGAAATCAGGCGGCACAAACACTCCAGGACGGTCTCTACAATCATACAAACACAAGGATCAATACAACATCAATTAATTAACTACCTAGGCTAAAACTTAAATTAGAGATTGTTTGTCCTTGTGTCCTATGTACAGCCCTGTTCATGAATAGGTTTCCAGATAAAGGTTTGTACTGGCCTCAAATTTATTTGTATAATGTTATCATATCCCCTCTCAGGCGCCTTTTTTCCAAACTAAACTGATCTACATTTTTTAACCTTTCTTCGTAACTAAAATGCTCCATTCCTGGGGGCGGAGCTACTGGCGTACAGGAGGGGGCGGAGCTACCGGCGTACAGGAGCAGACGCCATTTCACCCAGCTCCTCACTCATCGCCTGGAAAATCCCTTATAACTGGCGCACCGCCACACACTCAGAGCCGAAATAGCGACCCTTATACTGGGGTCCGCATACCGGACCGGTGGATGCCTTTTTTGTGCCCGTCGGGGGCCTCGGGCCTACCGGGCGGGATTCCCGCGGCAGCTGCGTATCGCCCCCTGGGACGAAGACTACTGGGATACAGACCCACAAGCAGCCGGCATACCCTGGGGCACACCAGATCCCCCGATGGGCCGCAAATCACAAAAACCAGCTCCGTCCGCGGCCGCCTCAAACCACGACATCGGCCAGATGCTGGCCTCGACTCCCCGCACGCAGGAGCCATCATCCCCTTGGAGGGAGACTACAACTGAGCCAGTGGCGGACAAGGCACCCGAGAAGGGAGCTCAGGCTATGCCTGAAAGTGAACCACCAATGACGAAAAGGGACATACACGATCTCCTGGCACATTTCCAGGACATGTTCTTTGCAGAACTCAACCTGATTAAAGCAGAGATGCAAGCAATAACAGAACGACTTCGGGTATCCGAGGAGGACTCTGCAGACATCAAACAAAATATGGCCACCCAAGGGGAAGCTATAAAGCAGCTACAAACCTCCCACTCACAAATAGCAGCCAGAATGGATGCTATGGAAGATAAAAGCAGACAAAACAACATCAAGATAAGAGGAGTGGAGGATACCGTACCAGCAGAAGAACTACCTCACCTCATCAGACAACTCACCGCAGCCATCCTCCCAACTAAGCATGCTAAACAGTTTGCCTATGACGGACTATACCGTATCGCACCACCCTTGCGAACACCAAACTCCCAGCCTAGGGATGTTATCCTCTGTTGCCGATCCTTTGCGGATAAACAAAGATTACTGCAGACTCTGCGGGGGAAAACCCCGTTCCAATTCGAGAATCACTCACTCACATTCTATCAGGATCTCAGTAAAGCCACACTCCTATGGCGGAAATCAATGCGCACCATCACGCAGCCCCTGCAAACCGCTGGCATTCCCTATAGATGGACCAATTCAAGAGCACTGCTGCGCACCAAAGAGGGGAAAACCTTCAAGATTACCAACCCCACCGAGGGCCCGCAATTCTTCCAAGCCCTAGGCCTGCCTACGCCAGACCCGATGACACTACCCCAAAGAACCTGGGACGTTGACAACATACCTCCTTTCATTCCCGGAGGGGAACGGGACACTCTCACCTAAATGAGACCTAGACTGTATAAGGTTTATGTCTATGCATTGAGAATTGCCCCCATAGGCAATACAGTTTAAAGTTTTCTTGTTTTTATATTTTTGCACTTTTAAATTCTATTTGTCTGCAACATGTAATGACCTCTTCCACATAGCTATTTCCACTTGCTCCTGACGCTACTATACACACGACCTCAGAGGCCCACCCACTTCTTTCAGCCACTACACACACTTACCCATATGGGACCATCTGACACCGAGACCCGCTCACCCTCCCCCCCCAAACTGCCCTGAGAATTGAGGGAACTAAGACGCCCACATCACACCAGGGCCAGAACCCCATAAGCTACTCTAGCAAGCAGACCACCAAAACTCTAGAAGGAACATTACTAAGGTGCCACAATCCAAATCCTCCAATCCCATTAGACTCAGCTAATGGGATTGGAAAACAACATAGGTACCTCACGACGGGACAGCTAATCCTACAAGGGTTGGTCTATAACTATATTGGGCACTAAGCCTCAGGTTCCCTACATGCCTCTGTTTATAGCTTACAGATGTAAACTTGTAAAATTAGAATCCATGTACACACTGCTGGACCGCTACCTTCACTAAATATAAAAATGTGCTGTCTAATCTGCCAGGTTATAATTCACTACGGACGTATTGACATTGCACCCGCTGTTGTGGCGTTACAAAAACCTGTCACTCTATGCACAAGTAAAATGCAGACTTGGAAAAATGGACGCCCCCACTAGGCCCCTATTGAGCCACATCGTTTTGTGGTGCTTCAAGCTGTTTTGTCTCCCGTAGGGGTGCCTTACTTATCTTTGCCACATAACTCGACCTCACAGAGACATTTACAACTTGCATTTCATAATAATTCTACTAGCAAATTATCTTAGCCTGCAATATAGTAACCTGGTACCCCAGATTCAGACATCCTTATCTAAGCTAGTGGGCCATATTTGTTATGAAACCGATTCACTTAAGCTTGCACACCACTTTTTTTTTTCTTAACTTCTCATGCAATGTTGAAAGCATGTTACTAACTATGTCAACGTGTTCATAAGAGAACATCCATTTACCCAAGCAGTTAAAATGCCTACAACTTAGACACACCAGCTTGAAATAACACTCGACTGTCACATACCTTGTCTGTCATTATTTTCATGTCACTTTCACTTTTAATTATAATTCAAAATTGTGCACAGAACTTATAATGCAATGTTACCACTTGTTGATGTAAGGTCTTGCATTGCTATTGTGGCGTGACAGACCCGACGGTTTATTCATGAACGAATAAAAATAAAGAATGAAAAAAAAAAAATGCTCCATTCCTTTTATCAATTTTGTAGCTTGTCTCTGCACTTTTTCTGGTGCCATGATATCTTTCTTTAGAACAGGTGCCCAAAATTGCACAGCATATTCAAGGTGTGGTCTTATCAGCAAGTTATAAAGAGGCAAAATTATATTTTCATCCCGAGAATTTATGCCCCTATTTATACATGACAAAACCTTACTGGCATTAGCAACTGCAGATTGACATTGCATATTGCTGCCTAATTTGTTGTCTATAACAGTTCCCAAATCCTTCTTGTGTGTGGTTATCCCTAATTCTCTACCATTTAGGGTGTAAATTGCTTGTGCATTCTTAATCCCAAATTGCATAACTGCATTTCTCTACGTTAAATTTCATCTGTCATTTTAGTGCCCAGTCCCCCAATCTATCCAAATCCCTCTGCAGCAAAGCAATATCCTGCGCATTGTATTACTTTACAAAGTTTTGTGTCATCTGCAAACACTGATACATGGCTTTCAATGCCTATTTCAAGATCATTTATAAATGTGTTAAATAAAAGCAGTCCCAAAACAGAACCCTGAGGGACACCACTTTCCACTTTTGTCCAGCCTGAAAATTTACCATTAATGACAACTTGTTGTAATCTATCCTTAAGCCAATGTTCTACCCAACAACAAGAATATTCATCTAGACCAATTTCTTTTAGTTTTAAGACTAACCTATTGTGAGGAACCGTATCAAATGCCTTGGCAAAATCCAAGTAGATCACATCCACTGCAACAGCCTGATCTATACTTCTACTTCTTCGTTAAATGCAATTAGGTTAGTTTGACATAACCTATGTTTCATAAAGCCATGCTGATTATTGCTAATAACAAAGTTCTTCCCAATGAATTCCTGAATATTATCCCTTAATAGCCCTTCAAATATTTTCCTAGTCACAGAAGTTAAGCTCACAGGTCTATAATTTCCAGGCAAGGATTTTGAAACATTTTTAAATATAGTAACAACATCTGCCTTCCTCCAATCCTCCGGTACAATACCTGAAACAAAAGAATCTTAAAAAATTAAATACAGAGGTTCATTTATTTCCCCATTTAGCTCCTTAAGTACTCGTGGGTGAATACCATCAGACCCCGGAGCTTTATTTACCTTAATTTTCTTTAATAGCTGTAGCACCTTGTCTCAAGCTATCCAATCACACGTTATCTGCAAGTTTTTTTGCAGGCATCATTTGCATATATTTTGCCATAGCATCCTCATTAATATATACTGAAGAAAAAGTTATTTAAAATTTCTGCTTTTATGTCTTCATAGTCTACCTTATCAACAATATGCAATACACGCTAGCTAACGTATATACCCCCACTGTTAACCAACGCAACTTCCTACATCAAATATTCTGCAAACTGACTAAAATACAGACCGGTGTGACGATAATTAGCTGTGATTTCAATGAATCTTTGGACCCTAAATTAGATACCACATTATCGCCATTTAGCAAAAGCTTTCAGACCCTCAAGCGAGGCTGCCAACAATTGCAAAAATGTTTACATACACAACACGATTATGATGCCTGGAGGATCACACACACGCAGGAATGCTCATATACGCATTACTCCCAGGTACACAACTCCTACTCCCGTATAGATGGTTTCTATTTACACGGCTCTTCATTCTCTCAAATCTTAGGTTGTGAGGTGGGCACTATAACGTGGTCTGACCATGCCCCAGTCACCCTCGAACTTAAAGACCAATACGACTTCCATCATAAAAGCCCTTGGCGAGTCAACACAACGTTACTGAAAGACCCAACTTTCACTCAGGAATTACAAACTACCCTCACAAATTACTTCCTAGATAACCACACACCTGGAATGCCCGCTAGCGCTATGTGGGCAGCTCAAAAAGCTGTAGCTAGAGGCATACTGATAAGACGGGCATCATTAATATGGAAAAAAGCTAGAGACTCCCTACAGGCATGGCAAAATTAATTGTATCATTTAAACATTCAAAACCAAAATACACAGTCACATGACTTGAAAGTAAAAATTGCAAACATTACGCAACAAATACACCGCCAAGCATTAGAACAGACAGGATACAATTTCAAAAAACTAAAACTCAACCAGTACACAAAGTAACCAAAAATTGGCATTTATACTCTCTAAATCGGGGAAAAAATTGGTACCCATAAGGCCTCTGCAACCTAAAACATGATGCACTTACATACCAGCCATTGCAGGAGAATATACGTACATACCTACAAAACACCAATATCCCCACACTAACTACGCAACAGCAGACAGACCTGAGTACACCTATCACAGAGGAGGAGGTACTATCAGTGATAACCCGGAAAACAGGGAAATCCCCTGACCAGACTGTTTTGACAATTCCAACTACAAAACTTTCTGCAACATCCTAGCACCACACTCACGCAGATGTTCAATGAGGCAGTTACCGGGCCAACTCTACACAAGGACACACTCATGGCCCACGTAGTAAAACTACCCAAGCCCAAACCTTCAGCTGATTTTACTTCTTAACATTGATGCTAAACTTTTCGCCAAGCTATTTGCACTCAGACTGAGAAAAATCTTACCTCACCTAATACATACTGACAAGGTCGAGTTTGTGGCGGGCAGGCAAGGGTCAGAGTATACACATAAAGTTCTTGATATAATACATAGCATGAAGCAACTTCACATAGGCGGAGGGCTGATTCTATCCCTAGATGTGGAGAAAGCCTTTGACAGTCCCCACCGGGGCTTCCTGGAGGCGGTCATGGTCAAAGTAGGGATACCGGAGAGATTAGAGGGCTTCAGACTGCACCCACCACAAAAGTAATTAATGCGGGATGCCTGTCATTTAAAATCACCAACGGGGCGAGACAGGGGTGCCTGCTCTATGTACAGGGGCTAGAACCGCTTGCTGTTAGAATTAGGGACAATGCCGCCATTCATGGAGTCACCATTGGAGAGTTTGAATATAAAGCTAATTTATTCGCAGATGACGTTCTCCTCACCTTGACACAACTGCAGATATCTCTGACAAATCTTACAATCTGCCCACTAGAGCAACTTTTTCCTATCTCCAACTTAAATCCTTGCTGTCCAAACCCATTATGCTGGGAAGTACTAAAGCCTTTCTCACACTTTGAGAAGGCCTTCATTGCCATGAGTACACCCAAAAAAATAATTTCTTTAATTTACAAACTATTAAACCAAGCAGAAAACAAAGACACAGGGAAATACCAAACACTATGGCAGGCGGACCTCCAGACTGTATGGCAAGCAGCATTTAGGGCCCACAAAAGTAAAACTTTGTGTACTTCTCACTGTTACGGTTGCCTCCAGGCTGGCTGGAAGTTGGACCGATTGGATATCCTGGTTCCCGAACTTGGAGAGAGGGAGAGACGCTCAAATCAGCATACAGTAGTAATGCCTGGAAATGTAGAACATCCCACTAGCTATAGCACAGCTAGGATACACCTTTCCCTACAACACAAGTCAAGGCTGCGGGTTCAGGGTAAAACAAACTGGTTTTAATGGCACTCATGCATGGCAATTTATACAATTTAAGTAGTGTTGTGGATCAGAAATGTTGATCTTTGTTATATTCAGAGGAAGCCCAAATTGTTGTTACAAGTGCACTTGGAGAAGCGAGAATTAGACACCAGACACCTGTTGGTATTCAAAATAAGCCTCTGACGTTTTATTCATCAGCTGGGTTTTATACATTAAAAAGTAAGTGCTTACGTGCAAATACTCTTAGAACAGTAATAGGAAGAGAGTACAGATAAGACATAGGGATGAGTGTCATGTACACATAACAAATAAGTTTCAAGGTAAGAGAGAACAAAATGATTAGAGCAGAGACATCTTAGGTGGGGGCTCTCTGCTCCCGGAACTTAGACATATATGGTCTTAAGTGTTGTTTAAGCATCAAGCATTTCCTGAGTCCAAGTTAGCCAATTTAAATATTGGATATCATTATATGACACTTATAAGCTTGAGCCTTGGAATCAAGATAAATTCTATCACAATCCCCTCTTTTGATCCAAGGGTCACCCAAAAGTCCAAGGTATATCCAGGCCTGCTAGCCAAAGCCTGTGGGACTTTCATTTATTGCTTCACCACGGTTCCCTTGGACTGAGAGATCACCAGAATCAGCAGAGGAGAGTTCCTTCATTTGTTAGGCGAGGTAACATCATAAAACCTTTCCGAAGTCGGAGCTGGAATGTAAGTTAAGGTACAATCAACAGTAGGTTTGCTTTTACATGGAGAGGTTAGTAGACATGAAAAAAATCTAAAGGTTAGAAAAATAGCCATAATGACAACTACAGCTAATAGCAAAAAGTACAAAATCTTCTTAATTAGTAAAGTTAACCATGTTCCTAGCCCAAATGTCCAATCCCAATCCCCAAAGAAGCCAGTATCCTGTATGATATCCTGTACTAAGTCATGTAAATCTTTTATATGTTTATGGATCATAGTGCCATGGTCAGATAGGTTAAAACAGCACATACCTTCAATAGCTTCAAAGCCTAAGTCATGTTTCATTAGTAAGTAGTCAATGGCTGCTCTATTCTCAAGGATTGCCTTCTTATTTGCCTGGCTGTCCATAAGTAGCTCTTCTAGGGCCTGTGAAGTGGCATTTAAACCTTTTGCAAGGGAACAGGCTACAGCATTTACTACTTGGGTATTATACAATGCTAAGCCTGGGACTCCTACCAAGGTGTACGCTAGGGCAGAGTATTCGGCTTTAGATAAGAGAGTGATTTCAGGGTTACAATCTGCATTAAGGGTGTTTTTAACATCTCTCCTGTCTCTCAGCAGTTTGTGTAGCTGGGTGGTTTTAGTGATCAGGTCAGATTTGGAAAACATGGTCATGGTTAGGCGAGAGATTGCACAGGGACCTCCTGTAATGTTACCTGGGACATAAGCATAAGTAATATTTCCACAGGAGAAAGTCCATCCTTTAGGAAGATAGACATTGTAGTGGTAACTCATAACTTGGTGAGTTTTGGTACAATTCATAGTGGTGCTTAGGGCTCTACAATTCGTGGTATTTTTCCACCATGTGGGGCAAAACAGGGATTCAGTATTAGGGTCTCTTGAACAATTACATGAAAAAGACCAACATAGTTCAGCGCCTGTCACATTAATTGTCTTCAGGGCTAGAGGAGGCTTGCCTACAAGTGGGTTGAAGGCATAAGAATATAGTTGTAGAGATTTATGGGGTCTATGGGTATGTAGGTACTTTCTTAACAGTGAGATGGGGGTAGGGACAGCTATAAGACAAGATTCTATGGCGTTTTCAGTACTGAGGAGAGGGTTGAGGCAAAAGGAGGTTAAATTAAAAGCCTTTGCTATCTGCAACCATATATTTTCCTGCCATGCTTTATTATTTTCTGGTCTCAAGTCAGAGTAGCATATCTGAACAGAGCATACAATGGTAAAGGATAAGAACAGCTTCATGTTGGTGGATCAGTCGGAGTGACTTGTTTACAGTGACTGGCGTGTATCCACATGGCTTTTCCTTCTAGTTTCACTGAGGTAGCCGTAGTCAAGTGCACTTGGAATGGACCGTCAAAGCGTGGTTCAAGTCCTTTCCTCACATGCCTCTTTATCACCACCCAATCACCAGGTTGCAGTTTGTGGGTTGCAGAATCAGAGTCTGGATCTGGAATAGAATCAAAGGCTTGTTTATGCACCCTATGTAAGAAGAGAGACAGCGCTAGTTAACTGACAGGCAGCAACCTTAAAAAGGGAAACCCACCAAACCCTTTTAAAACAAGACGGATAAAACAATAGTAAAAAGGCTGCGCCACAGGAAGGCTAAAATAAGTTCGATAAATAAAAAGTCCAACTTAAGTGTCCTTGCGAATAGTCTTTATCACAAAAAGTGCAGTGTTGAAGTCTTCATAAACTGTATTAGTTCCACTTACATAGAAGACAAAAAAGAGAGAGAGAGGGACGACCAATAGTGTAGTATTGTATAATTCCAGTGGTGACGTATTTCAAAAATAATAGATGAGAACTCACATTTGATAGAGCTTATGTCCAGCTCTAGGGTAAAAGCGCATACAGCGGTATGATCCCCGCTTGTAGTATATGTCGTGGGTATCTCTCCGTCAGTGGTGTCCAACTCTCAAATAAGGAAAAAAGAGACAGCTGATAGTGCTCACTGTATAGTAGTCTTAATATAGGTAGATAAAAACGTACTTACAAATGAGGAGCAGACCGACTGCTCTTATGTGACAGCATAGGTGGATTGATCCCCACCTCTGGATTTCTTGGAGTGCAGGAGACTACCGAAGTAGGTGTTGGTATATAATAGTACATAAAATACTAAAAAATATATAAAAAAATACTAAAAAGCCAGGTTAAAAAAGAAAGAATGTGTATATAAAACTAGAAAAAAAGAATAATTGGAACAAATAAATGACCAAAAATTACTTTAATATTAAAATACACAGTATAAAATATCCATAACGCGTTTCGTCAATAGACTTTATCAAATGGAAGTAGTGCCTAAACATACTACCATGCTGCATCTGGAGGGTTTGGGGAAAATAGAGGCCTGTCTTTGGGGCACATCCAAACAGGATCTCAAAAGGGGATAGGCCATGTCTGGAATTGGGGGTGACTCTCATAGAAAAGAGTGCTAGGGGAAGGCATTCAGTCCAGGGCTTCCCTGTGTCTTGCATGGCTTTTGCAATCTTGTTCTTTAAGGTGCCATTTTCCCTTTCTACTTTCCCACTACTCTTGGGGTGATAGGGGGTGTGGAAGGCCTGACTGATCCCTAAGGTTTTCATAATTTCTTGCATTATTTCCCCAGTGAAATGGCTACCTCTGTCACTTTCAATTACTTCAGGTACTCCATATCTACATACCAGTTCCTTCAGAAGCTTACTTGCTGTGACCTTCGTTGTGGCTTTCAACACTGGGTAGGCCTTAGGCCAACCTGAAAAGAGATCAAAGCACACCAACACATATTCATACACTCCTATATTAGGTAGTTGAATATAGTCTATCTGCAGTCTTTGAAACGGGTAAAGTGGCCTTGGTGTGTGCTTACTTGGTGTTTTCACAGCTTGTCCTGGATTGTTTCTAGCACAAATCATGCAAGCTTGGGTGTGTTTAGCTGCTACAACAGTAAATCCGGGTGCTACCCAATGGGTGTTTACTATGCTGTTCATGTGCATCTTGGGTAGATGTGTAGGTCCATGGGCAATCTGGGCCATCATGGGGTACAACACTCATGGTAAACACAGTCTTTTACCTTTTCTCCGCATTCTGTCATCATCAGGTTCTGCATCTTGTTTCCTCCAGAGGTCATGTTCTTCCTTGCTTGCCTGTCTTTGTAAGCTCAACAGTATATTGTAGTCAACGGTGTCATCTGTAAGAACAACTTGTAGAAAGATATTACCTGTAGAGGGATGAACTTGGATTGCTGCTTGCTTGGCAGCTTCGTCTGCTTTGTGGTTTCCTCTTGAGATTTCATCTGTGATCTTCACGTGAGCTGCCACCTTGATGATGCCTACTTGAGTGGGTAGCAGGATAGTGTCCATAAGTGCACTCACGGCTTCAGAATTCTTGATTGGAGTTCCTGCTGAGGTGAGAAAATCACGAGCCCGCCATATAGGGCCAAAATCATGGGCTATACCAAAAGCATAGCGAGAGTCTGTATAAATATTAGCAGTCTTACCAGAAGTCATTTTACACACTTCAGCGAGTGCCTTCAGCTCTGCCTCCTGTGCAGAGCAGTGAGGAAGCGAGTGGTTCAGCTTTTATTACCTCGTGTGCAGAGACTACAGCATATCCAGTGTGGAAATTACCCTTCTCATCAGCATATCTGGAACCATCTACAAAAAACTCAAAATCTGCATTAGATAATGGAAAATCAATTACATGCAAAAAAACCTGCTGTCTCTTGTGCCATTAGTGCTGCACAATCATGGGGTACCTGGGCATCAGCTAACTCATCTGGTGAAAGTGAATTTACAAAAAGATCAGAAGTACAAGTACCATTTACACTATCCCCACTCCCCTCTTTTAAATCCAGGGGAAGCAATGTAGATTGATTTAACACCATACACCTTTTAAGAGTAACATTAGGTGGCATAAGCAAGGCACATTGCATTCTGAGATGCCTTGCAGTACATATGTGTTTTGGTTGAACTTGTGAGAGTATGCTGTTGATATCATGTGGTGTGTATATGGTCACCGGATTATCTAAAACAATATCAGTGGCTTTGTCCAGGAGGGCAGTAACAGCCGCCACTGCCCTAACACATGAGGGGGCACCCCTGGCAACAGGGTCCAATCTGGTGGAGTAGTATGCTATTGGTCTTTGTTTACCACCATGGTCCTGTGTAAGGACAGATGTAGCATAACCTGATTGCTCAGTACAGAACAGGTTAAAATTCTTTCTGTAATCTGGGAGACCCAGTGCCGGAGCTGACGTTACCAGTAACTTAAGGGTATAGAAGGCATTTTCTGCCGCATGGGTTAATTTAAATGGTTTGTTTTCGTTGGCAAGACAATCATACAGTGGTTGCATGTAGATAGCTACGGAACGCAGCCAAGGGGGGCAGTAAGAAATCAAACCGAGGAAAGTACGAACCTGGGCTAAACTGCGGGGGGGGTCTAATATTTTGAACTGCAGTTTTTCTACTTTCCGTGAGATGTTTTATGCCCTGGGAAATGCAATGTCCTAGGAAAATAACTTTCTCTACACATGCTTGCAGTTTTGTTTTTGTCGCTTTACAGCCTGCTTTTTCTAGGAATTTCAGCAAGGAAAGAGTGTTTACAATACAAGATTCCATACTATCGCAACATAGGAGTAGGTCATCGATATACTGCAATAAAATTACGTTATTTGGCCTTTGCCATTCTTCAAGAATCTGTGCCATAGCCATGCTGTACATAGTGGGTGAGTTTTGTGCACCCTGTGGCAATACTGTCCAAGTGTACTGCTTGTGTTTATGTGTAAATGCAAATAAAAACTGACTGTCGGGAGCCAGGGGGACACTGAAAAATGCATTTGCCAAGTCAATAACAGTAAATACCTTAGAGGAAGGTGGTATTTGTGCCAACAAGGTGTGTGGGTTGGGAACATTAGGGGCAATGAGTTCAGTTACAGCATTAATTGCCCTCAAATCATGTACCATACGGTAGACCACAGGTTTCCCTTTCTCTTGCTTTTTCTTAATTGGGTACAATGGTGTGTTACAAGGGGAGGTGGTCTGGACAACTACCCCTGCCTGCAGAAACTCTTGCACAGATTGCGAAATAGCATCTTCCTGTGCTGGGCTTAGGGGGTATTGTTTTTGATAGGGAGGTTTGGCTCCGGGCAGGAGATTCACTTTGAATGGGGGCACAGAGAGTCTACCTGTATCTGTCTTCCCTGTAGCCCATAAGGAATCGGGGACTGAGGACAAGTCAATGGTAGGTTCTGGCATATGGCTGGGCATAGTGAGAGTTGCCAGAACATTTGAAAGAGATATCATTTGTTTGTCCTCTAAAGGCACAGACAATGTTACTTTTCCAGTGGGGCTATACTGGATATTTGCACTAAGAGCAGACAGTATATTACTGCCTAGTAGATTAGCAGGGGCATGAGGGCTGACAAGTAGCCTTGTTACAAGGGCAGTAGAGTCGTGTAGCTTCAATTTCAACTTGTGGGTAAGGGGAATGTCATTTTTGATACCATCTACCCCTACACATGATAATACATCATTAGATTTCTCATACGGGAATACATATTTTTCCTGTAACATTGATTTAGCAGCGCCAGTGTCTAACAGGAAAGGGACTATTCGGTCCCCAGGCAGTGTAACATTGATAATGGGTGAGGGTCCTGCAGAGTCAGGGATATTTATGATATGTACGGACACTGGTTTGCCAATTTCCTATTGGGGGGGCAGGGGGAGGTGGTGGTGGTTGGCTGTCATGGGGTTATCATTAGAATCCTGGGGTTTTCTATTTTTAGCAGGACACCTGCAGTTGCGTTTAATGTGTCCTTTCCTGCCACAATTCCAGCAGTCTACCTGCCTTCTGTCTCCACCAGCTCTAGGTACAGTTACAGCCATTAGAGGTGTGCTCCTCTTTCTAGTATTTAGATTAGCTTCCACTCCCCTAGCCACCTTCACCAGATCACCATAGGTTAAACTTCTCCACTCAGGTCTAGCATTTTGGAGACCAGTCCTTATGGGTATGTGGATACCATCCATGAAGCAGTTAATAAGCAGTCTGGTGGAAGTGGTTACAACATCAGTGTAACCCAATGCCTCCCAAGCCATTTGTAGTCTGGTGAAGAATGTTTCTACAGATTCATCTTTCCCTTGTAGTATATCTCCTAATTTATGGACTAGTTCTTCTGTATTTACCTTAGCCCATTCTCTCATTGCAGTGACATAGCATGCTCCAGATGCAGACTTGGTTCTAAATCATTCATCTGTTTGCATGTTGCTTTTTCTGAGGTTATCTTCATGGGCATCTGTATATTTAGCAATTATTCTAGCCAAAATTGGGCCAGCTTTTAGGGCCACAATCTGTTTTAAATCCATCCAAGTACACTGGTAAGTAGCTTGAATTGTGGATAGAGACTGAACTAGAGCTAAGGGGGCCTTTTCAACATCTGCCAGCTGCTGTATTAATTATTGCCAGTTGTTCACTGGGTGTCCAGGGCTTATATTCTTCCCAGTATTGGATACCTGAGCTCGGCTGTCTGTGCTCATGGTATACACTCTCAACTTTGGGTATCATGGGAGTAGAAAATTGTGGAGCTAATGGCCCCACTGAGGTGTCTGTGGGGGCAACTAGGGGTTGTCAGAATATTTATATCAACAGACATTTTGTGCTAAAAAGAAATTAAAAGTGTATATTGTCACTGCCATTCAGAACAAAGCAGACTCCATTTTGCTATTTTCAGGATAACAAAAACACATAATTTCCTTGATTTCTTCTTACTTCTGTAACTAGCCACTTGCTTGAGCTGAGGAATGTATTATATAAACAAACCAAGATAAGCAATGAAGCAAGGGGGATGGAATGCTCTGTCTAAAATGTTAATGGAATAGATGCATTATCTAAACACAGACACTAGTGACAGAGAAGACTAAGTAATTGATTTTACTTTCTAAATCTTACAAGGTACCATTATAGTAAGGGGTGAAATCGAGTTTAGAACTGTCAATTTTACAAGTTACGATCAAAGTAGATGCCACAAAGACTGGGACAAACGCTTTGAACTGACAACAAATCTAAGTTATGGTAGTCATTTTAGATAAGCCAAATGACCTCAAAATCGTCATCAGGAAAAGTTAACTCTTTCCTGGATAGGAAGGTTTTGTTAGACGAGACTGCCCTCTATGGATCAAATACCTAAATTGCGATCCATCGATTGGACACACCTATGGCTGCCTATTGGGTTATCATCTAATGACGTACAGAGAGTCTGGCCCTTTAAAAGTTAGGACAAAGGGAAGACAGGGTAGTTAGAGAGAGAGACAGAGAGACGAATTGGAAGTTTGGGGATTCCAAGTCGGACATGCAGAGAGAGAGGCTCAAGAAACATCTGGGACTAACACTCTACTCTTAAAACTCTAACACTTAGAATTTTACTGACTTTCTAACCAACACCACCTTTCACTATAATTCATGCACCTACATACAACCAATCAAGTCTCTGGGACTACCTACTCATCTGATGAGAATATCTACATAACTGGTAATTATGCTGGTTTTATTTAATTAATTTAAATTAATTAAAATTTACTAATAGCATGATATATGACTGGATAAATCACGGTCAGATTTCCATATTTAAGAAATCTTAGTTAACTAAAGAATATATAGTAATAAACATTCCATTCTGCAGATGGAATTAAGAATAATTATATATTAATGTGATAGTATCACGTGTTAGCATACCGCTGTTTTTATCCAGGTGTATTGATTTGCTCTAACATAAGATAAGATATCTTTTAGACAAATTAAAATTCTGCTTAAAAATCTGGTAGATTATTCTTATTGGATGGTTCCAGGAAATGACTAATGAGCTGGTTTAAAGGTATTTTAATTGAAAATCACAGGAGAATAGGATACTATATGCCTAGGAGGATCTAGCCAGCATTGAAAGGGTTACTCAGTTGATCTAACTGTTAGCCAGGGTTTTATGGCCCTTCGCTGTGAAAAGCTTCACTTTTTGTCTGTAAGGATACCCTCATAAATTGTGTAAGTCTTGACAGAAAATGCTGTTTAGCCATTGAAACGTGTATACCCATTCCATTGTGTTGTATACTATGTTATACTAAATATTCACTGATTATTATCATGCATGATGCCTAATATTATTTGTTTATTAATTTGTTACAATAAAAATCTATTTTTATAACAAATTGTGAATTATTGATGGAATACTTTTCACTTACATGATAAACGATCTCGAAGATCTAAGAGAATTGAAATAGTGGGCAATTCTCAACTGCTTAATATTATCATCCCATAAATATCCCCACAGGGTTCCTTTAAGTCTGGACTACCTTCCTGCTCTAATGAACCCATAGGTCTTACTGGGACACCATATGAAGTCCCACTGCGTAATATTACTGGAAAGAGAGGTTTTGATCCCCGTAAAAGGGAAATCACCTTGTCTTTTGGGACCAAAGCAGTCCCTGCAGTATCCTGGTAAAGGGGTGGGTTTACAATATTTTTCCCAGGATCTTGCCTACTCTGGGACCCTAGAGGTCCAAAACATTGATAATATGGTACACCTTCCCTGGTGGTTTCTCTACAACCACATTTAGTTAATTCAACAGCAGTATCATGACATTTTTGTGCGACTTCTACGAAGTCATTATCTTCTAGCCAACCTCTGTAATTTGCCATAAATTCACTCCATATATGTGGGTCTAGAGTGCCTTCTGAGGGCATGCCAGCTTTCTTAAGTAACCTCTTAACATTCTTAATTGTTCCTTGTCCTTTGTGATGCTTGACAATAGTCAAAGCCGTAAATCCCCCTTGGGTACTTTCAGAGCTACCCATCTTAAAACTTGTAAGGGTTAATTACTTCCTTACACAAGACAAACTGTACAAAAACAGTGTATTTAACACTTAGGACCGCTGCAGTGGAATTTTCCCAGTTTTGTCTTCTAAACACAGATCAGGAGATCTGCCCTTGGAGGATTCTAACTCAATTATAAAACAAATGACAAGGCAAACAATAAAAATATCTTACAACCCACAGATATATTCCACTATCTCAAGATTCCTTTCACAAGACATAACACAACCTCCACCTGAATATAACCATAATACCACAGAAAACAAGTTCTTTAGATCAGACGTTTTTAAGTCGTTCTTTACCCAGACAGACTAGTAGGACGTGGATCTGAGAGTGAAATTGATAAAGGTAGAAAAAAAGTTTTTCTTACCTTGCTGCAGCTGATTTCACTGTCAGAGGGACGTCCACCTGTACGCTAGTGTCCGAGTCTCTCGACCGTCAGATCCCGGGTTTCGGCACCAAATTGTTGTGGATCAGAAATGTTGATCTTTGTTATATTCAGAGGAAGCTCAAATTGTTGTTACAAGTTGTGGCGAAACCGACCTCGCCACTGGGCATTGGAGAAGACTGATTGCCAGCCTCCTGCCATGTGACTATGGCCCCTGGGATGTATTGCCCTTTAAAGACATGATTTGGGCATAATGGATTTGTGTTGTGCTGCTGCTAGCCCTTTTAAGAACCATCTGGGGACATACTGTGGAGTTACTGGGTGGCCACCACTTCCTGTATCAGAAGCACATGGTGAGAACAATGGATGGCGGCCATTTTAACTCACAGACACTGTGTGGACTTTTCAACACAGTGCCATCTCGCCAGTATTTGTTGCACAGAGACATCGTGCGGTGGTTTTGGACTATACAGCAGGGGACACATTATACAGTGATTGTTTTTTATTTAGCCTGTATATGTTCTGCAAAATCTGCATCAAACTGTATTTTCCAAAGTACTGAACGGATCTGGGTGAATTTTGGATATGTGGTTCACCCAGATCCCCCAGTTCCAATGATATACATATATATATTTTTTTATGGGGTTATTGCATGTTTTGGGGTCCCTGTGATGTGTTTTATGAAACTGTATTTCTCTGGCTGTGATAATTAGATTACCCATTGTGTTCAGTAATCATATCACAGCCAGAGGGGAGGATTTTGTGTGGGAGTGTCTGGGTGTATTGTATGGATTGATTGGTTGTTTTGTAACGCCCTGTGGGCTGTACTATGTTTGTGGATTGGGAATAAAAGAGACTGTATGTGACAGTACAGGGAGTTCCTGCTTAACCCTCAAAGTGAAGTGTCGTCTCATTATTGGGGGAAGGATTTATTGTATGCTGTTCCAGTTTGACTGCTAGGAGAGTAAACCTATTCGTATGGTTCCTATTCAACTGTCTACAGCATTCATATGCTTGAGAGCATTCACATGCTCCTACGGTTCGGTGATTGTGGTGTCTGCCAGAGTGCTTGGAGTCCTCAGGAAGCGCTAGGAGCATCCTTCAACGGAGGTACCCAGTCGGGGTGCCAGGTGATCCGTTACACAAGTGCACTTGGAGAAGCGAGAATTAGACACCAGACACCTGTTGGTATTCAAAATAAGCCTCTGACGTTTTATTCATCAGCTGGGTTTTATACATTAAAAAGTAAGTGCTTACGTGCAAATACTCTTAGAAAAGTAATAGGAAGAGAGTACAGATAAGACATAGGGATGAGCGTCATGTACACATAACAAGTTTCAAGGTAAGAGAGAACAAAATGATTAGAGCAGAGACATCTTAGGTGGGGGCTCTCTGCTCCCGGAACTTAGACATATATGGTCTTAAGTGTTGTTTAAGCATCAAGCATTTCCTGTGTCCAAGTTAGCCAATTTTAATATAGGATATCATTATATGACACCTATAAGCTTGAGCCTTGGAATCAAGATAGATTCTATCACAGTAGTAGGCAGAATACACTGTCCCTGAGGAGTGGAGAAAATGGATGGAGAAGGGATAGAAACAGACAGGTAGGAAATCTCTACTAGTAAAAGAAAGCCCCCATAAAAGCTAAGAGAAATAAATGAATAATAGTAGGTGAAAAAGCCTACACGTACTAGGAGATCTCTTACCAGACACTGTAAATAGTTGAATATATACATATATGGAGTACCAATAGAGAGTTAGCACATTAGTGTTACTCAAGATTTAACTCTTTCATTTCCAGGCAGAGTTAGTATCTTTGTCAGATATAATTATATATTATATATTTTAACTCTAGGTTTAAGCATTTATTGGCATTTTTTTTTAGCCATTCTAAATATATATATACTTATGATCAAATCATTGTGGTTAGAATGAGAAGATCTTAACCCCTGGATTAAATCCAATACTTTAATTCTAATCGTAGGGATCAAATATGGGACTCTACAATGAATTTTATTAGCCAAATTTTGTATATTTTATTTGATAATCTATTTGATGTTTGCAAATAATATTCAATGTGTATTTATTATCTAGCATTTATTATTTATTTATCTTTAAACGGACTCTATATTGCAATGTATTAGCAGCTGTCAATTAGCATAGCTGCCAGCGATCACTATATTAAACGGAGCAGCATCCCTAGAAGTTTTTTCCGCCTCTGATGAAGTGACTGAATTGTCACGAAACGCATAAGGCATTTTCGGCAATTGCTGTACATTTATCCAGCTACCAAGCAACCGTGGAACGCAGATCGGGCGCACTAAGTGGAACGCATGCGAGAGGTGTCTCACCTCTCCCAACACAAGTTCATCTCACCGGCCGGAGAGAATTGTTCCACAGTTTGCTGAATATCACCCGATTTTGCTTACCCGATAAAACTCATTTGCTGGTATACTACACTTCATTTTTGTGAGTGTGTTCTAATTTTAATTTTATTAATAGATGTGAAGTTTTATTGAAGAACATTACTAGCTTTTTATTATTATTATTTGCCGATCATTTAGAGGTCCTATTACTATATACCTGTAATGGTGGTATATGAGTAATTGCTATTTAACATTTTTATTGATTTATACCAATATTGGTTACATTATATCCACATCTTGACACTCTATTGCTACTGTTATTTCTATTGAGCAGAAGCATACTGTGTGGGATGTGATATTGGTACTTTTGCACTATAAGAACTTGGTCTGTTTAAGACTTCATTGGACAATATTCTATATTTCCATCGCTTTGGGCTACCTTTCTTTATTTTTATTAATTTTTTTATATATTTTTATATTTGCAGCTATTGTGTTAATATATCCAAATCCTTAGTGATTATGAAATGGGAAAAAACCCCAGAGATCATTCGTTGTTTAGTGGAAGATTCCCTTTATACTTAGCTTATTTTCTATACAAGGCTGCCACCTAGTGAATATATCTATATTGCAATCACTGATTTTATTATTCTATCATTTAATGTATTTATAAGCGGTTCTAATTGCAATTTTAGAGCTATTTATGGTTCTGTTTTGAGTATTTTATTATACGATTTATTTCAACTATTTACAGTGTCTGGTAAGAGATCTCCTAGTACGTGTAGGCTTTTTCACCTCCTATTATTCATTTATACAATTTGTCAGGACAACCCCTCTGGACCTGATGGTACACTGGACAATGCAATGTCGAAAGGAGATGAAGTTTGTCAAAATGTGACTCCATACCGCTTAGATTTCTTGCAAGGATAGAAGACTATTATTTTTTTTCCATTCAAGCCATATTGCTGGGACTCTTCTGTTATCCTGCTATTACATAGTTACATAGCTGAAAAGAGACTTGTGTCCATCAAGTTCAGCCTTCCTCACATATGTTTTAACTATTAATCCAAAAGAAGACAAAAAACCTAGCGCTTCCAATTTTGCAACAAACTAGGAATAAAATCCATCTTGACCCCGAAATAGTGTATGAAATTGATATGCAAAACTGCAATATTGTATATAACTTTCTGTGTATGTGACTGGTTTCAACGTGGGGTCATCTACTTGATAACAGTGTGATAAGGATCACAGCTTTCATTTGCATTTTACAACACCCAGCTAACACAAAAACTTACATCCCTCTAGTAGTTCTTCTGACAACCAGTTTTCCATGCATATTATCAGATCAGAGTAATGAACATCTAGGTATAACCATGGAAGTGTGTGTTTTCCCAAGCCATCCTGTCTCTAAAAGTCCAGGCCTGCTTCCAACCTACCCCAAAACCAACCCTAACTGGTCACATCTTACACAATGTTACAGTATAGCTGGATGAAAGAGATCAAAGGGAAAGACTTGTGTAAAGACAGAACTCTCTGGAAAAAGGGGGCTAGATAAACCACTTTTGGGTGTGGGGGGGGAGGGGGAAGGGATTCTGGGAGAATCAGTCTTTAAAAGAACAACAGCCAAGGATGTTGGAATCCTCTCCTCTCTTTCTTTCTCTCTTTGTCTCTTTTGGAGAGGACAACGCAGCAAGCACAGGTGCCATGGTGAACTGAGAGAGACTTTTCCATACTACAAAAGATGAAGGCACAAGGGGAAGATCTTCATTTAAATGTCTAAGTACTACCTTTTTACTATGTATTTTTTGGTTTTGAACTGGATGTGGTTATAATGTGTATTGTGTATATCCTAAAATCTGTAACAGTATCCTAAATCAATATTAACAATACATTTTATTATACACTTGTGTCTGTGTCACACATTCCCTAAAAGAATATCCTTGTAAGAGAGGCATAATTTCTTAAAATAGCAGTCAGATGTCTCCTTGGATCAAGCAGCTATTACTCCTCAAATTATAAATTATATCCTGTATGTTATGTTTTTGCAAGTATTTATCCAATTTCAGTTTAAACATCTGTATGGACTCTGACAAAACCACCTCTTCAGGCAGAGAATTCCATATCCTTATTGCTCTTACTGTAAAAAAAAATAAAAAATTTATTTGCCTTAGATGAAATCTCCTTTCTTCCAGCCTAAATGTCTGAACTTGTGTCCTGTGTATAGCCCTGTTTATGAATAGATTTCCAGATAATGGTTTGTACTGGCCCCAAATATATTTGTATAAAGTTATCATATCCCCTCTCAGGCGCCGTTTTTTCCAAACTAAAGAGATTTACATTTTTTTAACCTTTCTTCGTAACTGAAATGCTCCATTCCTTTTATTAATTTTGAAGTTCGTCTCTGCATTTTTTATTGTGCCATGAAATCCTTCTTTAGAACAGGTGCCCAAAATTGCACAGCATATTCAAGGTGTGGTCAAGTTATAAAGAGGCAAAATTATATTTTCATCCCGAGAATTTATGCCCCTATTTATACATGACAAAACCTTACTGGCCTTAGCAACTGCAGATTGACATTCCATATTGCTGCCTAATTTGTTGTCTATAACACTGAAACATGTCTTTCAATGCCTTTTGCAAGATCATTTATAAATATGTTAAATCGAAGCGGTCCTTAAACAGAACCCTGAGGGACACCACTTGCCACTTTTGTCCAGCCTGAAAATTTACCATTAATGACAACTCGTACTCTATCCTTAAGCCAATGTTCTACCAAAGAACAAGAATATTCATCTAGACCAATTTCTTTTAGTTTGAAGACTAACCTATTGTGAGGAACTGTATCAAATGCCCTGGCAAAATCTAAGTAGATAACATCCACTGCAACACCCTGATATATACTTCTACTTACTTCTCCGTAGAATGCAATTAGGTTAGTTTGACGTTACCTATGTTTCATAAAGCCATGCTGATTATTGCTAATAACAAAGTTTTTCCCAATGAATTCCTGAATATTATCCCTTAATTGCCCTTCAAATATTTTCCCAGTCACAGAAGTTAAGCTCACAGGTCTATAGTTTCCAGGCAAGGATTTTGAACCTTTTTTAAATATAGGAACAACTTCTGCCTTCCTCCAATCCTCCGGTACAATACCTGAAACAAAAGAATCTTGAAAAATTAAATACAGAGATTCAGTTATTTCCCCACTTGGCTCCTTAAGTATTCGTGGGTGAGTACCATCAGGCCCCAGAGCTTTATTTACATAAATGTTCTTTAACAGCTGTAGCATCTTGTCTTGAGTCATCCAATCACAAGTTATATGAAAGTTTTTTGCAGCAATCATTTGCATATCTCTTGCCGTAGGATCCTTGAAATATACTGAAGAAAAAGTTACTTAAAATGTCTGCCTTTTCTTGGTCTTCATTGGCTAACAGACCCATCTCTGTTTCCATTGTACCCACACTTTTATTTTTTTTGTTTTGTTTATTTGAATTGATGTACTTGAAAAAAAAATGTACAGGGATGGTTTTGCATTCTTTGGCTATCAATTTCTCATTTTCTAGTTAAGCCACTTTAATTGCCTTTTTGCAAGCATTATTGGCTTCCTTATATCTTTTATAGGATGC
The DNA here is from genome assembly GCA_933207985.1 of Pelobates cultripes. NCBI lineage: Eukaryota > Metazoa > Chordata > Amphibia > Anura > Pelobatidae > Pelobates > Pelobates cultripes. The sequence goes on from OW240914.1 coordinate 360,708,778, forward strand.
CTCTGATTTGTCCAATTTAAATGCTTTAAATGCCTTTTTCTTATTTTTAATTTCTTGTTTTACTTCTCTACTAAGCCACATTGGTTTTAATTTGTTTCTTTTATATGTATTACCCAATGGTACATACTGAGAAATGTACCTTTCTAATATTTGTTTGAATAGTTTCCATTTATCCTCAGTGGTTTTTTTCACTAAGGGGTTTATGCCAGTCGATATGTTGTAGAGCTGCCCTAATCTTATTGAAATTGGCTTTTTTTTTTTTATTATATGTTTTACTATACCCCACGTGCTTTTGCTTTTTTGAGTTTATTTAAAAATTACCATATTGTGGTCCTTAACCACATATGCGATTTAATCTGAGCCTATTGGAAGGCACTGGGTTTGACAAGAACGCTCAGAAAACCAACTATAAAGAAGGGAAAGGGTCACCTTAATGGACCCCGAGGCATTATATATTGAGCTAAAGTTTTAGCGCTATAAATTGTGAGTGGTAACTTGACTTAATACATTATTTTATAAGTTTTACACAGTCTGCACTATGATATGTGTGATGAGACCAATCTCGCCACATTGCACTGGAGAAGCCTGGTTGCCCACCTGCTGCCTTTCGACTATGGCCCTGTGTTAAAAGACATCTTTTTTACCTGCAAAAAATATTTATTTGTTCTTTTCTGTCTGGTGTTCGGTAGATTCAATCTACCGAACAACCGCACGAATGACTGGACCACCTGGGAGCTGGAGTCTGCCGGCAATTAGCCTCCCTGAAGCTGTGGTTAACCGCAGCTTAATTGACGAATGCTGGGTGGCCGCCATTCGTATCATGAACACGAGGTCGCGGCCATTTTAAACATGCGAATGCACAGTGGTGTTCGATGCTTAATTCATGGAACTGAAATCGGACACAGTTTTGCGCGAACACCGCTGAAGCTGCCGACCTCCCTTCTTGTTCGGTGAAAGTGCACGAACGGCCCAGTGTTCGGTAGTTTTGTTTGAATGTGTTATACCCCAGATAGGAATCCCATGAAGCCCATTCGCATGAAACTGACTGTGTAAAGACTTTAGCTCCATGGCGATTAAACTGTATTCGTGTGGTCTGAGCGCCATTCGCTTAGTAATGTGCGCTCAGACCTGAGCTATCTGGGGATATGTTAAATGTATGCTTTTAATGTTATGTGTCTCACATAGTGTATTTTAATAGTAATTTGTGTGTTAGTATCCCCACGTGCATAATGGTGATTTGCCTTTGTCTTGGGAGATAATTGAATTACTTCTCAATTATCTCCAAGGCAGAGGGGAGGAAGCCAGGATGCATTGTGGGAATATACTGTGACTGTGTGTCCTATTTGTCTACATGTCTGTCCCTTGTCACAGTCTCACATTTGGTCCCCTAGGGGAGTGTCCACTAGGTGGGAGACCTGCATAAATACTGGGCAGGTAGCCCTCATTAAACAGACCACTGCCTGACCCTCAACACGGAGCCTTGTCTCGTCTTTGGGGGGATTTACTGAATGCTGATAGAGACTAATTGCTAGGAATGTAAGCCGCTTGGATGCTTTTCCTATTCGTCTGCTAGCAGCGATTCGTATGGTTCCAGTTCGTGTGTTTGGAGTGCTATACTGGATGCCGTTCGTGAGTTTGGTGTTTTACAATAGCTGTGCCTGCATCTCTGAGAAGGGGACGATCGCCTAAACGTTTTTTACCCCTTGTGTGCAAAACGGTCCGTTACAATGTGTTTCTTATGTTTTATAGAGGCATCATACGAATACTAGGATCCCAAAGTAGGGAACCGATCTAAGGGATATTATACAGTCTTTTACACATTCCACTTTACAGTGTCCCTATATAGATAGTTTGCATTTAAAATTACCGCAGCGCTTCACCATTAGAATAAGATTATGGTGATTTAGCAGCTGGTTTTGTAAATTTACACGAATTGTGGTATAAAATTTTATGGAAAATATTTTGGTGCTGGTACATTACCCTTTGTATAAATTTTTTTTATATAAAAGAACTAATCACTTGCTATACCGATAATGTAATTTATATATTAATCTGCACATGCGGGCTAATCTATGTAGGATACACCAAAAGAGCACTACATATTATGGTGGAAGAGCATATAAGAAAAATTGAGAGCAAATGAAGGCCATAGTGTACCCTCTCACTTTAATACACACCATAATTGCCATCCGTCAGATAGGAAATTTATGGGCATACAAAAAGTATCAAGATTGTGGAGGGGTGGAGATTTGGCTAATAAACCGGGAAAGACATAAATGGAATGGATCTTTAAGCTAAATGCTCTACAACCAAATGGGCTTAATGCTGATTTTGAACTTTGTCATTTTTATATTTACCATTGCTATTTTCTGTATTTTAACTGTGATTTTTATCTTAAATTTTTTCCTTTTAATTTTTTCTTTTTAACATAGAAACATAGAATGTGACGGCAGATAAGAACCATTCGGCCCATCTAGTCTGCCCAATTTTCTAAATACTTTCATTAGTCCCTGGCCTTATCTTATAGTTAGGATAGCCTTATGCCTATCCCACGCATGCTTAAACTCCTTTACTGTGTTAACCTCTACCACTTCAGCTGGAAGGCTATTCCATGCATCCACTACCCTCTCAGTAAAGTAATACTTCCTGATATTATTTTTAAACCTTTGTCCCTCTAATTTAAGACTATGTCCTCTTGTTGTGGTAGTTTTTCTTCTTTTAAATATAGTCTCCTCCTTTACTGTGTTGATTCCCTTTATGTATTTAAATGTTTCTATCATATCCCCCCTGTCTCGTCTTTCCTCCAAGCTATACATGTTAAGATCCTTTAACTTTTCCTTGTAAGTTTTATCCTGCAATCCATGAACCAGTTTAGTAGCCCTTCTCTGAACTCCTCTCTAAGGTATCAATATCCTTCTGAAGATACGGTCTCCAGTACTGCGTACAATACTCCAAATGAGGTCTCACCAGTGTTCTGTACAATGGCATGAGCACTTCCCTCTTTCTACTGCTAATACCTCTCCCTATACAACCAAGCATTCTGCTAGCATTTCCTGCTGCTCTAGTACATTGTCTGCCTACCTTTAAGTCATCAGAAATAATCACCCCTAAATCCCTTTCCTCGGACGTTGAGGTTAGGACTCTATCAAATATGCTGTACTCTGCCCTTGGGTTTTTACGTCCAAGATGCATTATCTTGCACTTATCCACTTCAAATGTCAGTTGCCACAACTCTGACCATTTTTCTAGTTTACCTAAATCATTTGCCATTTGGCTTATCCCTCCTGGAACATCAACCCTGTTACATATCTTAGTATCATCAGCAAAAAGACATACTGTGAAGAAATCCCTCTTTTATGTTCAATATTTCTTCCCTGTTCATTTGGTAGATGTAACTACCAAACAGAGACTAACCCCCTGGCTCGTTAAACTTCAAAGAATGCCTCAATTGAACCCTCTACCTGTGCAGCCTTTTTTTTATGCGAACAAAGGCAGCGGGACTTGGTTGTTGAGTGTCTGGAACTAAAATCGGACACTCGACTTCCCAAACACCGGTCTCAACAAACAAACACTGGATCTTTATATCCTGAACAGTTAGAAGAGCGCTGTTCGGTACTTTTGTTCATTCGAATGAGGGGAACAATCGCTGCTAAGAGCCGGGGAAACCATTTGTGGGATTATTCGTTTTTTGCTACTTAACAAAATAGACTGGCAAAACTACCCAAACTCATGGAACTATTTTAGGCAGCCACCTCGCGGTTAGCCGGTCACAAAAGACTTCCATATTTTTTGAGAACCCCTGAACCTATCTGGGTGAAATTTGAATATGTTGGTCACCCAGATCAGGGCTATCAGGGTACATATTGTTTGTGGGGATACCATATGCCTAAAGGGGTGTTCTGAATATTGGGGAAAACTGTAATTTTTCTGCCTGGAGATAATCGAGTTATTACTTTATCAAACTTGATTATCTCCAGGACTAGGGGAGGGAATTGTATGTTTGTGCTGGGTGTGTTTTACTGTTTACCTGTAACTGATTGGTTATACTATGTCCCTCCCTGTGGGAGGTCCCCTTGCATGGAGACTTGCATAAAAGCCTGTGTGTGGTCATTAAAAGCCAGTTCTGTTGCACCCTTCTTCTAGACTTCGGCTGTTTGGAAATTCGTATGCTTTATTAAGGGACTTATCTTGTAAAGCTATTGTATTCGTATGGATTTAGTTTATTCCATCTACCGTACGGAGAGCTATAATCACTGATGCTCTGGCGGTTCTGGAGGAAACTACCGAATGAGGATTGGATATCCTAGGTTTCCTTACAACTGGTGGCAAGCGGTGGGATTCGAATCCCGAATGGACGTCCTGAACCAAGCAAGGGAATCAATGGCTCAGCAGTACCAGCTACTTAAAAGATCCACGCTAAAAGATTTACTGGAAGCTCGAGGCGTAGTGGCAAGTAACAAGATAAAAGCCACGTTAATTGCGAATTTAATACAGAGCTATGGAACCAATAATACAGAGATGGAGCACGAGGAAAAAAACGCGATGCAGAAGGATATCAGATGGATGCTCAGTGTATTGGGACCCAATCCATCAACAGAGGCAGTTCTGCAGGTCATGGCACAAGCCAGGCAATCGCAAAAAGAGTGAGAGGACCGAGACAGACCGTTACAGGGGCATTTGCTACACTCCCTGGGAAGTACAAATGACCTACCAAAGAAGGTAAACTATGCAGCGTTTAAAACTTTTAATGATAATGATATGGAAATTGAGTTACCTACAAGACATTGAACGTCAATGTGCGCTGGAGGGATTAGACTCCACAAAATGGGCTGCAGTACTTAGCAGCAAGCTATCAGGAAGAGTAGCAGAGGCATTGCCAGCAGTACCTGATGGGGACATAGGTAAAAGACATTTTGTTGGCCAGATACGCTGTAACCCCAGAGGCGTACAGGAAGAAGTTTAGGGAACTTTGGAAAAACGGGAAAGATTCTCACACTGAATGGGCTTTCCGGTTACACAGGGCAGCCCGGAATTGGATGCAGGGCTGTCAAGCAACTCCCCTGGAGGATGCCTTACAGCATGTAATGGACAGTTTTTGCCCATAAGGGGTTAAAAACCGTTCAGGCGATATTCCCCTTTTTCAGATGCACAGACAGCTACTGCAAGCACCAATCTCCTGAACTGCAAACCCACGAATTCACCAACTCCCGAACTGCAACCAAGGGAATACTCGAAACTCCCGAACTGCATACCAAGTAGTACTCCAAACTCCCGAACTGGAGACACACGAATAACTGTTAACAGACGAACAGGAAAAGCACCCAAGCGGCTTACACTCCTGGCAGTCAGTCTCTAACAGCATACAGTAAATCCCCCCCAAAAAGAAGAGACGACACTTCGTTTTGAGGGTCAAGCAGAATCTGGTTTACTGGGGCTAACTGCCCGGCTTTTATGCAGGTCTCCCACTTGGTGGACACTCCCCTCTGGACCAGATGGGAGACTGGGACACAAAGGGTACAAGAACCAATCACAGACTTACACATTTTTTATTTTTTTTTAATTTATTCTTTTGTCACATCACAACATCAGACAGACAAATTTAAACATTCAAAAAAAATGTCATTAAAATAAGTTTGTATACAGCAGTAAATACCATACAATACAATGCAGCATTATCTAAGATTAACTCTGTTTATTTCTCAGACATTTGTAGAGGAGTATTTCATGTTTTGGCCTCTCTGATCATCTGCTTTATGTTAAAGACTCCTCTATTTACTACAATATTTTACTCAATAAAACACATAACTATTCCCATGCCGTCGGGAATACTGGGGGACCCTTCATTTCACTCTTAGTTTTCCACAAATGTTTTTTGTTTTTTAATATATGGATGAGACTCCCTCATAAGGGTTATCTCATCTGTTCCCTCAGGATCTGCCTGACCTTCTCTTTACATTTTCCCCAACCAAAAGGCATTATGTACCTTCTTTGGGTCTCTTCCATGTATCCTATCCAGCTGACTTTCCATTCCAAGTTGGAACTTAACTTGAATTATTACCCTATCTAGGGCAAATAGGGAAGAACTCTTCCAATTGCGTGCTATAATCATCTTAGCCGCTATCATAAAATGAGTATAAATTACCTTATCTTTTTGTAAAAGAGGGTCAATGTTAAGATGTAATAAAACATTTTCTGGTAATTTTGGAATAGACACACAAAGCATTCTCTCTAGGTAATTGAATATTTCATACCACAATTTTGCTACAATCTCACATTCCCACCAAATATGCAAGAATGAACCCAAGTACTTCTTACATCTCCAACATATTGGTGAACCTGAGCTATACATTTTAGCCATTCTTGTGGGCGTGAGATACCATCTGTTGATGACTTTAAACAAGGTTTCCAATATGTTCAGACAATGAATAGTTTCACAAGCTCGGGGCATTATTACGCACCACTTTTCCTTATCTATTGTAATATTTAGATCTTTCTCCCATTTTTGCTTTGCGATGATAACCTGAGGAGCCTCCAATTTCATTATAGCACTCATTGCCTTGGAAGAGACCCTGTCTACCTTTTTGTGATTAAGAAGTGCACAAATCAATTTAGTTCCTACTAGGGGGTGTCTTATAGTATTTTGAGTTAAATAGTTTTTCACTCTCAAATATGTAAATAATTCCTTATTTGATAGTTGGAATTCTTGCGTTAATTGTGAGAAGGTTTTAATTTTTTCATTTTTGTATAGATATTCTATTTGAGTTATCCCTCTTTGGACCCAGCTTCTAATGTTTAAATCCTTAATATAGTATGGAAGTAGTTCCAATTTAAGATTAGTTGAAATATTGTTCTCCAAATTAGCTTTTCTTCTTATTACTTTCCAAAAATCCAATATGGAGTCTATACATAAGTTAGAATGTCCAATAATACGCAATTTCGGATCTGCATATCTATACCAAAAAATTGAACTCAAATCTCTTACTTGACACCTCTCACTTTCCAAAATATACCATCCCTCCCTTTTTACACTATCCAATTGGGTTCTATATATATGGAAAAATTCATTGGCAAGATAAATACCCTCTATACCTGGAAAACCCAGGCCTCCGTCTTTTATTTTTTGAGCCAAGAGCCCTTTGCTAATTCTCGGTCTTTTATTCTTCCAGATGAAATTATTAATCATTCTTTGAATCATATTCAACCAAGGTTTAGGAATTTTTAACGGAATCATCCGAAACATATAGGCCCATTTGGGTAAAAGGTAGGCTTTTATAAGGTTCATTCTTCCCCACCATGTGATTTCAATTTTTTTCCATTTATTCAATGCATTCCTCATGTTTCTAAAACAGCTTAAAAAATTAACCTGCACTAGATCAGAAGCTTTCTTTGTCAACAATATTCCCAAATATGGAATACTAATACTGGCCCAATTAAATTTATAATTATCCTTTATATTATTTCTGCTTACTGTATCCAAGTTAATATCTAGAATTATAGATTTATTTTCATTTAATTTATAATTCGAAGCTTCACTAAACTTCTTAACTACTTCCATAAAAGCAGCAATAGATGTAGTTGGCTTAGTTAGGGTTAATATCAAATCATCTGCATATAGTTTTAATTTCAGCTCTCTTTGATTCGTTATAATTCCGCTTATTAGATTATTTTTCTTATATTTATCGCCAAAATCTCCATAGTTATAATATATAAAATTGGAGACAGCGGACATCCTTGTCTTGTCCCATTGTGGAGATTAAACCAATCAGCACATATATTAGGTCCTACTGTCCTAGCCGAAGGACCAAGATATAAGGACATTATAGCTCTATGGATCCAACCCTGATAACCAAATTTCAGCAAAGACTTACTCATAAATTCCCAGTCAACCCTATCAAAAGCCTTTTCTGCGTCAACTGTTAAAATTGTCATAGGTATTTCTGTTCTATTCGCTAAATCTATAATGTCTATTATACACCTTGTGTTATCTGAAGAAATTCTTCCCGGAACAAACCCTATTTGATCAGGGTCGATTATATTGTTTAAAGTGGGTTTTAATCTATTTGCTATTATTGCAGAAAAAATCTTTACATCGGTATTTATAAGAGAAATTGGCCTATAGTTTTCCACTTCCCCCTGGTCTTTATTCTGCTTTGGAATTGGTAATATGTTTGCTCTCAACATTTCCTTTGGAAATTGTCCTCTATCTACAATATTATTGAATAGATCTACCAGTTGTTTTATAAGTAAATCTCCAAAGGCTTTATAAAATAAGTTTGAAAATCTGTCTGGGCCAGGGGTCTTGTTATTCTCCAGTTTTTTAATAACTTCTTCCACCTCTTGAGCCGTTATTAGAGTATTAAGACTTGTTTTTTGCTCCTCTGATATTACTGGAGTATTAATACCCTCTAGATATTTATCTATCTCCTTATCCTGGGTTGAAAGGGAATATAATTCACTGTAATATGAGTTAAAACATTGACCAATGGATTTGGGGGAAATATATGTCTCTTCATTCCTCTTTATTCTAGTGATTTTTTTGGAGGCAGTTTTTTCTCTCAACTTCTTAGTTAAAAGTTTATCTGCTCTGTTACCTGTACTGTATTCTTTCAACTTCAATTTCCCCATTATCTTTGTATTTTTCTCAATTTTTATTTGGTTAATTTGATTTTGGATCTCAACAATAACCTCCGAGTTCTCTCTAGAAGGAGTTTTTTTATTCTCTTTAGATTTTTCCTCTAATTTATCAAGTAAGGGAATTAGTTCTTCTCTCTTAGATTTTTTAGAGTACGCTTCCATACTTATTAAGCTGCCTCTTATTGTAGCTTTAAAGGTACACCAGTTATTGGAATGTGTAGTTTCATTAGGTTTATTATCTTTAAAGAATCTATCTATCTGGGTTCTAAGAACCTCTTGATTTTTTTTATTATGTAGTATATAATCGTTTATTCTCCATGTCGTTCTATTTTTAATGTTCCACTGGTCTTTCATAGTCCATATATTAATACTATGATCCGACCATGTATTATTCCTGATGTCAATTTTCTCTAAATTTTCTAAAGCATTCATATCCCCCCAAATCATATCAATACGTGAATATGAATAATGGACTCTAGAGAAAAAAGTATAATCCAGTTTCTCTGGGTAAGAAGATCTCCATAAATCAAAAAAATCGAACTCGTTTTTTATATTTCTAAGGCTTTTTGCCATTTTAGCTACTGAGCTGTTCACTGAGGTCTTAATGCTAAGTTTCTTATCTAAAACTGGATCCAACACACAATTGAAATCTTCTGCAATCAAACATACTCCAGTCTTAATCATTTCCACTTGTTCCAAAATCTTTCTTAAAGTAACCACAGGGAAAGAATTTGGCAGGTATATATTGACTAGAGTATATTTAATTTCATTTATTTTACAAATAACAATTAAAAATCTACCTTCCCTATCCGCATATTGATATATTAGTTCGAATTTCACCGTATTTGCCACCAATATAGCAACCCCCCTTTTTTTACAATCGTTGAGCGAAGCCTGGAACAAGTGTAGGAATCTTTCTCCTCCCCATTTTACCTTATCGATCAGTCTCCAATGTGTCTCTTGCAGGAAACCAATCTCTATCTTTTGATTAACCATAGAGTCGTATACTAATGCTCTTTTAGAGTGAGAGTTCAGGCCCTGAGTGTTAGCTGATAACATTTTAACCATTTTCCCCGCAAAAATCTCCCAGTATCCCCGACGGCATGTTCAACCACAACAATAACACAACACATATATTAAAACATTCATACCCTTCCTTTCTGGTTATAAACCAGATAGGAAAAAATGGCCTCTCATCCATCAAAAATGGGAGAGCCATTTTCTCGATATGCGAGAATCGCATTCTCGCCATATCGGTTATTGTGTCTCAACCACAGACACATGGCTGGGAAAAGAAATTATCCTTGAGGAGGAGGTGCCTATTTCTATTATAGACCTGAGTGCGTTGAGATATTTTAAAAAAAAAAAAAAAAAACTGTACTTCTCTAACGTGACTTCAATTTCTTCCTTGTGTTCTTATCATTAACAATTTTACCATTTTCTAATAGTTTTGTGTTTCAAATCTTTTAAAGTGTTCATATCTTCTTCATCTTTATTTTATTTATTTTATAAGTCCTACTCCTTTTATTTTGAACTATACATTCACCTTCCTATCTATTACATATCTGTTTCTACCTGTTCATTTTAACATTAGTTATTCTACCCCTTTAATCTCGTGTACTAGTGATTTTAAGCTTAATATTATTTTAAGTATTTTTATCTTCTTCACTCAGTTGTGTTTTATAATCATAATCCTTATCCGATATCAGAAAAAAAAACAAAAAAAAAACCTGTACTTCTATTACGTGACTTCAATTTCTTCCTTGTGTTCTTATCATTAACAATTTTACCATTTTCTAATAGTTTTGTGTTTCAAATCTTTTAAAGTGTTCATATCTTCTTCATCTTTATTATATTTTATAAGTCCTACTCCTTTTATTTTGAACTATACATTCATCTTCCTATCTATTACATATCTGTTTCTACCTGTTCATTTTAACATTAATTATTCTACCCCTTTAATCTCGTGTACTAGTGATTTTAAGCTTAATATTATTTTAAGTGTTTTTATCTTCTTCACTCTATTGTGTTTTATAATCATAATCCTTATCCGATATCAGAAAAAAAAATAAAAAAAGAAACAAAGAAGTTTTTCACTTATCACTTAATCTTTGCTTGTTCCATCCAACTGTTCAATGATTCTTTAGAGTCGAACTTTTCAGTTTTTCCATTCCAAGACACTCTCAATGATGAAGGAAAGCCCCATCTATAATTGATGTTCTTCTGTCTCAAGATTAACAGTAAATCCTTAAAAGTTTTTCGCCACGATCTTGTTGTAAATGATAGATCTTGAAATATATTTAAGTTCTTAAACTTTTCCTCCACTGTCGGCTTGTTCCTCATGGCTGCCATTATTCATACTTTAGTTTTGTAGGAGTGAAATTTCACCATTACATCCCTTGCTAAATTCTCCGAAACATTATACGGTTTTGGTAATCGATGACACCGGTCTATTAAATAATCATGAGGGTCCCCATCCAATAACAAATTCTTGAAGAATTCCAGGAGAAAGTCTTCAAGTTTTTCCTTGGATACTTCTTCTGGGATATTTCTTATTCTTGATGTTTGCTCTGGATCTATCTTCATATCCCATGGCAACCTCTTCACTCCCTTGCCCCTCCCTGCTGGTGTGTGTGTGTAACCTCCCTTTTTACTCCCCTGCCCTCCATGTAACCCCTTCACCTCTGCCCCTCCCACACCTCAACCCCTTCTACCCTGCCCTCCCACACTAAATCCCCTCTACTCCGCCTCTCTCCCACAATGTAACCCCTTCACTCCCTGCCCTCCCTCCCACTGTAACCTTTCTCACACTAACCCTGCCTGCTTCACACCGCCCCCACCCCACACTGTCACCAGCACACACACTCCCTCCCTCACTGTCACCTTCACCTCTCCCACACACTGTCACCCTCACCTCCTGTCTCTGTGTGTATTTGTATCTGTGTGTCCTTTTGTGTCTGTGTGTATTGTGTGTCAGTGTGTATCTATGTACATGAGTGTCTGTGTATCTATGTGTGAGAAAATAGGTGTTATTGTGTGTCGGTGTGTGTCTCTGTATGTGTGTGTATATGTGTATACACTTCACACATATGCCATACAAAAAACATGCTTACATTCAAACACACATTGTGTATATGTATATCTTATAAACACAATACACACACTGCATCCACTGCACACGTACTGCAAACGCAAACATTACATACAAACACACCCTGGCATTAAAACACTAACATTATCTACAAACACCCCTTCATTCAAACACCAACACTACACACAAAAAGCACACCTGCATTTCAAGTCCGGCACTACATACAAACACCCATGCATTCAGACGCAAACATTACAAACAAGTACACCACTACATTCCAATTGCAACAGTACATACAAATACACCCATACATGCACACATATACTTAATACAAAAACATGCTTACATTCAAACGCTCAAACACTGCTCACAAATATAAACCTGCAATGATGCGCAAATGATAGATCCCCATCTGGTACAGCATTGTTGAAGTTCTCTGACAGATGGAGATCTATCTTTTGGCCACTCTTGCACTAGAGGGGGGCCCAGAAAACATTCTTGCACCAGGGCACTTTCTACATTAGTTCCACCACTGGGATAATCAATGTAAGGTGCCTGGATGAAAGAGGAGGACACAGCACTTCTGATTCTGAGTCTGTGAGTAAGCAGTTGTATGTCTCTAAAACGGATTGCCATGATGTGCAAAGTTTCTGCCTCTAAAACTGCCATGATATCCCAGAATTATGCCTCTAAAACTGCCATGTTATGCCAAGTTTATGCATCTAAAACTGATTGCCACTGTGTGCCAATTTTATGCTTTTAAAACTGATTGCCATGGTGTGCCAATTTTATGCTTTTAAAACTGATTGCCATGGTGTGCCAATTGTATGCCCTTGAAGCTTATTGCCATGGTGTGCCAAGTTTATGTATTTAAAGCTGCCATGATGCTCCAATTTTATGCCTCTAAAATGGATTGCCATGATGTTCTGAATTTATGCCTCTAAAGCTGTTTGCCATGGTGTGCCAAGTTTATACATCTAAAACGGATTGCCATGGTATGCCAATTGTATGCATCTAAAGCGGATTACTATAGTGTGCCAATTGTATGCCTCTAAAGCTGATTGCCATGGTGTGCCAATTGTATGCATCTAAAGCTGACATAATGTGCCAACTGTATGCCTGTAAAGCTGATTGCTATGGTGTGCCAATTTTATGCCTCTAAATCTGATTTCCATGGTGTGCCAATTGTATGCATCTAAAGCGGCTTGCTATGGTGTGCCAATTGTATGCATCTAAAGCGGATTGCTATGGTGTTTTTTAAAAATATGCATTAAAAGCAAGTGGGTCTCGAAAAATTACCATTTTGAAAAGTGGGTCTCGGACCATAAAAGTTTGGGAAGCTCTGTACTATAGTATTGTTTATAAAGAAGGGATCCCTTTATATAGCGCGCTCTTGACTTAGATATTTGTATGAAACTTGCATTAACTAATTGCAACATATGTACCCTGTCAATAGAATTTCTCTCTTAGATGATGCTACATCATCCTAAATCTTATAGAAATTGAGCAAACATTTGGACCAGATTACACAGACATGGTGTCACCTGCATTTGTCAGAACTCTAAAGACTCAACATTTTTATACTACATCATGTTTAAAGGCATGGCAAACCTTTGAATGGACCGGTCAAGTTGAGTGCTTAAGAGCCATAATAACGAAGGTAAAAACCCTTGTGCATGATTTTCTGATCCAGACTACATACCTGACCAAACCTCAAACCCAACACACAGGGAGTCTACAGTTGTGGTCACAAGGAATACAAATTTCAGCATCCCTGTACAAGAATTTTGTAGATTTTCACAATTTAAAAGAACACATACAATGTGAGACACATATTAGTCAAATAGGGAGTATTTCCTTAAAGATTATAGTACAGAGAATCATTAAGCATATGCAGCAGGTGATGCACTGGATCATTTAAAGTATCTGTAGCAAGTAAAAGTTAGCTTACAGCACAAAATGAAGAGTTGGACCATTGAAAATGTAAATGTTGCTCTCTAATTTATAAACAAGAATTATATTTACAGTATGGATCCTCTGCAACAAACACACGGGGCAGAAGAAATGTGGTGTTTGATGTTTTCAACTAATGAAGTGACTTTTGTCCCAGTATGAAAATACAGGGCTCATCATGCAAACAACATAACACAATCATACTATCCCACTCTCATGGAAAGGGTAGTGGGCTTATGGTATAGAAATAATTCTCCTCAACTCCACTAATTTACAGATTAACGATGGCCCTATTCATTCCGGCTATGTACTAAATACTAAAAAACGAAATAATCCCCTAGTTGCCTGACCCTGGCAACATACTGTTTGCAGTTTTCTCCTGGGTTAGGCAGGGGATATTTTTTAGACTGGGAAGTACCAATTTCGGACTCATGGACAATTAGGACTGGACTTGGAATTGCTAGTTAATCAGTGGTGAAGGACAGTTGTCTTGGAATCAAGGTTCCGACAAGGTCTGCCACTTCTCCACGAGCTGGAGTGCTTAAAACCAGAAATTCCAATCACTTGACAACAATGATTATTCAGGGGATTGGGGCAGCTGTTTGGAACGCAGAGGGTCCCACAAACTGTCCCCACTTCTCGAGCTTTATGCTTAAAATCAGAGGTGTCAAGGATACGTAAGAATAGCACAGAAGCTATACAGCAAAATATGTACAAGCAAGCAAGCAAGCAAGCAAAATTGAGCGCTGGGAGTAGGTTTATCAATCCATCAAGTACAGTTTTCAAACATTTCCCTTTTACTTTCACCCTTTAGCCTACCAAAGGCACAACCTCCTACCAAAGGAGGGGCTGTCTCCCAAAGACAGCAACTGTGAAAAATCCCTGAGTCTACCATAGACTATGCAGTAAAGATCCCCTTTAAATAAAGAATGCAACGTGTGGAGGGGAGCAAAAGAAAGGGAATGGGCGTCTAGAAGACACAATTCTCTTACCCTTTACGTCTCTAGTTGCATCCCACTTCTGACACTGGCTTGTTGGGGGGAAAATCAGCTAAGCACGAGACAAAGACCTTCTGGTTGATGGATGGAGACCGACCGACCTCAGAAGGTGAGGAGACACACACAAAGATGTTTCCAAACAAGTTCAATATTTTATTATTCACAAGCTGTATTTATACATATTTTATCACGCTATGGGATGTAACAGGAAGCAGCTGTTTGTGATAGATAACAACTATGTTGATTTACACAAATATGCTGATTTAGACAAAATACTACAAATACCAAAAACAAGAACATTTGACGTAAGTGGTAATGTTTTCCGAGAAATGCAAAAACTGAACAACTGTTTCAAGCTACCCATAAAGTTTCAAACTGCCCTTATAATATGAACAGCAAGAATAGATATAGTGAAATGGATATTCTATCCTTGCTTAGCCTCTTTCTGCCCAATCTTATAGATCATTTTGTCTTCCTCACTCTGGTTTTTTTTATAATTACTAAAAGCTAACTTTTAGTTTTTAACTATTTTGGCCACATCTGCGGAGTACCACAGTGGTTTCTTGAATTTTTTGCTTTTACTGACAAGCCTAAAGCATATTTTCTGTTGCCTTCAGTAGTGCAACTTTTAAATAATCCCATTTCTCTTGGACTCCATTTAAATTGCTCCAGTTTGATAATGACTCCTTTACACATATTCTAATTTTAGAAAAGTCTGTTTTTCTAAAGTCTAAAACTTTTGTTTTTGTGTGGTGTGACTCAGTCGCTGTTCTTATATTAAACCACACTGACTGATGATCACTGGATCCTAAACTTTCACCTACAGTAATATCTGATATCAAATCTCCATTTGTTAACACTAAATCTAGTATGACCTCTTTACGAGTTGGCTCCTCAATGACTTGTTTTAGAGACAATCCCAATAGGGAGTTTAGAATATGTGTGCTCCTGGCACAAGCAGCTATTTTGGATTTCCAGTTCACATCAGGATTAAAGTCACCCAAAATGTTAACTTGTCATATTAGCTATTTCCTCAACTAGTAGATTATCAAACTCTTTTATTTGTCCTGGGGGCCTATAAATCACACCTACACGAGTTACTGTGTGATTACCAAATTCTAATGTAACCCAAACGGACTCTGTTTGCCTCACTAACTTTTATGAGGCTCAATTTTATGTTCACATACAGGGCCACCCCTCCCCATTTCTTGCCTTCCCTGTCTTTTCTATATAAAGAGTACCCTGGTATTGCTATGTCCCAGTCATTTTTCTCATTATACCATGTCTCAGTAACAGCGACTAAATCTACATTATCAGTTACCATTATTGCCACAAGTTCCCGACACCATTCACCAAGCCACAAGTTAAAGTCCCTAATACGCATCCGCCTGTCGTTCTGAGTGTTATGCACAGGCAGAACTTCAGAGAATGACAGTGTGGAAGCAACCTGCAGAATATCAAAAACACTAAAAACTTCCTTTACCTCTGAAACCTCATTGCAAGCCAAGTCATTTGTCCCTAGATGGAAAAGTACATCCAATTCCCCTTCCTGCTTTGCTCGCTTAACACTATTACAAATACGTCTCCTGTCTCTGTGAGCAGTAGCTCCGGGAAGACACCTCACAAGACCACCATTGTCCATCTCCACACCTCTTATAATGGAATCACCCAACAACAACTGCTTTCTATTAGGCCTCACCATAGTCTCCAAGCCTGTCTCCATAACACCACTACCCTCAGTGCCTGAGCCTGTCTCCACAACACCACTACCCTCAGTGCATCAGCCTGTCTCCATAACACCACTAGCCTCAGTGCCTGAGCCTGTCTCCACAACACCACTACACTCAGTGCATGTCTCCATAACACCACTACACCCGGTGCCTGAGAATGTCTCCATAACACCACTACCCTCAGTGCCTGAGCCTGTCTCCATAACACCACTACCCTCAGTGCCTGAGCCTGTCTCCATAACACCACTACCCTCAGTGCCTGAGCCTGTCTGCATAACACCACTACCCTCAGTGCCTGAGCCTGTCTCCACAACACCACCACCCTCAGTGCTTAAGCCTGTCTCCACAACACCACTACACCTGGTGCCTGAGAATGTCTCCATAACTCCATTACACTCTGAAAGTGCAGAAAATTAATTATGTAGAGCAACAGACTGCAATATGACTTTTATCCACAAATCTAAGTCTACCAGATCCTACAGTAATCCATCTGCCATTCCTAGTACGTCTTTGCGGCAGTGGCTTTGCAGCAGTTCCAGCCTGAGTTTGTTTACCAGATAATTTACAAATCTCAGACTTCAAAAATACAATCTCCTGCCGCAAGATAGAGAACTGTCTACAGATTAGACTGCATCCAAATCTTCAAAAAGTGGAACGTGAAACAAATGCATAACAACTATTACACTGAACTAAGTCTGCCATTTTAATGAGGTGAATAATTTAAATCAAAAGAATCTTAAATGTTTTATTTTT
This sequence comes from Pelobates cultripes, assembly GCA_933207985.1. NCBI lineage: Eukaryota > Metazoa > Chordata > Amphibia > Anura > Pelobatidae > Pelobates > Pelobates cultripes. The sequence goes on from OW240914.1 coordinate 360,725,937, forward strand.
TTGTCCTCCTGAATACCTCAGATTACCTCCAGTTTCTCTCTGGAATATCTCTAATCACACACTTTGTAGCAGCACTTAGAAGAAGCTGCCAAGCTAATATCTACAATGTAGCGGAGGAGCAGGGGTTAATCCAAGGGCTCTCCGCTGGGAACAAAGATTCAGCATACAAAGTCACAGGAACACAACATAATCCACCTCCCCAAGGACTAGACGACACATAGTCTGGGAGTCAACTGACAGCTTTAATCACAGTTCTGCTTTTATGCATTTCTCCCATGCAAGGGAGGTAACTTTCATAATCAGTACAGTAACCAATTGTAACCCGGCCACCTCCCCTCCCCCTCCTCCCCTTAGATTAGCACTTAACCAGATTAGTGGGGACAGAGTTTTCCCCACTTTCTGGATGTTCCCTAAATACAGGGGGTACAGGGGCAAATAAGGTCTGATCTGGGTGAGCAACATACTTGAAATTCACCCAGATCGGACCAGGGGTTCGGGAGTTACAGCCTGTTAAAGATTTGACCGACCGCAGGGGCTCAGTAGCCGAAAACAGTTCCATGCATTCTGGCCCTGCTGTCGGTCTATTTCAGTGAACCAAAAATACCGAACGGTGAGCCATCCGTATGATTACTACCATTCGTATGATTCCCCTCGTTTAGGGGAATCTATCTACCGAACGCCGGGGCGTTCGTGTGTTAGCTTTGCATTGTCGGAGCACGCTGGAGGTCTCAGCGGTGCTTGGTTAGTCGAATGCCCGGTTTGAGTTCCAGGCGTTCGACAACCAAGTACCGCTGTTCGTGCGTAAGATGGCCGCCGCCACGTGTTCGTATGTCGAATGGCGGCCACACATACAGGTACTTAATTCCCTTCGCAACAATGTATCCTTCGGTTAATTGGAAACACACGACCACCCCGGGGTGGTCCTCCGTTCGGTAGTTTCATACATTCGAACAGTCCATTCGTGTAGTTATTCCCTTGGTGAATTGTATCTATTCACTCAGGATAGATAGTCCAAGTGGCAGGGTTTGCCACATACAAGCCTTATATAACTCCTAAAATCATCACCCACTAGGAATGTTTAACACCTGGGTAGGCCTCTGCTTATTTGCAAACAATAGCTAATTAACCAGCAATCAACAGCAAGTAACTAGCTTAATCAAATCAAATGCCTTATAATTACCAACAGGAATTCAAACCTTGGGCAATCAGTAACCTTTTCCTACAGGTGAATCTTACCTGTAACAGTAGAAAAGAAAGCTCTTAGCACAACTCTTAGACAGTTGAAGCTTCTGTAAAACTCTCCAGAATATCTCCAACTAGACACTTAGAAACAGCACTTGGAAGTAGCACCAAGCCATATTAGACAAGCTAATGAGACCAAGCCTTATATAACTCCTTAAATCACCGCCCACTAGGAATGTTTAACACCTGGGTAGGCCTCTGCTTATTTGCAAACAATAGCTAATTAACCAGCAATCAACAGCAAGTAACTAGCTTAATCAAATCAAATGCCTTATAATTACCAACAGGAATTCAAACCTTGGGCAATCAGTAACCTTTTCCTACAGATGAATCTTACCTGTAACAGTAGAAAAGAAACTCTTCACAAAATCTTAGAGAGTTGAAGATTCTGTAAACCTCTCCAGAATATCACCAATCACACACTAAGAAGCAGCACTTAGAAGCTCTTTTAGCAAAGCTAATGACAACAAGCCTTATATAACTCCTAAAGTCACCACCCACTAGGAGTGTTTAACACCTGGGTAGGCCTCTGCTTATTTGCAAACAATAGCTAATTAACCAACAATTGTCCCCTGTTCCAGCTAGGAAGCGGTCCTTTGAGGAGGTACCCAGCCGGGGTACAGGGAGCTCCGTTACATTTAGTGGCAGTGGTGAGATGGCTTCCTAGCCTTGGGAAAACCAGCATTATTTCAGAGATGGGAGGCAAGTACCGTTGGGCAGTATGCAGCATCAACACCCAGCTTCAGCAGCAGTTACAGGAAGTTAGGCTCAGTTTGGATTACCCTCTCTCAGCAGAAAAAGAGTTGGAATGGAGGGTGACGCTCCGAACCGAACTCTGGGTGGGGGTCCTTGGAGAAATATTCCCAGATTCCAACCAATGCCAAAGGGACCAATTCAACCTACGAATCTCGTTTCTAGGAGAACAGCCCCTAGAGGAGTGGGTAAGAGAGCTGGAGCGGTTGGTTGAAATTGAGTTATGGTTGGATGCAGGCCTACAGGGCTACATCCATGGCAGCACCCTGAGGGAAAGGACTACATGGGGCCTTGGGCTGTTGTGGGAGGCTTTTGAGGATCCCCTGGGGTTTGAAAACCTGGACAGTAACCACTACAGGTGTATCCGCGACAAGCGGGAAGTCAGCGTGGGGCTTACTTTGGTGGCAGAATTACAACAGGATTTGTCCTACTAGGTTAACCTGGAGAGTGAGCTCGAACAGGACTATGCTCGCTTGCTCCAAAGTGTAACACCACCTGTCTCCAACATGATGGGGCTTATGGACTGTAACCGGGTGCGTTGTTTTGTCCCTCCTCCCCACCAGCTAAATCGGTCATCAGGACACCCGGGTACTGTACCAGCTACGTCCCAACCAGCCCCTGAGATAAGAAACCTTATTGACTGGTCCTGGGAAGACCCCCAGTTGGCAGGGGGTGATGGGACTCTCCACCGGCACTACAGGGATACTGGGCAGCCGGCCCAGATCTACAACAACAGATGGAGATGTCAAGAGTGGGGACAGTCGGTCCCCCTTCCCAGCGAATGAGCGAGTTACAAGGAGAGAAGTGTCATCCTTCCTCCCCAGCGGCAGAGTGTGTTATTGTTAGAAGAGACAAACGGTCTTTCTCCCGAGTGGCAGCCAGAGACACCTTGGGAGGGGACAGTTGGTCCCTCTCCACAACCACGGAGGAAAGATACAGGGAGTGTAGCTGGGGCTGTCGTCCAGAGACAAGCCCCCTAGTGTGGATGGTGAAGATGGGACCGGGGTCTCTGCACCAGCCCTAAAGGGATGCTGGGATACCTGCCCAGATCCCCAACTGCGGAATCCCAACCATGTTCCAGGTGCAGTGGAGGGAACTACAGCCTCTGATGACATCCTCCAAGCAAAACAGCTGGCATCAGGGCAGAGCGCAACGGGCCTCTGCCCTACCGGCCCATTAGTTCCAGGGCTTGATGACAAACAGGCCACCCCAGCTGAAGCGCTGGCAAAAAGGGCAGAGCACCACTGGCCTTTGCCCATTAAGCACAGATGACTTCACAGATGTCTCTCCCCAGCGGCAGTATGGGTTACAGGGAGAAGGGACAACTGGTCCCTCTCCCCTAGCGGCAGGAGTTACCCCCTAGAGCCGGAGTTGTTTCCACGCAGGACACTGGATGTACAAATGGGCACTTGTGGCAGGAGGCCTTCTGGACAACTACGCCGTTTGGGAAAGGCCACCTTTCGGGAGGGGGGAAATATGTGACAAACTCCCCTTCCCACATAAGTTTGCCACGAGCTTCTGGAGGAGCTTGCTTGCCAGCCTCCTGCCCACAGACTATGGGCCCTGGCGTGAAACCTGTAAAGGACTACTGAACTTGACCAAACGCTAGCACTGATTTCATGCAACTGTTTTGGGCATGGGACCATGTGCACTGTTGGTCAAATTATGACTTCCAGGAAATTCCTGAACCCCTGAACTGATATGGGTTATTTTTGGATATGTTGGTCACCCAGATCAGCACTATTAGTGGATCTATCCTTTTGTGGGGTTTTGTATGTATTTTTAGAGTACTTTTGGGGTGTTTGGGGAAAAAGTATGTTTGTTTTTTCTGTGCTTGGAGATAATAGGATTAGATAAGTACAGTTCCTGATCCAATTATCTCCCAGGCACAGAGGAGGGATTATGTATGGGAGTGTCCTGGATCTGAGAGCCAATGTAATTGTGTGTTTGTTTCTACTGTGGTTTACACTCAGGTCCAGGGGGGGAGTGCCCCTTGCATGGGAACATGTATATAAGGCCAGTTGTGACTGTCATTAAAGCATTCCAGCTTGTTCTCCCAGAACTATGTGTTGTCTGGTCACTGGGAGGGAAAAGGGCTACTCTTTAATCACTATTTCAGTGTGGAGGATTCAACTGGGAAAGTCCTTGTGTGACGAACTACCCTTCGCCACTGGCTTTTGGAGGGGCCTGATTGCCAGCCTCCTGCCCTGTGACTATGGCCCATGGCTAAAAGACATGTTAAAAGGTGACCTCCATTGGAAAATGTGCCTCTTCCCCTCCCCCTTTTTCCTGTCCTATTGTTCTCCAGTTGGGCGTTGTCCCAGGGACACTGCCTGCTTAAACTGGCTGCTTTGTCCCTCCTCAATCTCCCATCAGCCCTTGCTATTTTCTGACCCCACCCTTATTTGTACTATAGTGCACTTTTAACATTGGACACATTGAGCGCTCAGATCCAAGTTAACTGGTGATCTGTTGGACATATATGTTAAACATTGTATTATAAGAGTTATGTATTTTTATGTGGTTTTTGTAACAGTTTTTGACTTAGAGATATTTACTGCACCTGGAGATAATTTAGTTACCACAGCCGCTTAAGCCAATTATCTCCAGGATAGAGGAGAAGATAGACCGGCCACACAGCCTAAATCTGTAGAACTATTTTGGGCATGAAAACCATGCTTGCGGTCGGTCAAATGTGACTTCCATAAAACTTTTGAACCCCTGCTCTGATCTGGGTGATTTTTGGAAATGTTGTTCACCCAGATCAGGGTCATCCAGGGATGTAAGGTATGTGGTGTTTTGGGGTGTTTTCTATGTTTTGTGAAAAATGTGTGTTTTCTGCCTGTGAGTAATTGAGTTAGTCCATTGTGTTTGGTAATTGTATCACAGGCAGAGGGGAGTGTTTGTGTACATTATCTGGGAGTGCCTAACTGTACAAGAGTGTTTAGATTGGCTTTATAACTTTGTTAACCTTGTTGGAAAACTTATATAAAAGAGACAATAAACCCTCAGTTCATTCTGTTCTGCATAACCCTCAATACGTAGCCTTGTCTCGTTATTGTTATATTCACACTGGGGATTGCTATACTTTGTATACTCCCGTGAGCTCTAATCACTTAGCTCTTTTAAGAGCTGTTCCTGATATGCTTTCCTGGAGGAGAGGTCTTTCCCACACAGTCCTGGAGGACAGAGGCTGATCCAGGGGGGGGGAGGAAGATGGGAGACTCCAGTTAAGCTACGGTGGTTGTGGTGTATGGTGCAGTGCTTATGGTCCTCGGTGTCAGCTAGGAAGCGTCCGTCAACGGAGGTGCCCAGTCGGGGTGCCAGGTGATCCGTTACACCTTGTAAGGACTAGAGCTTCCAGGACTGAGTGTCGTCCAGTGCCTGGTGGCGTCTAGAGCAAATTCCCCATTCGGCTCCAGGAGAGAGTGGTTCCAGGGCCCCAATGAAGCCATGGCGACTATGGTCAGAAGTTCTGCAGTTTGTCCCCTGTTCCAGCTAGGAAGCAGTCCTTGGCAGAGGTACCCAGGCGGGGTACAGGGAGCTCCGTTACAGCGCTGCAGATGAATTCCCCATAGCAATCAACAAACTAGAGGTTTCTCACAAATTGGTCGCCCTTGCGAAGGCACATGGGCTGCTGAAATCGCAGAACAGATGACATTGATAGAGCGGTTTGACTTACCAGACAAGAAAAGGAATGACAAGAGATTCAGACCTGAGGAAATCCCGTCCCAAACGCCAACCTGACCAAGAGTGTCAGGTGGATAGGTAGCTTTTACTCATCGCTGGCGCCCAGGAGTCCCACAGGAGAGCCCTAGTATCCTGCAATGGGTAATCAACATGCCATTTGGGGTCTATCAGAAGGTTGTGATCCTCCGGCATTAGGAGATAATTTGCAAAGGTCAGATCTGGGAACCAGGGTTGGCTTGGCCACAGGAGCCATTGTGTCCGGACTTGGCGGAGGACCCACGCGATTATAACAAACTAGGGAAATGGTGTAGGCACCCTGCTGTGGTCACTGTTGCAAGAACACGTCCAGGCTCTCCGTATGCGACAGCCAGCTGTAGACGTTCGGTATCCAGTGATTGGTGTGAGAGGCAAACAGGTCAATGCGAAACGGGTCTCTCAGGGAGTCCAGGGTGAGGAATATCAGACTGTCCAACCTCCAGTCACAGTTTTCTCTCCAGTACAAAGACAACATGTCTGCTGTGAGGTTGGATACACCCAGTAGGTGTTTCGCCATCAGCGTGATATTCCAAAGCATGCAGTAGTCAAAGATCTTTTTCATAATTACCGGCACACCTGGTTTCCCCGAGGTGGTTAATATAATGCACCGTGGAGACGTTGTCCATCTGTAGATGGATGCAGGAATTGGACTGCCCCCTCGTTATACTCTAAATGGTGAATGACCCTGCCAGCAGTACCAGGCAATTGATGTGAAGGTGGTGCTCCAGTTCGGTCCACACACTGTGTGGATATCAGTGGCACCCCAGGCCCAGAGGCATGCATTCAACTCCAGGATGAAGTCCAGGGAACTGCTGAAGATGACCTGACTGTTCCATGCCTGCATGCATTCTAGACACCATAATAGTTCCAAGCGTACTTCGTGTCACCCTCGTACAGACTGATCGTATGTGGGCTTCCGACGTAAAATATATGGCTTGAATGGAGATTGACAGTGGTCCTACAATTCGTGCAAGAACCATAGTGGCACAAAGTCACATTTGAGAACCTTTGCTGATCTCTTTGTTTATCGATGCCACCTTGGAAGGAGGTAGTTGCAGTGTGCAAGAGACCGAAACCACCTTGAACCCCAGGAATTGGGCTTGTAGAGCTGGAACCAGAGCCAATTAGTCATGGTTGACCACGAAGCCCAGCAACTCCAGTAGGTCCACTGTGTAGTGGGTGTGTGCCCATATTGAGGACTTGTTAGTGCAGAAGATCAGAAAATCGTCCACGTAAATTATACAGTGAATACCCTGGTCTCCAAGACATGCAACCATCAGATTCAGAATCTTGGTGAAACACCACAAGGCTGAGCTGAGTTTGAACGGAAGACACGTGAACTGCTACTCTTCGTCTTGCCAGAGGAACATGAGAAAGGGGCGGCTGACTTGGTGTATAGGGGCAACAGATAAGAGTCCTTCAGATCCAAATGCGTAAACCAATCCCCGACTCGTAACTGGTCTCAGAGTAGATGGATACCCTCCATCTTGAAATGTCTGTAGACCACATGCCTGCAATCTGGAGAGTATCCATGATTTTTGATTTGGTTTTGTGGTGAATCTGCATTGAGCACGTCCTCTAACTCCGTGGCCCCTGTCCACTCCTTGAGGGTGAAACCTTGGCGGTGAGATGCCAAAAAACAAACAAACATGAATTGTTGCCACAGAAAACTCTGCGAATGGAGGATTGAGCCATGTTGAGTGAGGTAAACACATTGACATTTGTTTTATTTAGTGTATTTTATTTAGTACTTTTAAAAATGCCCCGCTAAACAGTGTGGCCTGTGCTTGCGGGCCAGTTACTTGTTGCCCAGATCAGTCAATTTAGTGTGAATACAGAAGAGTGCTGCTTGGAGTATCTCCATTTATATTGCCCATGAAGCAAAAGCAGCTCTGTGCCCACTCCCTGATATCATGCGCCCATTTGCGCATCATGTCATCCACGAACGTATCAACTCTAGCATAGGCATTGTCTGCCAGGTACATAACCCATGCCAGGGGTCCACTGGCATCCAGAAGTCTGTCCTGCTCTCGTTTGAAGCCCTGTTTGTCTCCCTGGGCCCTTTGGGTCATAAACACATGGGCCATAAACACAGCTTAAACTTGTCAAACTCCAGGGTTAAGGCAATCTTGTCCAATCTTAGCGTGTTGTAAGGGGTCCATCACGGTCATAGGCCTCAGTCTGCCATTCATCTAGTAACCATAAATGCGGTAGGTTATGCTCCTCATCTGAGGAGGGGTCAAGCTTTTGCCAGGTAGACGGTTGCAGTGGCGTTGACTTGCGTTTGCGGTGCGTCTTGCCACTGGCAGTCCAAGACTTTGCACTTTCACGTTTCCAGTGGTGTTTTCACTGATCTGGAGTTCTCCTTGGAGGATGAGTTGAGTCATCAGAGACCAGGGCCGCCATCAGGGGGTGACAGCCATGACGGTTGTCACGGGCCCGGCAGTCCCAGGCCCCACATTCCCTCTCTGCACATATATACAGCGATGATCGCTATATATATGTGCAGTGCAGGTGCAGCCACTGTATGTATGCCAGTATGAATGAATGTATGTCTGTGTGTATGTATGTATGTGTATGTCCTCATGCATGTGTGTCTGTATGTATGTTAGTATGTGTCTATCTGTCACTATGTATGCCTGTGTGTCTGTATATGTGTGCATGTCTCAGTATGTGTGTGTCAGTATGTATGCCTATATGCGTGTATGTCTGTTTCAGTATGTGTGTCGGTTAGTATGTATCTGTGTGTGTATCTGTGTCCTTTTGTATCAGTGTGTGTTTTTGTGTCTGTGTGTATTCCTGTGGGCGGGATTTGGAGGCGGGATTGGAGGTGGGCCCAAGGGGGCCCAGACCCTGAGCTGAGTTAGGGGCCCAAAAATTTCTGGTGGCGGCCCTTCACAGCACCCACTGTATTTGATATTTATCACACACACACAGCGCACGCTGTATTCTATATGCTACAAACACACAGCACCCGCTGTACTCGATATCTCTCACACACACACAGCACCCGCTGTATTCAATATCTCTCACACACACACAGCACCCGCTGTACTCGATATCTCTCTCACAAACACACACACAGCACCCGCTGTACTCGATATGTTACAAACACACAGCACCTGCTGTACTCGATATGTCACATAAACACATACCCACTTTTTTTTTATATTACTTATGTGGAAAATATTGTCAACACAAATTCACTGTTTTTAATTTAAATATTTTATTTAATGTGCAATTTTTTTCACTGTTTTATACAGTGTTCTGGTTCCCCTGAATGGCACAATCTTTTCATGCTCAGCATCAAATAGCACCTACACCCAATAACAGGGGATTGACAAGAAAATACCTAAAAATGGGATAAACATATAAATTTTCAGCTACTTTGTCTGATTCATATTCCTTTTAATCCATATCAGAATGGATCAATTTGCCTGCGGTTTACCTGTTATTTATTGAATAATACTCCACAGGTAAATCCCGGGCGGATCGATTCATCCAGCTGTGGCATAAAAAGAACTTGATACGGACAAACTGGCTGAAACTACATTTTTCACAAGTGATTTCTCTTAAAAGCACTACAATATAATATATATTATTTATAATGCAGTTGATTTTCTCACCCCTCTGGGTGGTATATTTATTCCTAATTCTTGGGTTCTCTATCAGACACCTGAGAGTCTGAGGGTTCTGTGCAGTATCTTTTGGACAGCTATCTCAGATATCCCACCTGAAATCTGTTGAAGAAACTCCTCCAACTTGGGGGTCACAGCGCCGAGTGCTCCTATCATAATTGGGACTACACTGCCTTCACTTTCCACATCCTTTCTTGCTCTTCTTTCAGTCCTTGGTATTTGTCCATCTTTTTATGTTCCTTCTTCCTAAAGTTATAGTCACTGGGTATTGCCACATCCACCACCACAATGTCAGGTTGGTTGTTTAGTTCTTGCTTGTCTGTGTGGATCTCAACTACTCTTTGTGGTATCTCCCAAATGGAATTAGGCAGGTCCAGCCCATAATCTGTGCAGATGATTTGGTACACAATCCCAGTCACTTGGTTGTGCTTTTCAGTGTATGCTGTTCCTGCTAACATCTTGCAAACAGCTCCTAGGTGCTGGATTGTTGCAGGGGCCTCTTTGCACCTTGGGTCTTGCCTGGTGTGGAAGACTCCCACTTCTATTGATCTTTTGCAGAGTGCCTGTTCCTGTGCTGTTAGGATTAGTGCCTCAGTGCGGTCTTTCAGTTCTGCTTTTTCCAGCAACTGGTAGGATTTTATCTTATGGGCCACATCCACTATCTGCCAGTGGTATACCCCATGGAGAGATTTGTATTGCCATGGAACTTTCTCCTTTTCTAAATCTTCTGTTGTGTCAGGCATTCCCTTAACAGTTCATCTTTGGGTCCCATCTTCGTGATGTACAGTCAGTCTCTCTCTCTCTTTTTTTATTATATATTTTAGTGCTTTGAAGATAAATCACTTGTGAGTACTGGGATTAAACAGTGAAAGCTCTGCCAGCGGCTGCCAATCATTTGACATACACTGGATGGTTGACTAAGCAGAGGGATTGTCAATCTGAAGCTTCACAATATCTCCTGTAAAGTCCTTCTAAAAGTGTGATCTGAAAATTCCAGAGAGTTACGTCAACCCATTTAACTTAAAAATATACAGCATTCCAGAGCAGTCAGACAGGTTGCACAAGATAGGACATCTTTTTCCTTTCCTATTTGGTAGAAAGGCAATATGTGCGGTTAATATGGCAGTGAGCGGAGCATTAGTTCTATCTAGACTAGTACTCCATCCGTCAACATATATTTATTGGACACTAACAATGCTCGATTCACATTTCTTATAACAGGACAGCAGGACTGTGAAACAAGCAACTCTAAATCGAACGTGCACAACGCACTTTAAATAATAACGAGTGTCTGGTACAATGTATTTTTGTCTTTAATTTATTGTTCCTTTTTTTTGGTCCATTTCTTAAAAACAACATAAAAAGTTTGTAACAGAAACTGTCCACAAGACACAGGAGAAGGTTTAAGGCTTGGTCTTCCCGATACGTCCACATTGGCCATTGCTGGTCAACATTTAGCCATTCGGAAAATAAATCTGAAGCGAAGGAAGATGATTGTCCATTTTCCTTATCTAAAAGGCAAGCAGAGGTGACAGTGTTCAAATAATGGCTAATCAACATCCACAGTACTTAATTAAATTCAAAATCCTTCCATTTAATCCAAGCATGTCAAACTCGCGGCCCACAAGCCCGCTTGAGGCCCACAATGAATATATTTGCGGCCGAGTGAGCCGCGAGTTTGCCATGATTACTAAGGCAGAGTAGGCACCTGCTCTCCTTACATTGCAGGTGCCTACTCTGCTAAAATTTACCTGATACCGGCCGGAGGAGACTAACCTGGCTGCAGCGAGGGATCTCAGTCTTCCTGCTGCTCACTGCTCCCTCGCGCGCACCTTCTGTAGTGATGCTGGGTGCCGGAATATGTATGTAGGTAGTGGCCATTGGATGAGATATTCCCCTCAAACAAACCACGTACAGTTCCAAGAAAAAATATGTGAAACCTTTAGAATGATATGGATTTCTGCAGAAATTGGTCATAAAATGTGATCTGATCATCATCTAAGTCACAACAATAGACAATCACAGTCTGCTTAAACTAATAACACACAAAGAATGACATGTTGCCATGTTTTTATTGAACACACCATGTAAACATTCACAGTGCAGATGGAAAAAGTATGTGAACCCTTGGATTTAATAACTGGTTGAACCTCCTTTGGCAGCAATAACTTCAACCAAACGTTTCCTGTAGTTGCAGATCAGACGTGCACAACGGTCAGGAGTAATTCTTGACCATTCCTCTTTACAGAACTGTTTCAGTTCAGCAATATTCTTGGGATGTCTGGTGTGAATCGCTTTCTTGAGGTCATGCCACAGCATCTCAATTGGTTGAGGTCAGGACTCTGACTGGGCCACTTCAGAAGGCATATTTTCTTCTGTTTAAGCCATTCTGTTGTTGATTTACTTCTATGCTTTGGGTCATTGTCCTGTTGCAACACCCATCTTCTGTTGAGCTTCAGCTGGTAGACAGATGGCCTTAAGTTCTCCTGCAAAATGTCTTGATAAACTTGGGAATTAATTTTTCCTTCGATGATAGCAATCTGTCCAGGCCCTGACGCAGCAAAGCAGCCCCAAACCATGATGCCCCCACCACCATACTTCACAGTTAGGATGAGGTTTTGATGTTGGTGTGCTGTGCCTTTTTTTCGCCACACATAGTGTTGTGTGTTTCTTCCAAACAACTCAACTTTGGTTTAATCTGTCCACAGAATATTTTGCCAGTACTGCTGTGGAACATCCAGGTGCTCTTGTGCAAACTGTAAGCGTGCAGCAATGTTTTGTTTGGACAGCAGTGGCTTCCTCTGTGGTATCCTCCCATGAAATCCATTCTTGTTTAGTGTTTTACGTATTGTAGATTCGCTAACAGGGATGTTAGCATTTGCCAGTGACTTTTGTAAGTCTTTAGCTGACACTCTAGGATTCTTCTTCAACTCATTGAGCAGCCTGCGCTGTGCTCTTGCAGTCGTCTTTACGGGACGGCCACTCCTAGGGAGACTAGCAGCAGTGCTGAACTTTCTCCATTTATAGACAATTTGTCTTACCGTGGACTGATGAACAGAGATACTTTTATAACCCTTTCCAGCTTTATGCAAGTCAACAATTCTTAATCGTAGGTCTTCTGAGAGCTCTTTTGTGCGAGGCATCATTCACATCAGGCAATGCTTCTTGTGAAAAACAAACCCAGAACTGGTGTGTGTTTTTTATAGGGCAGGGCAGCTGTAACCAACACCTCCAATCTCATCTCATTGATTGGACTCCAGTTGGCTGACATCTCACTCCAATTAGCTCTTGGAGATGTCATTAGTCTAGGGGTTCACATACTTTTCCACCTGCACTGTGAATGTTTACATGGTGTGTTCAATAAAAACATTTCATTCTTTGTGTGTTATTAGTTTAAGCAGACTGTGATTGTCTATTGTTGTGACTTAGATGATGATCAGATCACATTTTATGACCAATTTGTGCAGAAATCCATATCATTCCAAAGGGTTCACATACTTTTTCTTGCAACTGTATGCCCCAAATAACTACAGACACTAAAACTTGGATATAACAGGCCACAGCATTTATTATAACAACCAAATACTGTATAACACATCCAAACGTATAAAACAGTACATAGTAAAACGATCATAAATGAACATATAAATAATGTTGCATGTCGTCATACAGTAATTTAACCAAAAACGTCCTTGATAAATCTAACACACCCCTTCCCAAAGGCTCTCACCTCCCCCCTCAGCATAATAAATTCCTCTTCCTTTTTTGGGGCTCCCAACCAGTTGTCTTTTAGGTCGGTGGGGACCCGTCCATAATGCTCCCCACCAGCCGTTTTTTAGTTCGGCGGGGACACGTCCAACCTGGTACCCCTTAGGGTTCACCATAAGAGACAGGGGAGGATGAGACCCGGCCATTATCCCCTTACTCATCTACCTGCAAACCATCTCCCACCCTATCTGGAAAGGACATACCCCCCGCCACTTACCCTGCTGTTTTATGCCAAAAATCAGCGGGGGGCCCCACCCAAACAACCCGAAGCCTGTTCCACCGCCTCTTGGATCACCAAATTAAAGAGGTCGATCCCGAACTCCATCAAAATTACCCCATCCGGTCTAAATAAAAATTCTCCACCTCCTTTTCAAAGACCTGATAATGAATCGAGATAGACTTAACCCCCACAACAAACTTTGAAGCCTGCCTATTGAACTTCTTGCGGCAAGGCTCCAGCACACTTTGGCTGTGGGCCTGACACCAATAGTTCCTAGCCACTACTTCCGTCCAGATTATACAGATGTCAGGGAACAAGATCAATATCTGGGACAAGTCCCTTTTGACCATGTCCACCAAACCACCAACCGGAACGGTCCCAAGGTTGCTGCTGCACTCGATGACTATATGTATTATAAGACATAAGCACCATCTAACCTGTGTTGTTTTCACAAGCAGGACTAGGGTCACTTATGCTATAGGTACTGGATATAAGATTTGCACTTTACCTTGGAGTCATATAAGACTCATAAGATTTGTACTTCATTTTGGACTCACATTTTATTCTGGACTTACACTTATATTTGGACTGGTTATTGTATGTAATGGTTATCATATCAAGGGTCATACATTAATTTGAGAAATTGCATTTATTAATTAGTGATTATCTTAACTCCATCCATTATTCATTATTCTGTATTATTTATTTTGTATTTTATTCTACTTCATTTTATTCTAGCTCCTGGATGTTCACACTTTACTTTATGGTGTATTTTATTGAAGGTTTCTAGTCAGGCCCGAGGCGCACCAAGTATCCAGCCAAGTATCAGCGAGACACCAAGATTGCCCCAAAGCCGATGGAACCCGCAGCATCCGTATAGAGGTGAAGATCTGAACTGGACACCTCGGGCGCTTGCCAATAGGACCTCCCATTATACACAGCCAGGAAGGAATCCCAGACTGCCAGGTTATTCTGCAACTGCCACGTGAGCTGAATAAAATGCCTAGGCCTCACCACCCTAGTGGTCGCTGCTGCCAGGCGCCTGCTTAACACTGGCCCCATGGGCATGATACGACAGGCGAAATTCAACTTCCCCCAAAAGAGACTACAGCTGGCACAACTGTATCTTCCGCAAGCTCCGGGCCAACGCCACATCCCGGCGCAGCTCTTCCACCTTATCCTGAGGCAAACGGCACTCCATTGCCACCAAATGAATCTCTATGCCCAAGAAGCTAAGGCACGTCACCGGCTCCACCATCTTATCATGAGTGAGGGAAACCCCGATACGGCCAAACACCCTGTCCACTGTGTTGAGCAAGATTCGACAAGCTGGGGAATTCGCCGGGCACACTCACAAAAAAGTGCAGCAGCAAGTCAATCCCCTACTCTTGCCGCACCACCCACTCCAGTAACATGCTGAAGCATTCGAAGTAAAAACAGGATATGGAACAACCCATCGGGAGGCACTTATCCACGTAATACCGGCCATCGAAAACACAACCGAGGATGTGATGGCAGTCCGGGTGCACGGGCAATAAGTGAAACGACTTTGCCAGCAACACTCCAGGGTTCGCCGGCCCTGACCATGCGAACAGCAGCATTGAATGAAGCACAGCTCAGCAGAGATATTATCATTCACCGAATCCGCGTTAGGGTACGACAAATGATGAATTAGGCAAAATTTCCCTGCCTCCTTTTAGGTCATAACGCCCAAGGGGGACACGTGCAAATTGGGCAGCGAAGGGACCTCACATTCCCCAGCGATACCTCCTTCTGGAGCTTGTCCAGGACCACCCGTGGAAAGTCCCGGACAGATTTCAAGTTCCGAACCACCACCAAGGGAATGCGCTCCGAGAAGGGAATCTAGAACCCATTTGCAAACCCCTCCATAAGCAATCACGCTGCCTGACTGTTTCTATACGGTCGAGCCAGGGGCGCATCTCATTTAAAACCATCGGCGTCATCGCCCTTTTGCCCCCAAGTCATCCTTGTCCCTGGCTTACCCTGCTTAAAATAGCACAAGGCTGAATGAGCACCTCCGCAGTGGTAGCATTCATGCTTAAACCGGCATGACACACCCCATTTGCATTGACTATCATTGAACTTCAAACAGCCTGGTTGCTGATGGGTGATTGTAGCGGAACGCCAATAAATAATCCACGAATTCCGCTGGTTCAGAAACGAATCCACAGTCAAGCGCTGAAACAACAAGGCAATATCCCCAACCTCCCAGTAACCAGACGAGACACAGTTCTGAGAGTCAACTGAAATCCTTTTAATCGGCTGGACAATTTATACAAGTCCCCATGCAAGGGGTTTCCTGAGTCCCTTCCCAGGGGCACTCCCAGAGGGGACTACATGGGGGACTTACATTACAGCATATTTCTCCCATCAGGCACCGCTGCACGAGAGGGATCATCTTCCCAGAATGCACCGTTAAGTGGATTATCCCCTCGTGCAGCAGAACCGACAATTTAAACAAAAATACATAACTTGTTAAATATACGGTGGATTTACACGAATGGACGTTCGGTAGATAGCTGGGGTCTGAGCGCATCATTCGTGGGATTACCGCTCAGATCCCAGCTAAAATAACCGAACGCCGCACGAAAAACACATTTCTTCTAAAACATACAAAAAGGACCGATTGCTTTTAGGGAACAAGATCCTGAAACTCTCGAACGTCCGGGAGGCTCAGCGGTGTTTGTGCCGTCGAATAGCTATTTGTAGTACTATGCGTTCGACGACCTAGCACCGCTGAGGGAACAAAGGATCCAAGATGGCCGACCGCCGCATGGTCGGTAGTCGAACGAAGGCCACCCAGGAGAGCCTCTGATAACCGATTGCAACAATGTTGCAATCGGTTAACTAGCGCCACACGCCTCTAAGTGTGTGGGCTATTAGGGGGTATCGCGTTCGGTTCACGAACGGCTCTCCAAAGTGCCGTTCATGAAACGAAAGAAAACCCCCATACAAAACAGCCATTTGCATTCGGCAAAAGGCAATGCAGAGCATACATAAAGCATACACATAGAATGAAGCACATATCTCTCTAGACATACAGGCAACCCTTAAAGGCACAGTCTCTTTATATTGTCCAAGTGGCTAGGTTTGCCACAATGCTCCCCCAGAACCAAGCCGGCATACACAGTCTGATCCCAATGGATCGGCTTGGGGATGTCCGGAGGAGTGCCCACAGATCACTTCTCATGGTCTGTTTGTCTGGATAACCCGTCAGCATTACCGTTTTGTTTCCCTGGGCGGTAATGGATCATAAAGTCAAAAGGCTGCAGCGCCAAACTCCAGCGCAGCAGCCTGGCATTGTCTCCGGCCACACGGTTTAGCCATACCAACGGGTTGTGATCTGTGAGCAAAGAAAAGGGTTGCCCATAGAGATATGGCTGTAACTTTTTCAGGGCCCACACCACGGCCAGGCATTCTTTTTCTATGGCGGCGTAGCTCACTTCTCGAGGTAACAGTTTTCGACTCAAATATGCTACGGGGTGTTCTCCGCCATCGGCTCCGACTTGGCTTAATACTGCTCCCAATCCAAACATGGAGGCGTCTGTGTGGACAAGAAAACGTTTAGTTGGATCGGGAGCAGCCAGTACAGGGGCATTAGTCAGAGCCGTCTTCAGTTGGTTGAATGCCTGTTCACACTCTGGGGCCCAGATGACCTGCCTGGGCAGGTTTTTCTTCGTCAAGTCCGTCAGGGGTTTGGCCAGGGCACTGTAATTGGGCACAAATTTTCTATAATACCCTGCGGTACCTAGGAAAGCAAGGACTTGGGTTTTGGTCCTAGGGGTAGGCCACTGGGCTACAGCTTCAATCTTTGCGGGCTCAGGCTTCTGTTGCCCGCTACCAACCCGGTGTCCTAAGTACTGGACCTCTGCCATCCCTATGTGGCATTTGCTGGGTTTTAAGGTAAGCCCTGCCTCCCGGATCCGATCTATTACAGCCCCTATGTGTTGTAGTTGATCCGACCAGGTCTGACTGTAGATGGCAATATCGTCCAGGTATGCACACGCATAATCCTGGAACCCATCCAGTAGCCGATCCACCATCCGCTGGAATGTCGCGGGGGCGTTCTTCATCCCGAATGGCATGACTCGAAATTGGTACAAGCCAAACGGGGTGACAAACGCCGACTTGGGGATGGCGTCCTCGGCTAGTGGAATTTGCCAGTATCCCTTACACAGATCTATTGTAGTGAGATACTGACCCCTGGCCATCCTATCTAGCAGTTCGTCTATCCGAGGCATCGGGTAAGCGTCCGACACGGTTTTGTCGTTCAACCTCCGGTAGTCCACGCAGAACCGGGTGGTACCATCTTTCTTGGGAACCAGGACTACCGGCGATGCCCAGGGGCTATCGGAGTGTTCGATAACCCCCAACTGCAACATCTCCTCAATCTCTTTCCTCATATGTTCCCGCACGGATTCAGGAATCCGATATGGGGTTTGTCGCATGGGAAGCTGTCCCGGGGTTTCTACTCGGTGAGTGGCTAGTGGCGTGTACCCAGGTAAGTTAGAAAAGGTGGCACCCTTTGTCGCTATCAATTCTTGTACCTGGGTACGCTCTTGAGGACTTAGCCGCTCCCCCAGCTGAACCCCCTGGGAGGGTTCCTTCTGCTCCTCCTGCTCTAATAGATCTGGGAGAGGCAAGTTCTCCTGATCTTCTGAGGCGGGCGTGCAGATAGCTGCCACGTCCTCAGTTCGCTCGTGGTAAGGTTTGAGCATGTTCACATTGAGCATGCGTCTCTTCCCTACTCCGGAGCATGGGCCGATCACATAGGTGGTGTCGCATCTCTGCTCTACCACCTGGTATGGGCCCTGCCAGACGGCCTGCAGTTTATCGGTGCGGACAGGTTTGAGGATTAACACCTTCTGTCCCACTTGAAAACTACGGTCTCTGGCCCCCCTGTCATACCAACGACGCTGTCGTTGCTGGGCGGCCTGGAGGTTTGTGCGCACTGCCTGGGTCAATTCCTCCAGGCGATCCCGGAACGCCAGCACGTATGGTACAATAGGGGTCCCATCTGCGCTACTCTCCCCCTCCCAATGTTCTCTAATGAGATCCAACGGTCCCCGGACCCTTCTCCCAAACAACAGTTCAAATGGGGAGAAACCGGTAGACTCTTGGGGTACCTCTCGGTAAGTGAACAACAGATGGAGAAGGAATCGTTCCCAGTCCTTATGGGTCTCTCCGAATGTCCGGAGCATCTGTTTTAGGGTACCGTTGAACCTCTCACATAATCCATTGGATTGCGGGTGGTAGGCGGAGTTAATGATTGGCTTAATGCCACATATCCTCCATAACTGCTGAGTAACCTCAGCTGTGAACTGGGTCCCCCTATCGGAGACCATTTCCTGTGGGAACCCTACTCGGGAAAATATTTTCATCAAAGCTTCGGCTACGGTCTCAGCGTGGATATTGGTTAAGGCAATCGCCTCGGGGTACCGGGTGGCGTAATCCACCACGGTCAGGATATACCATTTCCCAGAGGGGCTGGGCTTTGGTAGTGGCCCCACTATATCTACAGCTACACGGCTGAACGGTTCCTCAATTATGGGTAGGGGACATAGCTTTGCCTTGTGGCGATCCCCCCTCTTGCCTACCCTCTGACACACATCACAGGAGGTACAATATTGCCTCACGTCTTTAGAAATCCCGGGCCAAAAGAAAGCGTGCGTTAAACGATACCGGGTCCGGGTCATCCCTAAATGGACGGACAGGGGGATGTCGTGGGCTATTCTAAGTAACTCCTGCCTATACTTCTGGGGTACTACCAGCTGCTTGGTTTGGAGCGTTACAGAGTTGCCTATTGCCCTTTCCGCCACCCGGTACAGTAACTTATTTTCCCAAACGTACCGTTCTCCCTCCCGCCCCACCTGGTCCGTGTCTACCCTATCTCGGTACACCTGCAGTGTGGGGTCTGTCTGAACCTCGGTTTCAAAAGTGGTCGGGGTGTCCCAGGTCATGTTTGTCAAGGGGGGGTCATGGTTTCTTACCTGAGCCTCAGTGTGTGCGGGGGATGCCGTGGTGCGAGCCTGTTGCCGGGTGGTTACCGGGTGAGCCTCTTGTGAAGGAGCCTGGGGTAGAAAAGCAGAAGACATCTGGCCCAAGTCATTCCCCAAAACAACATCTGCCGGTAATTTCTTCATTATGGCCACTTCCACTACCCCCTCCCCAGCACCCCAGTTCAAATGCACCTTGGCCGTGGGTAACCGGTACATGGCTCCCCCTGCTACCCGGACAACCACTGATCCGCCAGTGTGGGCCGCATCTGGAACTAAATGTGGGGCCACTAGGGTCAAAGTGGCTCCCGAGTCCCTCAACCCCTGAACTTCTTTCCCCCCCACAAACACAACTTGGCGGTGATGCTGCCGGTTGTCCGTGGCTTGCACAGACATCACTTCGTATAGAACCCCCAATGGTTCCTCGGTGGGCAGACTTGCCAGCTCCGGGTGGTCAGGTTCCATGTGGTAAAAATGTGCCGCCGCCCTCGGAGCGGAGTTCTGCCGTACCTGGTTCCACGCCTGTCTGCTCCGATTCTGGGTGCACTCTCGGGACATATGTCCCCACTGCCGGCAGGTATGGCACTGGATGTTGGCTCTGCCATTGTAGCGGGATGGTGGTGGGGTGTTCCCCGGTGCTGGCCGGAAAGGAGCAGAGTTGGTTGGTGTGGAGATGGTCGGGTGGTGTTGTACAGCTGGTCTCAGGGGACCCCTGTTGGTGAACCCATGATGCCTCCTGGCATCAAAGTGCTGATCCGCCAACCGGGCGGCTTCGGTTAGGGTGAGGGGTTTCCTGTCCCTTACCCATTCTTGTGCCTCTGGTGACAGTCCGTTAAAGAATTGCTCCAGCATGATGAGTTGGCGCAGTCCCTCCATGGTGGTGGCTTGGCTTGCCTGAATCCACCCTTGTGAGGCTTGGTCGAGCTTATGTGCCCATTCAGCGTGGGAATCTTTTTCCGGCTTCCTCAATCCCCGAAATTTACGCCGATATGCCTCCGGGGTTATGGCATACCTCTCTAGAATTGCCCTTTTGACTTTAAAATAGTCCTTGCTGTCCTCTCTGGGCACAGCGCGATACGCCTCGGCTGCTCGTCCTGCCAACTTACCTGCCAGTAGGGGTACCCACATTGCCTGCTCCAGATCGTGTAGGTCGCATAACCGCTCAAAATCCTGCAGGTATCCGTCAATCTCATCCTTCTCCTCGCAGAACGCTTTAAATGCCTGATAGGGTATTTTCTGCTTCACTGGAGCGCCAAATGAGTTGGCGATGGATTCTGCCCTGGATGGTGGCCCCTGGGGCTGCTGTGCCATAATGTAATCCTGTACGTCTGCCATCAGTACGGTCAAGATGTCCAGGGTTACTGGCTGCGGTACAAATTCCAGCCGGGTTCTCAGTTCCCTCTGATATGGTGTTTCCTCCCTGGCAGGTGGGGGTGGACTGCTGTGTGCTTGGTTGCCCTCCATCAGCTCTGCAATTAGTACTGCTTTGGATTTGTTGCTAGCGCTTTTCCCTCTAGCCTCCAGCAGCTCCTTTAGCGTCTGTCTCTTTAACGCCGTGTAATCAGTCCCCATTCACTGATCGCTTTCGTCTGTTTGTTGCATACGAATTGCCTTTCCCTTTTTCCGTTTGGTTGTTCCTTTCATTCGAATGCGCTGTATTCGGCTGTAGAGTTGGATCCCGTCGCTTGCCACCAATTGTAGCGGAACGCCAATAAATAATCCACGAATTCCGCTGGTTCAGAAACGAATCCACAGTCAAGCGCTGAAACAACAAGGCAATATCCCCAACCTCCCAGTAACCGGACGAGACACAGTTCTGAGAGTCAACTGAAATCGTTTTAATCGGCTGGACAATTTATACAAGTCCCTCGACAGGGGCACTCCCAGAGGGGACTACATGGGGGACTTACATTACAGCATATTTCTCCCATCAGGCACCGCTGCACGAGAGGGATCATCTTCCCAGAATGCACCGTTAAGTGGATTATCCCCTCGTGCAGCAGAACCGACAATTTAAACAAAAATACATAACTTGTTAAATATACGGTGGATTTACACGAATGGACGTTCGGTAGATAGCTGGGATCTGAGCGCATCATTCGTGGGATTACCGCTCAGATCCCAGCTAAAATAACAGAACGCCGCACGAAAAACTAATTTCTTCTAAAACATACAAAAAGGACCGATTGCTTTTAGGGAACAAGATCCTGAAACTCCCGAACGTCCGGGAGGCTCAGCGGTGTTCGTGCCGTCGAATAGCTATTTGTAGTACTATGCGTTCGACGACCTAGCACCGCTGAGGGAACAAAGGATCCAAGATGGCCGACTGCCGCATGGTCGGTAGTCGAACGACGGCCACCCAGGAGAGCCTCTGATAACCGATTGCAACAATGTTGCAATCGGTTAACTAGCGCCACACGCCTCTAAGTGTGTGGGCTATTAGGGGGTATCGCGTTCGGTTCACGAACGGCTCTCCAAAGTGCCGTTCGTGAAACGAAAGAAAACCCCCATACAAAACCGCCATTTGCATTCGGCAAAAGGCAATGCAGAGCATACATAAAGCATACACATAGAATGAAGCACATATCTCTCTAGACATACAGGCAACCCTTAAAGGCACAGTCTCTTTATATTGTCCAAGTGGCTAGGTTTGCCACAGTGATCGATGGGACGGAGCCACCCCCCTGCCCACTGGCCACCCCAAGGGAGGAAGACATCCCTCTTGGTGCACCGCCGCGAGCCAGAGGCCAATGTCCATCTGATTCCACGATATAGAGGGGCGGACTGCGAGCTATTTACAAAATTGCTTGTCATATTGCCACCAACCCAGGCCACCATAAGTATGACAGGTGTTCCAAATATTGTCCTAATAAATCAACAATGCCGAGTAATGCTGGGGCATCACGCTCGCCAAGATGGAGAACGCCCAGACCCAGTTCCCGAAAGTCTTGGGAATCTTCCTATAGCAAAATTTCTCCTTATGTTTATCCAACTCCTTTCCATCCTTGTCCCCCAGAGGAGGAGCGTCCTCCAATGGCAACAGGGAAAATATCTCAACAAATTCCCCTTTCCACATCTTTTCCCTAACTTCCGGCTTCAGATGCAAGCACAGGGGGCCCCACCAGCACATATACACAGCGCCCTTTGCCACATCCGCGACACTCGTCAGACCCTCTAAATCACCACGGTTGCCGCCCCGTGACCGTGCAGGGCATGGGGGCCGCCAACCCATCACCAACTTCCGCGCTGGGCACCGATCTTGCCCACCGACCCCCTGCCGCCGAAACCGCCACGGGAACCAAAGGGGACAACACCGAGCACAGCTGACTATCCAACCCCAGGGGCCCTTGCGCCAGCACACCCAGCTCCCACTGGGAAAGGAGATCTAGCAATCCCGACATGAACGCGCTTAGTGCAGACCCCTCAGACAATGAGGGAAATTGGGACTCACCAGACGATGCCCCTGGACCAGCTGGCGGCACCAAAGTTGAAGCAGGAGTCCTTGGACTGTACTGCGACTCCCATGCTCAGAGAAGCTCCAGATGCCACCTGCTGGACAGATCCGGCAACTGCACCCAAAGCCTGAGAAAGCAGTGGAGAGTTAGAGAGCCCACACCAGAAGGCTGCCAAGGCAGATAAGGAGAAGGGTGAGGAGGGGACACCAAGGCCAGAGAGGTGTAGCTGAGCAGGGGAGGGAGAGAAAAGAGGAGTAGGGGGAGGGAACCAGAGGTGCAGAGGGAAGAGAGACAATAGAGGCCAGGGACCCAAGGACCTCAGAGGGGGGCAGCCACACAGGAGGGGGGGTTGGAAGCAAGGGGGAAGAAGTGGAGGCAGCCAGGAGAAGGAGAGAAGCCACCCGGCCACAGACCCCGCCGGCAAAGGTTGGGTGGGAACCAGGGAAGAGGGAAGAACTGTCAGAGGAGAGCCCAGAGGCCTGGTAATTGAAGAAGAAACACCCTCTCCACCCGTGGGAGAGACTCACTCCGCATTCCCCGCAGGGGCCTACTCGCCACTGTCACATCCCATGCGCCACCCAGGTCGATCGCCGACAAGACATCCGGCCACCTGAGCGTAAAGCGGCGTCCTGGACACCAGGGGCAGGGGGGGGAGATAGGCCAGGTAGCAGGCTGCACGCAGACCTGTTGCAGACTCGGGTCCGGGCTGCGGCTCTTATACTGGGCCCGAGGAGAGGAACTAAGGTTCAGCCGAGCTGAGAGCAGGTGTGCCGACCCGCGCGGCATGGAGTGGGAACAGAGGGAGCCACACAACGGAGAGGGGAGACTGCACCACCAGACGGCTGGGGCTTGAGAAGGCGAGCAAATTGCTTGCGGAGCTGCCGTCCACCGTCCACAGCTGCTTCAGCCCTGAGTGCTGACAGGATGGCTTCAACATCTATGCCACAGGCAGAGATCGCCAACAGGCCCAATCAACAGGAGGAATTTTACTGATTTGTCACCACCCACTTCCTCATATACCATACTCCCACACATAAACAGTCAATCATGTTTCATCCATCCCACATTCATACATGTACCCTTGTCCGCTAAGCTGCACTCCGCCTTGACGTCATTCTGGGACCCAGCATCACTAAACTTCGCACGTGAGGGAGCAGGAAGACTGAGCTCCCAAGAGAAGATCCTCATCGGCCCCTGGGAGGAGCCCCATACCAGCTCCCTTGGTAGGGAGCAATAAAGAAAATGAATTAAGTGTGTGCAAGAATGTGAAAATGTGTGTGTCAGTGTGCGTGTGTGTCTGTCAGTGAGTGTGTGTTGGTCAGTGTTGCGATGACCATGGTTTAGTAGAGGGAGGTGCTGGGATTTAGTATAGAGGAGGTGGGGGGGGGAGACTGGGAATTAGTACAGAGGGGGGAACTGGGGTTTAGTAGAGGGGGGCTTGAGTTTAGTAGAGGTGGATGTTTTTTTGTTTGTACTTTTCAAAACAAACCTATGTTTCTATGAAAATATACATTTTTTTTTTTTGCGGCCCACATAAACTTAAACCTGGTTTATGTGGCCCATGCTAGCATTTAAGTTTGACATGCTTAATTTAAGCTATCATTGGGAATGAAGAAACAAGGCACTTCTGCCTGTATGAAAAAGGTATATATTAATTACTACAAAAGAAAGGAAGGCAATAAACAGACTACATAGACAGACACTAACACACAACAAGAACCGTTCAATTAAAAGATCAGAACAAACTGGTAGATTTATTTTTGAGCTGTTAATATTTACACAAAATCCCTATATCCAACAGATAAGTAGATTATATTATCGGCATAAAATAGGATTGGGACGCTTGGATTGAGAGTTAATTCTGCTAAAGTACTGAAACAGCTGATCCTGCTATTGGATCATTCACTATATACAGGGTTAAACATTGCTGTAACCTGCATTCACAGAAAGGAAACCCGTTCTATTCATTCATTCCAAGTGGAAGGATAACTCCTGCTATTGGATCATTCACTATATACAGGGTTAAACAATGCTGTAACCTGCATTCACAGAAAGGAAACCCGTTCTATTCATTCATTCCAAGTGGAAGGATTCCTCCTGCTATTGAATCATTCACTATATACAGGGTTAAACATTGCTGTAACCTGCGTTCACAGAAAGGAAACCCGTTCTATTCATTCATTCCAAGTGGAAGGATAACTCCTGCTATTGGATCATTCCCTATATACAGGGTTAAACATTGCTGTAACCTGCGTTCACAGAAAGGAAACCCGTTCTATTTATTCATTCCAAGTGGAAGGATAACTCCTGCTATTGGATCATTCACTATATACAGGGTTAAACATTGCTGTAACCTGCATTCACAGAAAGGAAACCCGTTCTATTCATTCATTCCAAGTGGAAGGATAACTCCTGCTATTGGATCATTCACTATATACAGGGTTAAACATTGCTGTAACCTGCGTTCACAGAAAGGAAACCCGTTCTATTCATTCATTCCAAGTGGAAGGATAACTCCTGCTATTGGATCATTCACTATATACAGGGTTAAACATTGCTGTAACCTGCATTCACAGAAAGGAAACCCGTTCTATTCATTCATTCCAAGTGGAAGGATAACTCCTGCTATTGGATCATTCACTATATACAGGGTTAAACATTGCTGTAACCTGCATTCACAGAAAGGAAACCCGTTCTATTCATTCATTCCAAGTGGAAGGATAACTCCTGCTATTGGATCATTCACTATATACAGGGTTAAACATTGCTGTAACCTGCATTCACAGAAAGGAAAACGCAGAAAGTTGTACTTACAAAGTGAAACATGATTTATGACTTGCTGACATTTTCATAGATGACGTCACTGATAGAAAATTGTTGCTTCTTCTTTTTCCACATTAGACCCACACAATGGTGAATAAAGATAAACTGTTCCTGTGAAAATGTGAAATATTTACATTGAGAGAGAGCCAGGATACCAGACAAGAAGATTTTAGCTACAAATACAGTTAAAGTTTATTCTTTTTTCAATTCTAAGTATATAATTGAACATTCTAGACCAACTCCGGAATCACCCAATTGTAATCCCAAATTATACATCTAACTGTGTGTGATCAACAAAGGGTTATTTTTGGTTTAATATAAATCCTATTATTATCTTCATTGTTTAATGAATCCCCCTAATTGACATGCTATAATAAAAAGTATTTGCACCAATTGATGCAGATACATTGTTGGTAATTTAAACCCATTTTAACTGTCAGTGATTAAAGCGCTTTCTATCGATATGACATCATTGCAAAAGGGACTTCAGCGAGATTTAATACTTTCACTTTAGTAATCTGCTGACTAATTGTGCTATTTTTTCCGCTTGATTTTATTTCCAGGCATAAAAGCATGCTGAGAGGTAGAGATCTAAAGATGCACAGTATGTTCCTCAATGTGGCTGTAGAACTCTGATATAAGGTGTTAGGCTGTGTCACAAGAAAGTGATCACCGACTGCCAACAATCCAAGATACACACAAAGTGAGGAACAGAAACTCTTCAATCTGCTCGGTTAGACTAATTGTCCCTCTTGGCTAAATATTTTTTACTCACTTCAGTCTGGACCATGGACATCCGATAAGAACGCAGTTCGGCCACGAGTCCTAAAACATCCACAAACTCATGATCACGAATGTGCTGCATCAATCGATCCAATGCAATAAAGGTTCCTGTGCGACCAACCCCCGCGCTGAAACACAAGGTTTTACCAAGTGTAATTTCACTAATAGCATCTGTATTGTAAAATGCTGTCTTCATAGAATCTCTGCCCAGACCCAGCAACACTGGACCTCCCCTAATCTTAGCCAGCCAACAAAGGATTTATTTATAAGCACATCATTTCCGAGAGGGGAACCTAGCTCTACATAAACACAAAACATAGTTCATCCTTTTTAGAAATTATGTCCATGGGTTTACAAAATGCATTACATACAATATTACACAATGATCAATAGATTACAAAGAATAAAACGAATTTGATGGATCAATCGCACAGTCAGACTGCTTTCATAGACAACACAGGCTCAGATAAGATCAGACAGACAGACAGAATGATAGCGATTGATAAATTACACAGACTAGATAAGATCGGACAGACAGACAGACAGGAAGAATGATAATGATTGTAAGCAGGAGGTGAAAGAAAGTTTAGACATGTCAGAAAGTAGATTTAAAGGTATATGCCCGACACGAAGTGTGGATAAGAGAGTGAACCAATGCTTTGAAGTGACAGGTCTTGCGATTAATAGCAGTCATAAAATAGATAAGTAAATGACGTCAAAATCATCATCATTTTAGTAAACCCATTCTGTATAATGGCAAATGGACCCCACAACAAAAAATTTTGGTGATGTAATTGCGCCATCTACTGACCAAAAACTAGATGATAGTCTGTAGGGTAGACACAACTACAGTTCCCTATTGGTCTTATCAACTAGTGACGTGCAGAGAGTTTGGCCCTTTAAAAAGTAAGGACAAGGTAAGAGAGGGACATTCAAAGATTAATATATTCGAACATTTTGGGACACTCATACTCTTTGAACCACACTCAAACTCTCTTTGAAACACTTGGACTATACTTAAGAGACTATCAACTCTCTCTTAAACACACCTAATTATTAATAATTTCGATTGCATACAATCACAATCATACTTGCATACAAATTCCTGGGACCTATCTACACATCTGATAAGAATATCTACACATCTGAGAGAAAATCTACAACCTAACTGATAATTATGCTGGTTTTATTTAATTAAATGAATTAAAATTTTACTTATAGCAGGAATATATATTTGGATACATCTCGGTCAGATTTCAATCATTAGAAATCTTAGTTAGCTAAGAATATATGGTTATAAAAATTCCATTCCTGCAGGTGGAATAAAGATAACAATATATTAAAGGTAATATTTACCAACAAGTTAGTATACCAATGTTTTTATACAGATGTATTGATTTGTTCTGAAGTAAGATAGTGTATCTTATGTAGGAAAATTAAAATTCAGCTAATGTAAAATCTGGTAATTTTTTTTCTAATTGGATGGTTCCAGGAATGGTTAATGATCTGGTATGAACATTGCTTTAATTAAAAATTGCAACATAATAGGATATATATTGCCTATGAGCAGTGGCGTACACATGACCCATCGGGCCCCGGTGCGAAAATTGATCCGTGGGCCCCTCCCGCGCTTACTCGGCGCGGGTCGGGCCCGCATCACTTGGCGGCGGGCACCTGGTCGCAGGGGTTGCAGGGCTGCGACCCCGGTATGCACACACACGTAAAGGACCACTACAGACACCCAGATCACATCAGCTCAATGAAGTGGTCTGGGTGCCAGGTCCCTCTAGTTTTAATCCTGCAGCTGAAAACATAGCAGATTCAGAGAAACGGCTATGTTTCACTGAGGGTTAATCCAGCCTCTGGTGGCTGTCTTATTGACAGCTGCTAGAGGAGCTTCTGCAATTCTCACTGTGAAAATCACAGTGAGAAGACACTGAACGTCCATAGGAAAGCATTGAGTAATGCTTTCCTATGGGCGGTTTAAATGCGCGAGCGCCTCTTGCCGCGCATGTGCATTCGGAGCGGAGAGGCGGAGGGATCCCCAGCACCAAGGGAGTCCGACGCTGGAGAAAGGTAAATGCTGAAGACACACACACTCTCACGAACAGACGCATACACACTAGCTAACAGACACATACATTTACTGACAGAGACACACTCAGCGACAGAACTCTCACAAAACATACACTTTCACTGACAAACACACACTTACTAATAGACATCAAACACACTCAGTAACAGACACACACAGTAACACACTCACTAGCAGACACACACCCAATAACAGACACACTCACTGACACAAACACTAACACACACACTAACACACAAACACACACTAACACACACACAAACACACAATTAACACACACACACATTTTTTTTTTAATTTAATCCCCCCAGCCTCCTTACCTTTTGGAGAGCTGAGGGGATTCCCTGGGATCCAGTGGTGCTGCTGGGTGGGCGGGCTGGGTGGCCGGCGCGAGGGAGCACTCTCTCCCCTGAGTGCTTCCTCTTCAGCTCCCTTGCACGCTGCATAGGGATGCCGGCGCTGGAAGATAACGTCATCTTCCGGCTCTGGTATCAGTGCGGTGTGTGAGGGAGCTGAAGAGGAAGCACTCAGGGGAGAGAGTGCTCCCTTGCACACCGGTCACCCAGCCTGCCCGCCCGCCGGGGTCAGCAGGCCGCCTCCTGGGCCCCCCAGGAGAAGAGGCTGGCCCTGTAGGTACATACCGGGTTGCAGGGGCGGCCGGGCCCAGTCGCAGCCGCGACCCCTGCAACCCTGGTATGTACGCCACTGCCTATGAGGATTGCAGCCAGCATTGAAAGTTAATCAATGTAACTTGTTGACAACTGGTTTGCTTTTAGCCTCTGTATTGTGTTTAAACCATTGCCATATTGTATGCCTATGTTATACCTAAATATTCACTGATTGTCACACTTGTTACATATTATTTTATTATTATTGTCACAATAAATTATATCTTTATAAAGAAATTGTGATCACTGTGTGAAGTAAAATCCTCTGATGAACATCCTCTAGGACCTAAGAGAATTAATATCGTGAGTAATTCTCAGCTTTATAGTATCAATTTTCGGGGTACAGTGCCAAGATATCAATTTTGATATAATAAAAATTATTAAATTAATTTTTGATAATTTTTATGAAAATATTATTTTTAATATTTAACACCCCATAAATATCCTCCAGAGACGGACAGACAGAATGATAGTGATTGATAAATGACATAGACTAGATAAGATCAGACAGACAGAATGAGAGCGATTGATAAATGACATAGAATAAATAAGATCAGACAGACAGACAGACAGAATGATACATATCAATATATAAATTACACAGACTTTGACAGATGGCTCAGTTAGTCAGCAGACAGAGAGGTGAATGTAATGTATGTTAAAGAAGGACAGATTACGTAAACAATACAAATTGAGATAGATGGACAGACGTAACTATATTAATAGATTACGTAGACTAGATATGTTCAATGGATCAATCAGACATTGCAGAGCTTCGTTCCAGCGCTTGGCAGAGGGTATAGTGGGCAGTTAGTGGAACCCGACAGACCCCAAGTAAGAATTCAAATCATACAAACACTGTTTGACTCTATACAGTGGGGGTGGGGCTAAGTCAGCAAGCTATAGTGGTGATGGTTCCTTTAATATGCATGGCCAAGAATCAGTAACTTATACATTAAGTGGCAGATCTCAAAATGTGGTCTCTTAGATGTTGGTTGCTTACAACTATGAATGTAACAGATAGCTAGAGGATCATGGTAGTGCCTGGTTCATGGGGTTCAGAGGGTTGTATAATGACCCATTTACCTGCAATGGACTGTGATTGGACATTTGGTCTTGGCTGCTTTGTGCCGAACCATCTGTACAAACTGCAGGAGGCTATCAGCAGCAGCGGAGCTCGGTACCCCGTGATCAGGCCATGCTGTGAAGTTGAAATGCTTGACGCACTGAGTTTCATCTGCCTGCACAAACACACAAACAGCAGAATTTTATTTAAGGACACGGAGGCTCATATTATGCTTATTCTCTTTCTTTTATTCCTCAGCAGCAAAAAATGTATTTTAGAGAAACAAATCAAACGTGTAAACATGCACCCAAAGAGTTAACCAATCATAACGCCTTCAGCACCATCAACTCCCCATGTGACCTTAACCCACTCCTCTTTCTTGCTGCGTCCTTCCTCAGCTAAGTACATTCATATTTTCTCTGTATGCTACCAATGCGTTTGTCATATTTATTGGTTTTTGATGTGGCATTTGAGTTTTCATTTGTTTATTTCTGTCTGCCGCAGGGCTTCTGCCCTGCTTTCTGTACTTTGTTTTCCAGCTGGCTCTTGGTTGTTCCTAACCTAGAGCCAATCCCCCACCCCTCCCTCCCCTCCCATCTCTTACTCAGTCAGGTGGATTATCACCTACTGAGCTAGGGCGGCTAACAGCTACTGCACATTGCGGCGGCCCTCTTGTGGTTGGTGTTTTTGCCGCGTTTTTGGTTCCCGGGCTTTTTGGAGCTTGTGGGTGTGGGAGTGTGTGCTGACTGGACAGCACAGTTGCTGGGCAGCTCACCAGTGTCCACAGGAGCCATTTCTGAGGGAACACTTGGTGAGCTTGCCTTTTTCATATTGCTGTGTAGTTTTTTTTCTATTACCTTTGGTATATTGTACCCATACTGCTGGTGAATTATTAATACCCATATTGCCTATTATCAGTGTGGTCACTCATTACTCCAATAGTTATTTGGGTCCCCCCCCTCTTTTCTTTGTATACCAATTTATATTTTCACCTACCACAACCACCGTGAGAACTGCAATTTTAATTATGCAGTCTCAAAGGGATTTAGGCACAGCCTCTGGCGATTCTCCCATTAGGGCTAATATACCCCCTCCTCCCCAGGTTGTCCCCAGACCTTCTGGCTTAACTGTCACTGATGTGACAGACCAGGAGCATTTGAACTCGGAAGAGCTTCATTCTCTCCTGGATGCCACTATGACAAAATCCGTAACCCAAGCCGTTTATTCAGCCATGGGAGTTATGTCGGACATTCTCTATTAGCCATGCCCTCATGGCCACCCAGCGGACCTCTACTCACATTGCTCCTAACCCTACGGAGCACAATACAGGCAAGGCCAGTGGGCGCAAAGCCGCCAAAAAATCTCACCACATAGACGAGGAAGCCTCCAAAACTTTATGGACAGACAGGGAACGTCCTGTCAAAGATAATGTGGTTGCACCACAACAGAGAGCCACCCACCGGGCAAAATCGGTGAGGAGTTTATAAAGTGCCAACATATCCCGCAATGCTGTACACTAGCTGAACTAACAAACAAGAAGTTACACAATTAGATATATAGGAACAGAAGGTGCAAGGGGTCCTGCTCAAACCAGCTTACATTCTAAATACATAACTTTAAAAACCCAACAGCCAATCTTATCCCTATAAAACTCTAATCATTGTCCCCATAATCTTAATCCTTAATCCCTCTAACCTTAATCCTCCAAACTCTGTAAATCTATCTGTAGTGGAACTCCTATATCCCAATCGAATATCTCAGCTAAATTCTCCTCGTAGTTGGAAGAAGCGCTGGTTAGTGAATATAGCTCTTTCTCACAGTAATCCACTTACACGATTCTCTTACTACAACTGATTTTAGTGTCAAAAACACGGTTGTTTATGGTCATGGATCTGTATTCAACAGCAATTATCCCAACCCTAGTGCCTCTGTGTCTGGGAGATAATTGAGTTGCCTCTTGCTAAACCAATTATCTCCCGGATACAGAGGGCACAACACAAAACCCCCCAAAACACAGTAAAACCGACAGGAACCCCAACAAATTATATATCCCAAAATAGCTCTGATACAGACGCACACGTTGGCAAAAAACGCTTGGATCCACGAAGAATGGATGAATTGCCACTGGGGTAAAGACTTGACCAACCGATAGCCAAGTTCAAGCCAAAAGGAGTTCCATATTGAATATGGCTTTGTCAAATATCTTGAGCTCCTGCGGACT
The DNA here is from genome assembly GCA_933207985.1 of Pelobates cultripes. Classification (NCBI taxonomy): domain Eukaryota; kingdom Metazoa; phylum Chordata; class Amphibia; order Anura; family Pelobatidae; genus Pelobates; species Pelobates cultripes. The sequence goes on from OW240914.1 coordinate 360,758,412, forward strand.
GAATAGGAGATGCTTCCCCTATCTCTCAGGGAGTGATTGTTCCTCTTAGTCTCTTGTACCTTCCCTTCAATTAGCGCTCTCTTGGCTAGTCCAGAAGTGGGGGAAAATGGAGGTGGAATTTGACCGGACAATGTGAATAGGCGTGGCAGTGCCAGAGTTTTCAGAGAATGGTGGCCAAGTTCTGCTACAGTCCTCCCAGCTCTCTAAAGGCATTTATCCCGTTTTTTAGGGCAGCTTGGTCCTGATTCCTAATATTCTTGACTCAGTTTGTCTTTTTATTCTGTCAGATTTCTGGTGTCCCTCAGCCTTGGCCTGTCTCTAACTATTCTCTTCCTATAAGCCTTCTCGATAGTGTGAAGTCTGGAGATTCTAAGGCCCGGTAACACACTCCTTTGATATGTATTTGGATACAACGGGATGAAGTACTAAGTGCTGGGGTATACTGTACCCTGACAGTAGGAGGAGCTCTGTGTGTGTACTTCTCACACACTGACCCGAGTAGTGCTCCCACTGCCACATCTTAACAAATCTAACTGCAGCCAGAATGCAATTACATTATATACTAGCCTCACTATGAATCACCAAAGGGCACCAAGCAGAGAGGAGGTGTACTAGTGTGCATGTGAGCAGAGCACAGACAGACACAGAGTGGAGGGTGGACAAGAGAGATTTTATGATCTTTTCAACTGGCCCATAATTCCCATCCTAACCATTGTGTGCTGTTTGTATTCCTTTAGGAATGTCTGCTTTCCAATGTTTTCTTCTAGATATTTATATAGTAACTTTCAATGAGATAGTAAAACTTTTGAACTATAATACACGGGTCATCCAATTCAGACACCCAACTGGACATTGAATAGTGGAGCATGTCCAAGGTGCTCTCATACTAGACAGATTTTACAAAAGACCTAAACTGTAGATTATGCTAATGCAGTGAACCTATAATCATAATTTTATTACAGGAGGAAAATATATTGCATGTAACTCTTTACTGAAGTTTGTTATTGATCTTTAACACAGCAGTCTTGTGTCGTTCCATGCAGAGGGCCGAGTTCATGTTGCCCAGCATGCATATCAATCTTTGGGCCCAATTCAGAATATCATTGGGATGTAGCGAATTGCCAAGATAGAGGGTCTGGGCCACGTAAAAAAAAAATCTTAGCCAGAGGGCCCAATATATCTAGCAGAATATTCCAGGTCATCTTCAGACCCTTCTCAATGCCCCCATCTTGTCATGAATACCACAACTGTAGAATTGAATTCTGGAGTGAGCGCTATTTTGTCTGGGAGCATTGTGCACACCGCCTTCTCCAGTGGCTAACGCCGCCATAAATGCACAAATTGAGCTAAATGTCTTGGCAGACCCACTCGGAGAATCTCGGGTGTCTAATAGAATGTGAATCAAATAATGGTATTCCCTGTATGTTTATAAACACACCGTCGACATCATTGTTTACTAGTTTGTGGTAATCCTTCTTGCGGGAGTGTAACAGTCACCTGGGGACTTATGTAACAGTTTACCAGGAATTGGAGCCCAGTTGCAGGAGGTGGCACAGGGAGGAGGCAAAAAGCAGAAGCACAGTACAGATTAAGGGGAAATCCTAAAGCAGGGTCAGACGAGAAGCAGAAGTCAGGGCTGGCAGCGGAGTTACGTATCCGGTAAAGGAGTCCAGGAAATCAGTCAGTAGCGAAGCAGAGATCCGGCAGGAAACACCAAAAAGGCAAAATGACCAGATCCTAGGTTTCAGGCAGCGCTGGCTTTTACAGCCTGCTAATTAGATGCAGCTGACCCTAACTCCAAAAGGGTTGCAGGTGGATCAGTGCTGCTCAATCCAGGCAAGGGGTCAGGAAGCAGAGTTTGAGCGCAGGACTTGTTTTTTTTTGTATTTGTACTGCACTATTATTGCCTACAGTTCTCATTTCCTAGATTCGTGTACCACTTGTTATTCCAGTACAGGTTCGCCATCAGGACATGACACCATGACGGTTGTCATGGGGCCTGCTCTGGGAGTTTCGGGCCCCACATTGCTTAAAGGAACACTATAGTCACCAGAACAACTACAGCTTAATGTAGTTGTTCTGGTGAGTATAATAGCTCCCTTCAGGCAATTTTATGCAAACACTGCTGTGACAAACTCCACATTTTTAGGGAGTTTGCCATGAGTTTTTGTGGGGGACTATTTGCCAGCCTCCTGCCTCAAGACTATGGGCCCTGCTAAAAGACAGGCTAAAAAGTGACTTCCATGGGAAAATGTGCCTCTTCCCCTCCCCCTTTTTCCTGTCCTATTGTTTCTCCAGCAGGGCGTTGTCCCAGGGACACTGCCAGTCCAGTTTAAACTGGCTGCTTTGTCCCTTCTCAATCTCCCATCAGCCCTTGCTATTTTCTGACCCCACCCTTCCCTGTACTATAGGGCACTTTTAACATTGGACATATTGAGCGCTCAGATCCAAGCTATCTGGGGTTATGTTGGACATATAGGTTAAACATTGTGTTATAAGAGTTATGTATTTTTATGTGATTTTTGTAATAGTTTTGACTTTATTTCCTGTACCTGGAGATAATTAAGTTACCACAGCCATTTAAGCCAATTATCTGGAGGATAGAGGAGAAGATAGACCAGCCGCACAGCCTAAATCTGTTTTGGGCATGAAAGCCATGCTTGCGGTCGGTCAAATGTGACTTCCATAAAACTTTTGAACCCCTGCTCTGATCTGGGTGATTTTTGGATATGTTGTTCATCAGGGATGTAGGATTTGTGGGGATATGTTGTTGATTTGGGGTGTTTCTGGACTTTGGGTAAAACTGGATATTTCTGCCTGTGGTAATTGATTTAGTCCATTGTGTTTGGTATTTGTATCACAGGCAGAGGGGAGGGTTTGTGTACATTAGCTGGGAGTGTCTAACTGTACAATACTGTGTTGATTGGCTGTTTTGACTTTGTGTCCTGTGCTCCACAAGGTACACGTAGGTGGTAACCTTTTGGGGAAAACTGTATATAAGAAATGCCTTTGTGCTCATTAAACCAGTTCTACTTCGACTCAATCTAGAGTCCTGTCTCTTATTGGGGAGAATCTGCTACAAGGGATTGCTATGCTCTTCCGAGAAAAAGCAGTGTTTACATTGCCACCAGGGACACCTCCAAGTGGCCACTCCTTAGATGCTTCCTGGCTCAGTGCTGCACAGTAGGCAGCACTGCCATTCAGTGTCCCCACACTCTGCATGGAGACGCTGAATTTTCCTCATAGAGATGCATTGATTCAATGCATCTGTATGAGGAGGACCTGATTGGCCAAAATGGCATTTGGCCACACCCCCGTGCCGATTTTAGCCAATCCAATGCTTTCCCACACACACACCACATCCACTGCATTCATTATATACACACACACCCTATGGGAAAGCATTGGATTGGCTAAAAATCTGCCATTTCGATGATGTCATAAAGGGCAAATAAGGTGAGTTTTATACTTTAATAGGGGGGCAAGCCACCTAAATGGTGGATTAAACACTATGGGGTCAGGAATACATGTTTGTGTTCCTGACCCTATAGTGATCCTTTAAGTACACATAAATATAGCAATTTTTGCTATATATATATATATGTGTACTTGCAGGCCCCTGGCTACCTGATCGTTGCAGAGGGGGGCCCACAGCACACTCTCCTTTCCCTTCCAAGCAGCTCCCTTCAGCTCATCTGTCTAAATCTTGCGAGTCCCGCGGCCGAGTTAGAGTTAGACAGCGGAGCTGCTGGGAAGGGAAGTGAGAGTGTGCTGCGGGCCCCCCTCTGCAGAGTCCAGCTGCTGGCTCCAAGCACCATGCAACCAGACAACCAGGAAATGTGATCTCCTCCCTCTCTGGCCAGGTAAGCAGGAGGGGGGGGAACTAAAATAAAGTGTTAAAAAAATTTTTTTTTGTAAATTTCTTTATTATGGGTTTTTCATGTTGTAAAATGCAATAAGTTAATATACGTTATGAAACTCGCAGGTTCCTTATACTCATAGGTGCTTAGTATACATTGAGATATGCAAATCTCTGTGTAATCTTCAATGGTAGGGAGACTCGCAGGTCTCGTGGCAAGATGTATCATATGGTCATATCGTTCAGATGTGAGATCGTAGGTCCCTAATACCGTTGCTTATGATATTTGGCTGTAGAAGTTAACTTTATAGTGGGCAGACTACAGAGGTGTGTTTTAATTACCCTCTTAGTTAGGTCTAGGGTTGTGTTTCTGAGTTTGCTATCGTCTTAGTCCTGGTATTTGTCCGTGCGGTCGAGTGTCTCGTGTCATCAGTCTATGAGTGAGGCAGATTTAGTGCTAAGGGTCCTTTCGGTCTTTGTGTTTCCAGATTGGGCCTCATCGTCTTTGGCCCGGATCGGGACGTTTGTGCGTGGTTTGTTGCATGGTCTAGCATTTACTTGGTCTTGTGTGTGGTGGTATGGAAGGGTCCCAAGTGTTAAAAATTAAAAAAAAAAAAAAAAAAGTTACAAAAATGCAAATCCCCATCTCCTCTACCGATTTTACACACATTACATACTTACACAAACACACACGGAATTCACTATATACATACACACACACACACACACACCACATCCACTGCATTCATTATATACACACACACCACATGCACTACACAATCCACATTCACTATACACACTGCATCTAATACACACAAACAGCCTTCACTATTCACAATACACGCACACACTACATGCACTACACAAACACACACTACACATTCACTATACACACTGCATCTAATACACACAAACACTACATCCACTACACAAACACACACTCTGCATCTCATATACACCTCATACATTACACAAATGTACAATCTGCATCCAATACACACACCTTATCCACTTTACCCACGCACTCTGCATCCACTATGCCCACTGCATTTCTTTGAGCGGACTTGCGGGCAGGCCCCAGAGGGGCCCAGACCTTGAGCTGTGTCAGGGGCCCCACAATTTCTGATGGCAGCCCCTGTTCCAGTACATTTGTATGTATGAGTAATATAACAGTGTCCCCGGGCCCACCAACTATCATGAGTCTAGCGCTGGGCGCCCCCACCACCCACAGAATATGTGTACTTGCAAGCTCTAAATAGAGGTAACAAACAGACAGAATAGAGTGAGGGTGAGAGCGCCAGGAAAGCCCCAGGCTCAGGTCTGAGCTGGAGAAAAAGCAGGAGACCATATGGAAGGCTGAAAGAAAGTATAAATAAGGTATTGAAAAGACAGTAGTGGGGGATAAATAAAATCAGCATCACGTAATGAGACCACACAAATATGACAAATGAATAAGTAGATTAGCTAAACACTGAAAGAAAATCACAAAGAAAAAATACTCTAAACCTGTGCTTTCGCAGGAGCAGCAAAGAAAGAGGAGGAGTTAGAGTGGTGAGGGCCTTTTATACCCTCTTACAGTGTGTTCTTTTTTTTATTTGGTTAAACTTTATTGTTAAAATCTGTTCTGCTGGAGTTCAGTAAAGAGATTTAAATGCAAAATATGAAGTCATGTTATAAAACTCTACACATGCCCAGCTGCCCTCAACAATTCCAGATAGCATTCACTGAATTTTATCATACAAGTCAGTGTGTGCTAAGGAGGAAGGGGGGGGCGGGGGGAGGGGAAATCAAAGCACTGCAGAATTGTATTGCGTATGTTTACCACTTATAATGGAAATTTCAATATTAACCCTTCCTCAAACACTGCCTTTCATTTACCCCTGGCACATATTTATCTGGTGGGCCCTGCACTAAGTGCCCATGTGGACAAGCCACCACTGAATGTCAGTTGACCATTGCAAAAGATATTGTGGTCATGTATAAAAAAAAGGGTATTAATGTACGGGATGGAAATATAATTTGGCCTTTTTATAGATCAATGGTAAGATCACAATATCGCACCAGTTTTAAAGAAAGATTATGGCACTAGAAAAAGTGCACCAGTGAGCTACAAAATGAATAAGGGCAATGGAAAACAGTTATGAGAAAAGGCTAGAAAAACGGAATTTTATTTATTTTTATTTTATATAAAAAAGGGAGTAGATTTTGGTACTATACAACAATATACATGGTCAGTACAACCCGCTATGTGCTAACCTGTTCATTAGCAGGAATATACAACAGGTCACCCACTGAGACTGGAAAAAGAGGAAAAGGTTCTGTATACAGTGAGAACAATAACGATTGTGAAATGCTCTGCCTAAAGAGGTTGTGTTAATGGATTCTATAGATTGTATTTAAAATCTTTTTTTATGGCACAACAGCATATGCAAGTATATCATTGATATGTACGCACAATTTGCCATTGCTTCAAATTTGTTTTTTCACTTTGGTTTTATCAACAGCAAAACAATTGTGTTGCAAGGTTACATTTTTTGGAATGAAGTCTTTTTTCAGCCTAGAATATTGTAACTCTGAGATTTCCTGGATGGCCTACAGGCCGCATGTTGTCCAGGGCTATCCTATCTCCAGTACACTAGTTGTATATTCTCACTCACTGAAATCTTAATCAGTTAATGAGTTCCAAGACACCAGTACATGCTTTGTACTGAACACCTGGTTTACAGATCAGCACATGTGTATAGTACTGTATTAAACATGAAATATTATCAAAGCAGGAGAGTCATTGAGAAGTACATACCCGATAAAGTTACTACTTACAAATGAGATCCTAAATACTCTATAGGCCCAATCTGACTGCTCGTCCTCTGACAACATCTCCACCGTAATGTCACCATAGCTCACTGGTTCGGCAGTGAACGGCCAGTAATGATCACATTTAATCTGCAATGGGAATAATCATAGATTTTTAACAATCATTTAGAGATCAACCACAAGAGAGAGATATTTCTTTAATTCTTTTTAATTTACAAGTAGAATGTGGTTTTTAAATTAATTAAGAATTTTAGAGTTTTTACAATTAGCCAAAATAAAAATAGTAATTGCTGTTTAAAACGTGAATTATTCTACAGTCAGTCATTTAATTAAGAGCATCCTACCTTCTATATAGCCCTTGTTAGCCCAGGTTCCAGAATGGAATTTATCATTTATTTTAGATTCCAAATACTGACATTTTGGCCTTGATTTAATAAGCTTTATAAGTGATGCAACACGGTTAGAAAGACCTTCCAAATGATTTATCTCTAGAAGTTACCGGTAAAGTCTATGGGGAATTTTGTAGATAAATAATTTGAAAAATGTCTCTAATAGAATGGATTCATTTAGAAAACAAATTTAGATGGGGGCCTTTATTTGATACATCTAAGACGCATGATGCAAACCAGGACAGACTGACAAGTAAAGTCCCTGTGTCCATAAGCTTACAATTTAAAGTCCCCATATACTGTAAGGCACATGACCGGCTATAAAGAATGTAGAGAATTCAAATCATATTATGTGGGATAAGTACCATATTCATTTAGTTTTCTACAAAACAAACTAAAAATAAACAAAAGGTGATTCCTCCAAATGGATAAAATATAGAATTGACCTAATCATGCATAGAAAGAGTCTGGCATCTGGATACCATTTTCAGTTATTACGCACCCTCCTCTTCTCGTTACACTGAGTCAACATTACGACCACCTGCGATTTCTGCTGAAGCAGCATCTTCCAGAAGTCATTCCTGGTCTCAGGCAATGGCCCTTGAGTAGCAATATACTCGTGTAAAGTGTTGTAGCCCTAAAACAAGAATTTATTTTACCAGTTTGACATTGGGTTAATCGTCAGACACATCTGAATCCAAACAAAACCTCCCTGAGTTAATTTAGTTTCTTGTATTAAAGGACCACTATAGTGCCAGGAAAACATACTCGTTTTCCTGGCACTATAGTGCCCTGAGGGTGCCCCCAACCTCAGGTTCCCCCTCCCGCCCGGCTCTGGGGAGAGGAAGGGGTTAAAACGTACCTTTTTCCAGCACCGGGTGGGGAGCTCTCCTCCTCCGATCCTCCTCCTCTTCTCCTCCCCATCGGCTGAATGCGCACGCGCGGCAAGAGCTGCGCGCGCATTCAGCCGGTCACATAGGAAAGCATTCACAATGCTTTCGTATGGACGCTGGCGTGCTCTCACTGTGAAAATCACAGTGAGAATCACGCAAGCGCCTCTTGCGGCTGTCAATGAGACAGCTGCTATAGGAAATAGGGGAAGGCTTAACCCATTCTCTGAAACTACTATGTTTATGAAAAAATGGGTTAACCCTAGCTGGACCAGGCACCCAGACCACTTCATTAAGCTGAAGTGGTCTGGGTGCCTATAGTGGTCCTTTAAACTGCATTGATCCCAGTGATTACATTAACCCCCGATCTCAAGGCTGAGGGGATGGGTAATGGAGGCTAGTGGTAAGCATCAAACTGGCTTATTATACCCTCAATTCAACTACACGTGGGCTGCAGGAAGACATGGGGTGACTTGAGCAGCCTCTACTCTGTTTATAATCCCCTTCAGTCCATTGCAAATGGGACTGGAAGTATCTTTAAACCACTTTTCAACTGAGCAATGCAACAGAGGGGAGCAGCCAATGTCTTTGCTATTTTTTTTTATATAATTTACTTGAGCAAGATAATGAGGGGAGCTGGAGGCGAGAAAGACTTTGGTGGTAAACGGCGGGGAGTAGGCACTTAGCACAAATCTTTGAGAACAAGATGATGAGTTCAACTGGTGGGAAGCAGTGTGGTTAGTGTAACTAATGGGAAGATAGGTGATACAAGTGGGGACCAAGGCAAATAAGTACTACAGTCTGTAAGAAGGGCGATAAGTAACACTGGTGGGTAGCAGTGCAGTAAGTAACACTGGTGGATAGCAGTGAAGTAAGTAACACTGGTGGGTAGCAGTGCAGTAAGTAACACTGGTGGGTAGCAGTGCAGTAAGTAACACTGGTGGGCAGCAGTGCAGTAAGTAAATCTGGTGGGAAGCAGAGCAGTAAGTAACACTGGTGGGCAGCAGTGCAGTAAGTAACACTGGTGGGCAGCAGTGCAGTAAGTAAATCTGGTGGGAAGCAGAGCAGTAAGTAACACTGGTGGGCAGCAGTGCAGTAAGTAACACTGATGGGAAGCAGTGCAGTAACACTCGTGGGAAGCAGTGCAGTTAGTAAAGCTGTTAGGAAGCAGTGCAGTAACACTGGTGGGAAGCAGTGCAGTAAGTAAAGGTGGGGAAGCAGTGTAGTAAGTGAAGCTAGTGGGTAGCAGTGCAGTAAGTAAAGATGGTCGGAAGCAGTGCGGTAAGTAAAGCTGATGGGTAGCAGTGCAGTAAGTAAAGCTGGTGGGAAGCAGTGCGGTAAGTAAAGCTGATGGGTAGCAGTGGAGTTAGTAAAGCTGTTGGGGAGCAGTGCAGTTAATGAAGGTGGGGGAGCAGTGCAGTTAGTGAAGGTGGATGGAAGCAGTGAAGCTGGTGGGAAGCAGTGGAGTTAGTAAAGCTGTTGGGGAGCAGTGCAGTTAATGAAGGTGGGGGAGCAGTGCAGTTAGTGAAGGTGGATGGAAGCAGTGAAGCTGGTGGGAAGCAGTGGAGTTAGTAAAGCTGTTGGGGAGCAGTGCAGTTAATGAAGGTGGGGGAGCAGTGCAGTTAGTGAAGGTGGATGGAAGCAGTGAAGCTGGTGGGAAGCAGTGGAGTTAGTAAAGCTGTTGGGGAGCAGTGCAGAAAGGTGGGGGGAGTGCAGTTAGTGAAGGTGGGGAAGCAGGCAGCCAGTTAGTAAAGGTGAAGAAGCAGTGCAGTTAGTGAATGTGGGGGAAGCAGTGCAGCAGTGGGGAAGAGTGCAGTTAGTGAATGTGGGGAAGCAGTGCACAAAGGTGGTGGGAAGAGTGCAGTTAGTGGAGGTGGGGAAGCAGTGCAGTTAGTGAGGTGGGGAAGCAGCGCAGTTAGTGGAGGTGGGGGAGCAGGCATAGTGAATGTGGGGAGCAGCAATAAGCAAGGTGGTTGGGAAGCAGTGCAGTTAGTGGAGGTGGGGGAAGCAGTGCAGTTAGTGGAGGTGGGGGAAGCAGTGCAGTTAGTGGAGGTGGGGGAGCAGTGCAGTTAGTGGAGGTGGGGAAGCAGTGCAGTTTGTGAATGTGGGGGAGCAGTGCAATAAGTAAAGGTGGTTGGGAAGCAGTGCAGTTAGTGGAGGTGGGGGAAGCAGTGCAGTTAGTGAATGTGGGGGAGCAGTGCAATAAGTAAAGGTGGTTGGGAAGCAGTGCAGTTAGTGGAGGTGGGGGAAGCAGTGCAGTTAGTGGAGGTGGGGGAGCAGTGCAATAAGTAAAGGTGGTTGGGAGCAAGGTGATGAGAACAGGGCAATAAGTACAGTTGCAGTTGGGGTAGCAGTGTGCAATAAAATGTAAAGCTTTATAATAATATATTATAAAACCGGTATTAAACTTGTGACAAAATGTGTTCCAGCTGTGTCGTAAGAATCAAATTCCTATTAATCTACGCCCAAATGAATCCATCTGTCCAGGATTTACGTGTGGAGTCTTATCGCTGAATGATGGATTTGTTAAGATGTAAAATAAAAGCAATCTGTTCTCTTCATGGGCGTCCGTAGGGGGGGGGGGGGTGCAAGGCCCCCTGGATTTTTCAGCTTGTTCTGCTATTTTTCGTGTGAGGTTTAAAATTAACTGCAAGGGTCAGCAAGGAGCTGGAAGGGACAGCAAGGCGCACAAAAGGTAAAGTAGGAGAAGGAGCACAAAGGAACAGAAATGAAAAGGAAGGGGCAGAAGGAGCACAAACATAAAGTAGGAGAATGAGCAGGAAGGGCCTGCAAGGAGCAGGAAGGGCCTGCAAGGAGCAGTAAGGAGCACAAAGGTAAAGGAGCAGAAAGAATCAGAAGGAGCACAAAGGTAAAGTAGGAGAAAGAGCAGAAAGGGACAGCAAGGAGCACAAAGGTAAAGTAGAAATGGGAGCAGAAAGGGTCTGCAAGGAGCAGAAAGGGATCAGAATGAGAAAGGAGCAGAAGGGCGCAAAATAAGCAGAAAGTTTCAGAAAGGTAAAAGAGCAGAAGGGGCCAAGGATAGAAAACAGTGTCAGAAGAAAAAAAAAGACTGTCAAATGAAGGAGAGGAAAAGGAGATTGGAGCAGGAAGGACAAATGAAGGGAACCCTCCACTTTATTCTGGACACCACATCATAAGGCTTTGGTACCTGGGCCAGGCAGGGAAACACTGGACCTTCTTATCTCCAAAGGTAAAAAAATATCGGTGTTAATGTGTTCACTTTTATTTATTGAGTTTCAGGAAGCACAGAGTGCCGTTGGGTAGGGGTGTTGCTGATTGGCTAGAGCGGTCAGCTGGCACTCTAAGCCAATCAGTAGCTCCCCATTCATAAAAAAGTAAAAATATTTTATGAACCGGGAACTAGCGATTGGCTTAGAGCGTCAACTGTCCACTCTAGCCAATCAGCGGCACCCATGGCTGACGTCAATCTGCACTTCCTGACACTCTGTTTCAGAAGCCAAATACCACTGAGCGACCTGGAGCTGGAAGAAGCCTTTGGGGTTAAACCATTTGAGAGTGATTTAACCCCTTAAAGGAAAGCGAGCACCCAGGGGCTTCCTGGCATCATAGCATTTTCATTTAGGTGAAGTTGTTATGGTGACCAGAATGGTCCTTTAATTTGCTTAAAGGAACACTATAGTGTCAGGAATACAAACATATATTCCTGACACCATAGTTGTGAAAACGCTATTCACCCTGGTTTTATGTGATAATGGCTGTGCCCCTTCCCTTTCGTGACACTGTCAAAAAGGTACCAAGCATGGATGTCATTACAATTATGCCCCCCCCCACCCCTGGAAAAATTCCTGCAGACGCCCATGGTTCTCTTCCAACCAGCTGAAACACGTTAGCAACAGTCTAATAAAAAATCATTATAAAATCAAACTTAAAGAAATGGTTGCAAATAAATCGAATCCACACTTTGGGTGCTTTAATGGTGACAGATCATGAACTGATTGTCTGGAACAAATGACACAAAGTGTCATTCTTCATATGCAGATTGATAGAAACCTCCACGTTCCATTCCATTGATAATTTCTTTATAGCTTTTTAAGTCTTTGCTCCTAATAGTAAAATATTCTAAGAATGATTTCTTACCGGGATATAGTTAGCGTTGATGTAGTCAGCACCATTCTCTGCGCAGGTTGTTAGCAGTTTGACACGACTGAAGTCATCTAGAAGGAGAAGACATTGCACGGTTCTAATTAAAGCCAACAGTTTGGAAAGCAATCTCTTAACACTGCGGCTGGGTTATCCGTACTTCACCGCAGAGATCTAGGACCACTACTGTCACCTCTAATTCCTAATTTACTCTCGCATTGGTTTCTAGCATGCAGTACGTCAGGCTATTTCCAAGAAGAAGACACATAATGCTGCGCTCTATTATCCAACATTGAGGTTTGCCTCGTTGCCATGTTCCCTCCTCAGTATTGGCAGCCATATCCTAGCTTTCAGTTTATTTGTTTTGTCCAGCTATCTAGTGGTCCTTGTGGTGTCTGTATTCACTATTCTTGGTAATTTAATTGACCATCCTACGCCTGTGTCATGTTTCTAGCCTGGGATCTTGGTACCAGAGTAAATTAAAAGACCACTATAGTGCCAGGAAAACATACTCGTTTTCCTGGCACTATAGTGCCCTGAGGGTGCCCTCACCCTCAGGGACCCCCTCCCGCCCGGCTCGGGAAAGGGGAAAAGTGGTTAAACTTACCTTTTTCCAGCGCTGGGCGGGGCGCTCTCCTCCTCCGATCCTCCTCTGTTCCTCCTCCTGGGCTGAATACGCATGCGCGGCAAGAGCTGCGCGCGCATTCAGCCAGTCACATAGGAAAGCATTCATAATGCTTTCCTATGGACGCTTGTGTGCTCTCACTGTGAAAATCACAGTGAGAAGCACGCAAGCACCTCTAGTGGCTGTCAATGAGACAGCCACTAGAGGATTAGGGGGAAGGCTTAACCCATTCATAAACATAGCAGTTTCTCAGAAACTGCTATGTTTATGAAAAAATGGGTTAACCCTAGCTGGACCTGGCACCCAGACCACTTCATTAAGCTGAAGTGGTCTGGGTGCCTAGAGTGGTCCTTTAATACATTGTACAGAAGTGCTTGTATGCCTCTGTCCCTCTAAGACATGTCTGGCAAGACGTCATCCAAAGCCAGAGCCTTGACCTTTGGTGGCAAGTGTTTAACCAGCAGTCAGGTTTTCTTAAACGGATACTACAGTCAAGTAAAACCACTTTAGCTTAAAGGGTTACTCCAACCACCATGACTACTTCAGTAATTTGAAGTGGTCGTGGTGATAGGAGTATGTATATGGAGTGTTTCTGCTTGAAACGCTGCACATGCAGAGTTATTTTTAATTGTGTACTGGTGCAAAGTTTCAACCCCGGCACACGTGACATTTGCTAAATAGCACAGAATTGAGAGACTGCGTCGGCATGATCTATAAACAAAAACCCCTTCATTTCAATTCTTTATTTAAATTTTTATCACACAAAAAGAAGTACAAAATACATATAACATTAACATACAAAGAATTAACATTTACTCATACATAATACAATCTACCTGTGTGAAAAAGGGGGGCTGAGCAGGGAAGAGCTCTTCTTATATTTTCTTTATATGATATTATATTATATATTTCTTTCTTTATGTCTAATTCTGAAGTGAATGTTTTACTCAGATTTTATTAAATGCCAACATTTTATCAAGACATTTCTCTCTTATCATTTTATTCCTGACCGAAGAATTAATTCTCCAGCATACACCCGATTCCATCTTTAATTGGAAAGTTAGTTGTTTTGCCCATTGATAGTAACCGATTTCTATAGGTTGTTTACATTTTCTGACGGACTGCCTGGCACCCCGACCGGGTTCCTCCGCCAATCGATGCTCCTCGTGCTCACCAAGGATTCCAAGCACTCCACCAGACACCATAAGCACTGTGGCCCCTTAGCCGCCGCAGCTTGGCTGGAGTCTGGGGCCATCCTCCACCCACCCTGGACCCAAGACCAGGATCCAGCTTCCAGTGGTTGAACCTCTCCTACTCCAGAGAGTATAGCAGGAACAGCTCTTGATTAGAACCCAGGTGAGTATTGTGATATAGCAATTCCCAGAGCAGATACAGTTGTTCCCCCCCACACATTGGATGAGACTCTATGTTGAGGGTTGGCAGGAACTGATTCATTGGTAGTCACACTGACCTTTTATGCAATTCCCCATGCAATGGGTACTCCCACTTGGACCTTGTGCGGAACTACAATATAAAGTTACAGACCAATGATAATGGTGTTTAAATGTATGACACTCCCATATACCAACATACAATCCCTCCCCTCTGCCTTCGAGATAATTGAGTCAGATACTGTATTAATGCAATTATCTCCAGGCAGAAAAAAACATTTTATAAAACCGCAAAAGTAACCCTAAAACTCATGGAAACCATATACAAGTTATGATAGCCTTGATCTGGGTGAACAACATATCCAAAAATCACCCAGATCAGTTCAGGGGTTCAGGATTTCCATGGAGGTCTTATTTTAACCGACCGCACACTGAATTACTGTCCGAAAAAGGTTCTAGAAAATCAGGCTGTGTGGTCGGTCTTCTTTGGGGATTTGAAGTAGCATATAAAATACCGAACGTATAGCTTCGGGAATATGTTCAGTTTATGTCTCTTGTTCGGGAATTTATTCCCACCATAGTCGTTCGATTCCCATTCGAATATCCGAAAATCAGTGGAAGGTATGTGTCCAGCGGTGTTCGAGCCGTCGAGTATCCGATTTGAGTTCCATGTATTCTATGGCCAAACATGCTCATTGCGCTCGTGGCTTAAGATGGCGGCCACCATGTGTTCGAATGCCAGCCAACCGCTTTGAACTGCTTCGGAAGTTCAAAGTGCTGCTTCACCAACAGTTTATTACAGGGGCCATAGTCACAGGGCAGGAGGCTGGCAAACAGGCTCCTTCAAAAGCCAGTGGCGAGATTAATTTCGCCACAATCTCGCTATGAGAATCTTTACAGCTAAGAAACTATGTTTAACCAGATAATAAATTGATGTAGCTAAATCAGGCCAGCCCATATGCAATAATGCTGTTATTGGGCTTTTTTCAATTTTAATCTTATCCATATCAAAGTATTTTAAAAAACTGATCCCATAAATTTTTGATTTTTGGGCAGCCCACCATATGTGAAGATAGCTTCCAACCGTCCCCAAGCATCTCCAACATACATTTGAGACACTAGTATCCATTTTGTTTAATCTGGTCGGAACAAAGTACCGCCTATTACATACTTTAACCCTTTCGGGACCGCAGACAGTTCAGGACCGTCATCTGTATTTTACCGTTGAGGACCGCTGATGGTCCTGAACCGTCATAACGGAAAACGGAAAATGGGCTACGGGAGCGATCAGAGATCGCTTCCGCCGAAATCCCGTTGTTACTATCTGCCCGGCATCCCAAGCAGATAGTAACAGCCAATTACAGTGTGTGAGCGATCCGCGATCGCTCACAATTGGCTGATGTCAAAATGGGTGTTATAAGCACTCACTTTGACACTGATCTCTGCCCCTCTCTCCTCTGTAGCATTTGTGAGGGAGAGAGACAGATTGTGATAGTTTGTTGCAGCAGAAGTGTTCCAGAGCTTTATAAAGTATCAGCAGTTAATAAAAATTCCTTTTTAACCCCCTTCCCTGCCAAATCTGTTATAGCAGTGCATTTGTACTGTCTGTATTATTATTTTTTTTTGCCCCTAAGGGTTAAATTTGTGTTAAAAATCTGTCTTAGTCAGTTTCCTTCCCCCAAATCTCCATTAGATTCTTTTAACAGGCGTTACTTTAGGGATTTCTGTTTTAGTTAAAAAAAAATTTAAAAAATTGTATTCGTTTTTTGTTCGTTTAGTCAGTGTGAAACATGCAGCGCATGTACAGCTTGCAGGAGGCATTTGCCTTCCTGGCATCAGACTCTGACGCCACTGTCACTGCGTCTGATTTTGACCCAGGTCAGTTTTCCGACACCTCTAGTGACATGTCATCTGTGTGTGAGCCAGCTGCTAAAAGAAGCTGTGCTTCCCCTGCTACGCCGAATGTGGAGGAGCACTGGGTACCTCCACAGTTAGCTGAGCCCAACATCCCCCCTTTTAGTGCCAACACAGGCATTAATGTCAATGTGGATAACTTCTCCCCTATACAATATATGGAGCTATTTTTAGGGGATACCATCTGGGAGGAGATTGTTTCCCAGACTAATTTATACGCTAGCCAATTTACTGAGACCAATCCAGGTAGCTATACAGTCAGGGAGCATGTTTGGCATCCCACAGATGTCCCTGAACTGAAAAGATTCTGGGCTCTTACAGTGCTCATGGGGATTATAAGGAAGTCATCAATTCGCTCTTACTGGAGCACCAACCCATCTGTTCTACTCCTATATACTCCCAAACAATGCCTAGACCAAGATATGAGCTGCTGCTGAGATACTTACATTTCAATGACAATACCCTCTGTCACCCCAGAGATCACCCCCTAATATGACAGGCTTCATAAAATACGCCTACTGGCAGACCATCTTCAGCACAGATTTTCTGAAGTTTATACTCCCCAACAAAATGTACCCATTGATGAATCTCTTATGAAATATTAAGGGAGATTAGGGTTCAAACAATATATCCCCTCAAAGCGCTCTAGGTATGGTGTTAAAGTGTACAAACTGTGCGAGAGCGAAAGTGGCTATACGTGTATATGAGGGGAAAGATGGCCTCCTGGCTGTCCTGACTCTCTGGGGACATGTGGAAAACTTGTTTGGGACCTACTTGTCCCCTTGTTCAATAAGGGTTACCACCTTTATGTGGACAATTTTTTACAGCAGTGTCCACTTGTTTAAAATTCTTTATGGTTTGCAGATACTGGCCTGCGGCACTGTGAGAAGAAATTCCAAGGATTTCCCCAGACCTCTCATAGAAGCCAAATTAAAAAATGTTCAATGCAAAGCTCTGCGCAAAGCTGAAGTGCTTGCAATAAAATTTAAGGACAGGAAGGATGTTAATATATTAACTACCATCCATGACGAAAGCCTGTCAGACGTCACTGTCCGAGGCAGAGTACAGACCAAATCTGTTTGCATCAAGGCTTATAACAGGCACATGGGGGGGGGTGTTGATATGGCTGATCAGCTGATGCAGCAACATCTTATCGTAAGAAAGACAAAAGCCTGGTATGAAAAGGTGGCTATCTACCTGATGCAAGTAGCAACACAATTCATTTTTACTCTTCCACAATAATTTATGGAGATGGTCAAGTTCCAACAACGGTGCCAGAGGAGTCCGGACATTTTATTTTTAAGATACCGCCAACTGCAAAAAAAAAAAAGAAGATATCCCCAGAAACGTTGCCAGGTCTGTTATAAAAAAGGGAAAAGGACAGACACCCCTTTGCACTGTTTTTTTTTCTTTTGAAAGTGGCAAATATTAGTTAGTCAGTTTCCTTCCCCCAAATCTCCATTTAGATTATTTTTGCAGGAGTTAGTTTAGAGAATGCTGCTAAAGGTCCATTTGATACCTGCACATTTGGTTAAAAAAAGTTTTCTGGCAGAAACAGAACTGGCTGGCCAAAACCAGATGACGTGTGCATAAAAAGCAGCATTCAAAAATTACCACCATGCACATTCTCTGAAATTTGTTTAGCACAATGGTTTGGGGAAGGATGTGAAAACACCCCATATGCAACACCCTGGAATGTCTACTTTATAAAAATATAAACTTTCATGATGTTAACACTAACTGGGGGATGCAAAAATATGCCAAACTGAAGATAGGCCAAGCATACCTATATATCAAGTTGAAAAACTGACATGTACAAGTCTCGATTGTGGCCTTTTAGCCCCCAAACAACCCATCAACCCTATACATGGGGGGTATCACTGTACTCAGGAGATGTTGCTAAACACATATTGAGGTGTTTGGTGGTGATACAAAACAGGATCTGTTAATTCATGCCTAAAGTACAATGTGTGTGTAAAAAAACAAAAAGAAATTACTACCCAAAAGTTTGACACAGGCTGGTGGTAGAATTAGTGCATGGAAAGTGTTAAAATACCACCATTTAAAATACCCTAGGGTGTCTACTTTTCAAAAATATATGGTTTGATGGGGGTAAAATGCATTGGCCCAAATAGGACATGTGCGTAGGTTGACTACATGTCGAAATTCCAAGTTGGAAAATGGATATGCGCACCTGCCAAATGTGGCCTTCTAGCCCCCAAACAACCCAACAAGCCTATGCATGGGTGGTATCACTGTACTCGGGAGATGTTGCTGAACACATATTAGTGTATTGGCAGCAAGACATAACAGGATCTGTTAATTCATGCCTAAAGTTGGTAGGGTGAACCAGAATAAAACCAGACCAAATTTCTCTAAAACAAAAATAGCACATAATGGAGAAAACTACAAAAAGGAAAGGGAAATAAGAGAGAAAAAAAAGCAGAAAGATTTCAAGTGATTATTAAAAAAGAGATGAAGTAAATAAAAGGGAATATTATAGAAACAGAGTACCCCCTAGAAGAGATGAAGAATGGGTTAGAGTAACTCCTAGAAATAATAGAGATTTCAACAAAAGAGACCCTCTTGGATATTCCCCACCAACAATCACTACTTCTAATAGATTTGAAAGACTTGGAGATCTCAGAGAAGAGAACCAAGATCTTTTTTTTAGGACCAGCATATATGAACAAAAGGAGAATCAATACTCCATTAAAAAGAACAAGAGAGATAGAAGAGGGGGAAATAGAGGAAGAAAGAGAGGGAAAAGTAGAGAGAATAGGGAGGAATTAGATGAGAAACCAATACACATATGTCTGTGTTGAGGAAAGGTTTTAAATTTGCCCCGAGTTGTGGGGTAAATAAGTTTGATATTTTTTTAGATTTGAATAGGTTTTTACGTAAATTATGTTTAAAAAAGTTTTTTTAAAGATTTTACACCAAAAGAGGAAGAAATTGATAGTGTTTATAAACATACGGACCTGAAACAAAAATCCTCATTTTACCCATACAATCAAAAGTCTGAAGCAATGAAAGTTTTCGAAAAATTGTGTTTTAAAGATATAAAAAAACTAAAACCCTTGAACAAATACCAAAATAATTTATCGGCTAAAGAAAGACGAGCATTAAAAGATCTTAAAAAGGACAAGTCTATTGTGATTAAACCAGTGGATAAGGGTGGGGGTGTAGTGATCTGGCAAAAAACTAAATATTTAGAAGAAATCTAAAAACAATTAGATGATAACTTCACTTATTTGAAACTAGTCAATAATCCATTAAATAGGATTAAGGAAGAGTAGGACAGCTTCCTTAAAGAAGGATTAGAATTAGGTATTTTAAATAAACAAGAACATACATTTTTAATAGTTGAGTATCCGAAAATTCCAGTAATTTACGTATTACCTAAAATACATAAGGACACCTCTAACCCACCAGGCAGGCCTATAGTATCTGGTATAGGATCACTCTTATCGAACTTATCACAATATATTGATACATTGTTACAGGATTTAGTTAATCAATATCCAACCTACCTCAAAGACACAATAAGCTTTCTGAATATTTTAAACAATTTTAAATGGGACAAGGAATACATCATGGCTACTTGTGACGTAAGCAGCCTGTATACAAATATAGCACACGATAGAGGCTGCAGGGCTGCTAGATATTTTAGAAAAAATTGGCACTTTTGATGAGTTGCAAGTACATTTTATATTAAAGGGAATTGAGATCATTTTAAATAATAATTTCTTTTGGTATGAAAACCAATATTATTTACAGATCCAAGGAAAGGCGATGGGGACCAGGTTTGCCCCTAGTTATGCTAATTTATTTATGTCACACAGGGAGGAGTTATTTGTCCTGCCTAGTATGTACTCTATAAACGTTATATAGACGATATTGTTATCATATGGAAAGGGAGTGGAAGTTCCTTGGTTGATTTTTTAGATGGATTAAACTTGAACGATTGGAATATTAAACTTACTTGTAACATTAGTGATCAGAATATTACTTTTTTAGATTTGGATATTTTTATAGAATCAGATCAAATTAGAAGTAAAACCCATTTTAAAAAAGTAGATGTTAATAGTTTTATTGATTTACAAAGTTGCCATTTTAAACCTTGGCACGTTAATGTTCCAAAGGGACAGTTCCTCAGACTAAGGAGGAAATGTACGGATTTTAATGATTATCAAAGCCAATCAACTAATTTGGAACAACAATTCATAGAAAAGGGATATGATCCAATGTTTATTAGAAATGTCAGAGATGAACTAGGCAAAAAAGACAGAAACCAACTTTTGGTATATAAAAATAAAGACGAAACAAAAGATGAATCGGTTCCCCTTATTTTCAATTTTAGTACGAATAATAAAGCTGTGCGTAAAATTATCAAAAAGAATTGGCATGTTTTAAAAGAAGATCTAGATATTTTACCTTTGATGGGAGATCAGCCCAAATTTATTTTTAAAGGGGAAAAAAATTTTAGACAAATTTTAAACGCAAGTTTTTTGGATAAGGGAAAAAAAGATATTAATAACTTTTTAGAAGGACAAAAAGGTTTTTATTATTGCAATAATTGTACAGGATGTAGATTGAGGAAAAACATGTGTAGGAGTATTAAAAAATTTACATCAAGTAGAAATTTAGATGAAGCGTACAATACTCAATACACAATAGATGTTATATATCTATTAACCTGCCCGTGTGGTTACCAGTATGTGGGGAAAACAACTAGAAAGTTAAAAATAAGAATAGGAGAACACATTAATAATATAAAGAAAAAAATTATGAATCATAGTGTTTCCAAACACTTCACAGAAAAACATGATGATAACCCGGAAGGATTATTGTTTTTAGGTATTGAAAAAATTAAAGTCCACTGGAGAGGGTGATGTAAAGAGAAAATTTTAAGTAAAGCAAAAATGAGGTGGATATTTAACCTCAACACCCTCACTCCAGATGGTCTAAATGTGGACTTTGAGATTAACTCTTTTTTATAAGATTTTTTAATATTTTGTATTTTTTAGGATATTTTTTCCTTTTTTTCATATATTTTAATATATATTTTATATATATTTTATGTGTATTATATATATTATGATATTTTATTTTCCTGTTATCCATCCAACCATATTTAACTTTTTTCCTCTCTCTTTTTTCTTCTTTATATATGTTCTGTGCTTTGTATTTGTTATTTGTATCCTTCGTTTTTTTATCTCTATTTATTTGCCATTGATGAGCTCACTATGATACCCTAGGATACATTCTCCCTTTTATTGTATCAAAAGTATAAAATGTAATGTTCGTAGATATGACCAATAAGGAAGTTTATTTACAATCTTGAGCACACAAGAAGAAACCCGAAACCGGAAGTACGTCATCCAACGGAGACAGGCATTGACCGCTGAACCGGAAGTGCTCCCGGCGGAAATAACGCATACGGAAATCGGAAGTCCTACAACGGAGGAAGATATCACCCCTTTGAGATATTTAAACCAACAACAAGTTTGTGGTATTGTTATGCACTTTTATAAAGACTTTTCGTCGAAACGCGTTAGTGCAATTGACTATTTTAACGGAGATTTAGTGTATGCTGTATTATTTATTCACCATTAAACATATATGTTCCTGTAATTACCCCTTTATTTGGCGTTTATTTGGGCTATTAAGGGGAAAGAGTGACCTGGCAGAGAACATTTCCAGTTGGGCTCCAGCATATGACCTCCAATATATCAAAAAGGCGCTTATAGTCTGAGCCACTTGTGAACGGCTCAGCACCACGTGAGTGGGATTTTTTCTCCTCCACTATTATCTATTTGTTTTATACAGGCTATACTATGTATTGTGTTTTATATTTTTAGGATGTACACAGATACATGGTAAATTGCATGTTTTTTACATATTTTATCACAGTTGGTTTTATCCACTATTTTATGTGCTCTCATCATAGCTTTTATTGTTTTATGTGTTGTATTCCGTGTGGTTTAGAGTGACACACACTTGGTGATTTTGAGCTATTAACTTCAATATTTGCCTTTTTTTTACTATTTTTTTTTATATACTAAAGTACAATGTGTGTGAAAAAAATTAAAAAATAAATAAACAACCTATGCAAAGTTTGTCAAAGACTGGTGGTAAAATGGCTGCTCAGAAAGTATCAAAATATCCTTAGATGAATACCCTGGGTTGTCTACTTTAAAAAAACATATATATACGTGGGGTGTTTTCCAGAGATTTATGACAGGTAATAGTGTTACAATGTCACTATTGATACATTTTAAAAATGTATGTTTTGAAACCGCAATATCCTACTTGTACTTATAACCCTATAACTTGCAAAAAGAAAAGCAAAAAAGCACGTAAACACTGGGTGTTTTTAAACTCAGGACAAAATTTTGAATCTATTTAGCAGTTTTTTTCATTAGCTTTTGTAGATGAGTAAAAGATTTTTCAAGTAACGTCAAAAATATATGTTTTTAAATTTTTTGATCATATTTTTTTCCTTTTAAAATTAAATTTGATACAAATAATGGTATGTAAAGAAAGCCCTTTATGTCCTGAAAAAAATATATAATTTGTATGGGAACAGTAAATGAGAGAGAGGAAAATTACAGCTAAACACAAACACCACAAAAGTGTTAAAAGAGCCCTGGTCCTTAACGTACAACATCGCAAAAACAGTCCGGTCCTGAAGGGGTTAAAATAAGTTTCAATCAAAATTATATTATGGACATTTTTCTTAACTCTAAAGAGGGTTTTATCCCAAGCACCAACATCTATGTTAATATTGCATTGCGTTTCCCTTTTTTTTTTTTACTGTTTTGTAACAATAATTTGTGACATCGTTCGGGTCAACATAGAGCATTTCTATAAAAGTTTTAACGTTTTGATTAATTTGTTTCATATAGATGCCATTTTTACTTTTTCCCTCTTCAAAATTTTGAGACAAGCGATTTGATTCTTAAGTAGTTAAATCTTTCAGATTTTGGTAAATTATTTTCTAACATTAGAGTTGCAAAAGTTTCAATTCTTCCCTCTTTCATAATATTATTTTAGATCTTTGATTTTCTTTCCGTAAATCTATAAGCGATTCTAGAATCTCCAATTCCAGAAAACCCTAAATATTCCCATTGTTTTTCATCTTTTTTTCTTAGTTTTAACCACACCGGGAAAATTTGGGAGAAGATTTTATTTTTAATTTCTTTCAATAGGATAACCTTTTTCTTGCAAGACAAGATTATTTATATTGTTTTTATTTAATAATTGGGTCTCTAATATAAACGAACCTGTTTCCCTCGCTTCCTTTTTAGTTAGAATTTGGATATGATGTTTTATACTAGCCTCATAATGTTTTTTAATATTGGGGAAATTCATACCACCTTGGCTGGGACCATTTGTCAGCAGGTCCAGGTTAATGCGTGGTCTCTTCCCTCTCCACACAAAGTTTCTAAAATTTCTCTGAACAATTTCTAACCAGCTGTATGGTATTTTTAGGGATCATTTTAAAAAACTATGTCCACTTGGGGTCCTTACGGGGTTAAACATTAGGTTTGTTGAGCTAATCAGTTTCAAAACATTCTCTTCAACAATTCTATTTGTTTTGTCAGAAAGCGTAACACCTAAATACTCAAAACTCCCTTTAGCTTCTCTAAAGCTAAGCATTTCTAATATTTGGGTTTTTTTTGTATCGGCATCACAATTTCTGAACATAACCACAGATTTATCTATATTTATCTTGTAATTAGATATGTTGCTGTATTGGGCGATCTCATTCATTAAGTGTGGAATGGAAGTGATGGGATCAGTCAAAGTTATTGTGTCGTCCGCATACATGCTCATCTTAAGATGTTTTGAAGCTTCTGGAATCCCCCTGATATTTGGGTTCGACCTTATCCTAGTTGCTAGGGGCTCCATGGATTTTATGTATAATACTGGCGAAAGCGGGCATCCCTAACGGGTGCCATTACCCAAAGTAAACCAATCAGAACATAAATCTGCACCCACCACCCTCGCTATAGGATTTTGGTATATGGTTTTAATTGCTGCTTTCATCCAGTCACAGAAATTCATGGACTCCAAGACCCCAAACATATATCCTCATCCGACCCTGTCAAAGGCATTTTCTACATCCAATGACAGGGTCAGAAGGGGCTTCCCCGATCTCTCTCCCCAATCCAAAATACTCATCAATCGTCCCGAGTTTGAAATGGCCAAACAGAGGAGCATCTTAAGGGTTAATTTTAGTCGGATTAGCAAAGTAAAAGGAGATGATCTATTTCCTATAGTGGATGTTCACTCCGGTTTGTGAACATGCTTTGAGGCTTGGCTAAGGAAAATAGACAGTGTGAAGAATTTCCCTGTATTCTCAGTCGTCATTCGACTATTTCCTCTCCCTGCTACCTAAATGACTTGGCAGCATTCGTTTTTCTGTGTGTGTTCGGTAGATTATTCGTTTTACTGAACAGAGACCACCCTGGGTAGCAATTAGAACGTAGAACACCATGTTGCAACACAAAACCACAAGGTAGTTGAGTGCTCCTAGGTGGCACCCATTCAGCATACAAACATGTGGTGAGAACAAAGGATGGCGGCCACCTTAAACTACCGAACAAGGCCAGCGGGACCTGGTCGTCGAGTGCCTGAAATTGTTTTCGGCATGGCACTCGCACGAACACCCGGTCTTTATGGAAGTTATGTCTGACCTATTTCTCCTTACAGTACAAGACCGACGTTCAGGAGTTTCAATCAACCGAACGAGGGGAGCATTCTCATATAACCAGCGGCATTCTAGCTATAGGGGTTTTCGTATAATTCTGCATGAATGGAGACCTGCTCTTACTGCCAATTTCATGGAACTCTAAATCGGATACAACCGCATGGCGAGCCGGTCAAACTTCCACACAATGCGACACGGAAACTACCGAATGGAATTTCGTGCAATTTGGATATGTTACTCCCAGTATTCTCAGCTACCCAGGGATGTGGTTTTTGTATCGTTATATCATGTAAAAAGTATATTTCAAAAAATGTTGAAATTTTTAATATTTCTGGCCAGCATATAATTGAGTTTAGTATGTTGCTGAAACTCAATTATCTAGCCTGGCCCAGAGGAGGAGCTTGTACTGTATAAATTGAATGGCTGTTGCTTCCAGTAAATCAGTCTTGTTCCAGCATTAAGCTTTGGCTCATGTGTGGATTATTTGGCGATACCAGTGATATTTATTCCTGTGGATTCTAGGCGATACTCTGCTATTGGGAAAATACTAGACGGTGATACCAGCTACTACCGTCATATGCCTTCGGGCATATACCAAGTGATGATATCTTGGTATGCGAATGTAATTGTAGCCTGTAATTGTGGGAGGTGTTACCCAGCTATATAAACTCTGGCCACCCCTATCACTGGGCCATTCATGCCTGGTTCAGTAGGCACACCTGTGCACTCCCAAATCACCGCTGCGACGCTGGTCACCAGACTGCAGCTTCTCACCCAGCTGCTCCAACCACTACCTGCCTGCCTCAGCCAACTTCCCGCTGGTGAGTCACTTCTACCGCGGGGTCCGAACCGAGGCCTTCTACCGCGAGCTTCCCGGCTCAATGTCCCATAGCCAGCTCACTTCAACCCGCTGAGGGCCCCAACTGATGCCCCCTTTGACCCGCGGGGCCTCACCTGAAACCTTTACGGCCTGCTCCCTGGCACATCCTCCGGCTGGCTCCCTCAGTCATGTGGGCAGGCTGCTTCTGGGTCTCCAATTCGGCCATAATTTGCTGCAGCAAACAGTGAGTTTAGACCCCTCTGGCCTCTGGCACATAGCCACACTTTCGGCTCATATTTCAAGTCATTCATTGGTATACTCACCTCCTGCTTCTCTCAGTCCCCTGTACCTCCTTGGCTAACATTTGCCTGACTGAACGGCTGAGTTCTGGGCCACGGGCCTGTGGCATGTAACCACGTGTTCGGTATACGAATGCCACACTTCTTTGATTCCCCCAGTCCCTCGCAAACACAATCCTCGTTCAGCTGAACAAACACACTATAATGTCTCGTCCCTATTCTGTCGAAATTCCTCCGGCCCACATATGGCCATCATCTACTAATACGTTGTGTTGTATATTCCCGGCCCAAATCCAAACACATTTCGGCCAGGTTCTGCCACGTTACTTACTATATTTTAGCATCATATAGCTGGTTTAGAAATTACTATTACTTATAGCTAGGAGGGTCATCATACTCATGGTACCTATTACCTAGTAAGTAGTAATGTTCAGTCAAGGCATTGTAGTCATGTATATGACTATTTCCTCATGTATTCTATGTGTACCCTGGTACTGGCAATTACTCTCCATGTTAATTTCCTTGCTATATATGTATGTAAAGTATTAATCAACTGCCAAATACATTTATTCAGTATGTCTTGTTACTGTCAGGATTACTGTTTGATCCAGCACGTAGAACTGTACAGCACGGATGACAAATAAGTAACGTATTACCGGTCCTTAGAATGGCCGGATTTAACGTACAAAGAATAGTCAAAAATACTAGCCGAGGTCAGGGAACACAGAAAGGGACACAGCGATGAGGAAAGCCAGGAGTCAGGATACCAGAATATAGAGAAGTCAATAAACAAAGCCAAAGTCAAAAACCAGGTAGAAAACTATAAAAAACAGAGAAAATAGGAAGCAAGAAGGATGCACTCTTGTAGGGGTTAACCCTTTGTGGACTACAGCAGTAGTAAAAGCAAGAAGAGAGAAAAAGTGAGTGTCCTCGAATTAAAATATAACTTTTAATACTAAATAAAGTTAAAACCAAATTAATGCGATGTATCCAAAATACAATGTTATCAAATAAATGCTTAAACTAATAATGAATAGATCATAAAGATGAAATACTAAAGGAACAGTTAATTACCTATAAATTGATAAAGGAGGTCCTGTTCAAAAGTTTTCAGGACAATCTCCAAATGATATGCAAAAAACCAAATAGGTTTTCTTATGCATACAAATGTGTACGTCAATTAGGTTAAAATAAAGGGAAAGAAACTGTCCATAAAGTAGAAGTTGCTACATAAAGTAGTGTAATGAAATAAGGTTCTAAAGGTCTTAAATAATGAATAGACCTAGATACATTAGTAACTTTTATACGGAAATCATAATGTCAGCATAATGACTTAACCACATAGAACCCCATTAATAGTGCTTATTGGATCCAGAAAACGCACTAGAAAAAAATATAGTGATATGAGAGAAATTTTCTACACTATATGAATAAATAAATAACTCCTGCTGTGGGAATAGGGATCACTGCCAGAATAGATCAAGGACATGTACTCAGTGAACCCCCCACTATATAGCTGGAGTAGGGCTAAATATCGAAGTGTAAGATATAGAGTCTAATAGTCGTCTAAACAGACGCCAATACTATAGAAAATAAAGATGTATCGATAGAGCCCTTTCCCCTGACGCGCGCGTTTCGCCCACAGCTCATCAGAAGGGAGTATTTTGGATACATCGCATTAATTTGGTTTTAACTTTATTTAGTATTAAAAGTTATATTTTAATTCGAGGGCAGGTAGAAAACTATAAACAGGAACGCGCTCTCGGACAACCACAAGGGAAACCACGACAGGGCACTGAGCAGGCTGAGAACTGGGCCTAAATACCCCTCCTTTAGTTCTGATAGGCTGTAACCGGCCTTTGACCCCAAAGTCAGTTACCAGGTTTCATTTGCACAATTGCTGCTCAGCATTAACCCTTCTGTGGATTAGGTTGCTGCTCGGCACAACTTTTCCTGTGTGGACAGTAAATGTCATTAACCACATTTCTATAAGCGGATGAATATGTGACATTACCCCCCACCTGAAGAACGCCCACCGGGCGGACAGGACCAGGCTTGAGAGGAAATTTAGCGTGAAAAGCGCGGATCTTACGGCCCGCATGCAGGTCAGGAGCCGAAACCCAAGAACGATCAGCAGGACCGTAACCTTTCCAAACAACCAAGTACTGTAAAGTGCCCCGAGAAAACCTAGAATCCACGATAGAAGATACCTCATACTCTTCCTGACCACCCACCACCACCGGAGGGGGAGGAACACAAGGAACAGTATATCTATTGCAGACAAGAGGTTTGAGTAAGGACACATGAAAAGTGTTGGGAATCCCTAAAGATGCAGGAAGAGCCAGAGAGTAAGACACTGGATTGATCCTACGAAGCACTCTATAGGGACCAAGGAATCTGGGGGCAAACTTCATGCTAGGGACCTTAAGCTTGATGTTGCGAGATGACAACCAAACCCGGTCCCCCACTTGGTACACCGGGTTGGCACTCCTACGCTTATCAGCAAAATGTTTGAAGCGTTCAGCAGCAGCCCCTAGAGCAGTTTGAACCTTAACCCAGGTATCCCGAATGGAGGCCAGACGCTCATCCAGAGCAGGAATGGCAGTATCAGAAAATACCGCAGGGAGAACCGTAGGATGCCTACCATTATTGACAAAAAATGGACTGTGCCCAGAGGAGTCATGAACAGCATTGTTTCTAGCGAACTCGGCCCACGGGAGTAGTTCGGACCAATTGTCTTGTGTGCTATTAATAAAACAACGCAAATAAACTTCTAATGACTGGTTAGCCCTCTCAGCTGTACCATTGGTCTGTGGATGGTAGGAGGAGGAGAAGGAGAGATCAATCCCCAATTGTTTACTGAACGCCCTCCAGAACCTGGACACAAACTGAGAGCCCCTATCAGACACAATATTGTGGGGGATGCCATGCAAACAGACAATTTCACGTATGAAAATTAGGACCAAATCTTGCGAAGATGGCAACTTCTTGAGAGGAATGAAGTGAGCCATCTTAGAAAATCGGTCTACAACCATGAGAATAGTAGTGAACCCAGCAGAGCTAGGAAGCTCAACAATAAAGTCCATGGATAGGTGGGACCATGGAATCTCAGGAACAGGAAGAGGCTGCAACAGGCCACAAGGAAGTGCATGAGTCACCTTAGAAACTGCACACACAGAACATGCCTGCACATACTCCTTTACATCTTTCCTGAGTGAATCCCACCAAAATGATCTAGTGATCGCGGCAGTGGACTTATTGATGCCCGGGTGTCCAGCAGTTATATTGTCATGGAACACTTTCATGATATTAACCCTTTCACATAGGGGAACGAACAGTTTATCACACGGTTTACCACTGGGCGCCTGAGGCTGGGCCTCCAGTATGGTGCCAAGCAGTGGAGAAGACAGTGAGAGGACAGTAGTAGCAATAATACACTCTGCTGGAATAATAGGAGATGTCATCTGTTCCGGAGCTGACTCATTATCAAATTGCCTGGACAAGGCATCAGCCTTGGTATTTTTAGAACCAGGTCTATAAGTAATGAGAAAGTTAAAACGTGAAAGGAACAGTGACCATGTAGCCTGTCTGGAAGACAAACGTTTGGCATCCCCTATATATGCCAGATTTTTGTGGTTGGTTATGATCAACAGGGGGTCCTTGGAACCCTCCAAAAGATGTCGCCACTCCTTGAGGGCAAGAATAATGGCCAACAGTTCTCTGTTGCCAATATCATAGTTGCGCTCAGCAGGAGTCATCTTTCTGGAGAAGTAGCCACAAGGATGCAATGGTGTTTCCTGGCTTTCTCTCTGAGAGAGAACAGCCCCTACCCCTGTCTCGGATGCATCAGCCTCCAATATAAAAGGTTTACTGGTGTCAGGATGTTTTAGTATGTCCGCAGAGGCAAATCTTTGTTTAAGAGTCTCAAAAGCATTCACAGCCTCTTTGGACCATACCGTGCTACTAACCCCTTTGCGAGTCATATTTGTGATTGGGGCTATTACAGAAGAAAATCCCTTGATGAATCTTCTGTAATAGTTGGCAAAACCAATAAACCTTTGAATGGCTTTTAAACCAGAGGGTAATGGCCAGTGTAGTACAGCCTCTAGTTTTTAGGATCCATTTGAAATCCCGATGCAGAGATGTTGTAACCCAAAAAGTGGACTTCAGGCTGGTCAAATATGCACTTTTCTAATTTACAATAAAGTTTATTTTTCAACAACGTCTGCAGAACCTGTTTCACATGGGAGTGGTGAGTTTGAAGATCAGGGGAATACACCAAAATATCGTCCAAATAAACCAAGACAAATGAGTAAATGAATTCCCTGAGTACATCATTTATAAAGTCTTGGAATACGGCCGGGGCGTTGCATAACCCAAATGGCATTACCAGATATTCATAGTGTCCACTACGGGTATTAAATGCCGTCTTCCACTCATGATTCTCTTTAATTCTAACCAAATTGTAAGCGCTCCTAAGGTCAAGCTTAGTAAATACTTTAGCTCCTTGAAGTCTATCGAACAATTCGGAAATGAGTGGAATAGGGTATGCATTTTTTACAGTGATTTTATTAAGTGCCCTGTAGTCTATGCAAGGGCGTAACTCACCACCCTTTTTCTCAACAAAAAAGAATCCTGCACCAGCTGGTGAGGATGACTTTCTTATGTGCCCTTTGCTCAAGGATTCTTTGATGTATTCCTCCATTATTTTACTCTCCTGGGGAGATAAGGCATAAACTGCCCCCTTAGGTGGCATAGCGCCTGGAAACAGGTTAATGGCACAGTCATATGCTCTGTGGGGAGGCAATACATCGGATTGAGCCTTGTTAAACACCTCCTGAAGTTCTCGGTATTGTATGGGAACTCCAGGAGTTTGGGGAGTGGTAGTGGGAAGGTCAATAGTATCCAATCTCTTTAGTACTGGTTTTATACATCTCCCCATACACTCTTTACCCCATTCTAATATCTCCCCATTAGCCCAGTCAATATAGGGATTGTGCTTACTCAGCCACGGAAACCCTAATATGATAGGACATGATGGAGAAGTAATAACCTGAAACGTCATCTCCTCCCTATGGGAGGCCCCAATGGAGATCGTAATAGGGACAGTTTCGTGGGTTATAAGCGGTTGTGTGAGTGGTCTACCATCAATAGCCTCTACAGCTAGCGGCGTAGGTCTCTCCCTGACCGGTATCTCATTACCCCTAATAAACTGTACATCAATAAAATTTCCAGCAGCACCTGAGTCCATTAGGGCACTGCAAGAAAACTTCTTGTTATCAATGGAAATAGATACCTCAAGGAGGAATCTACTTTTGTTTTTGTTAGAGGACAACTCCATCACACCTAAGATCTGTCCCCTTAAGGTTCTTAGGTGCGGAAGTTTTCCGGACGCACTGGACAATTAGTTATCATATGTCCCTTTCTACCGCAATATAGGCATAACCAGTCCCTTCTCCTATACTGTTTTTCGTCCTCTGACAGTCTAGTGACCCCCAACTGCATAGGTTCGGGTTTGGACTGTACAGGGAGGTTAGACAAAACAGGTTTAGAGAATTGAGGTGCTAGGGACATAGCCGTACGTCTGGTCTTGCTTCTGGTGACTTCTCTGAGTCTTAACCTATTATCAATATGCATGACAAACGTAATAAATTCGTTAAGACTCTTAGGTAATTCTTTAGCGGCTATCTCATCTAGTATAGTCTCTGAGAGACCCTTTTTGAATGCTGAGATTAACCCATTGTTAGTCCAGTCTACCTCGGAAGCTAAGGTACGGAATTCAATAGCATAATCCGAGATAGACCGGTTACCTTGTCTGATGTGCATTAGGGCGGTGGAGGCGTCATCCTCTCTACCCAATGGCTCAAACGTGAGCTTGAATTCGGCAAGGAATTCCTGGTAATTATGAGCTATGCTCCGATTACTCTCCCACAACGGATTAGCCCAGGCAAGGGCCTTGCCCTTTAATTGATTCATTAGATAACCAATTCTTGCTCTGTCCGTGGGGAATGACCCTGGTGAGGCCTCAAAATGGTACTCCACCTGATTAAGAAAACCCCTGTAGGGATGGTGATAAGGAAATGCAAGGAGTGGGTTAACAGTGGGTGGAGGTACACAGGGTAGAGGTGCTATAGGAGGAGACGCTGCAGGCTGCAGATGCTCCGTTCTAGCGAGAAGCGTACTTAAAGCCTGAGTGAATTGATCCATGCGGTGATCATTCTCCTCTAATTTCCTCTCGCAAGCAGCTATGTGCTGACACAGTTCTACAGGATCTATGGCCATGTCGTAATGTCAGGATTACTGTTTGATCCAGCACGTAGAACTGTACAGCACGGATGACAAATAAGTAACGTATTACCGGTCCTTAGAATGGCCGGATTTAACGTACAAAGAATAGTCAAAAATACTAGCCGAGGTCAGGGAACACAGAAAGGGACACAGCGATGAGGAAAGCCAGGAGTCAGGATACCAGAATATAGAGAAGTCAATAAACAAAGCCAAAGTCAAAAACCAGGTAGAAAACTATAAACAGGAACGCGCTCTCAGACAACCACAAGGGAAACCACGACAGGGCACTGAGCAGGCTGAGAACTGGGCCTAAATACCCCTCCTTTAGTTCTGATAGGCTGTAACCGGCCTTTGACCCCAAAGTCAGTTACCAGGTTTCATTTGCATAATTGCTGCTCAGCATTAACCCTTCTGTGGATTAGGTTGCTGCTCGGCACAACTTTTCCTGTGTGGACAGTAAATGTCATTAATCACTTTTCTCTAAGCGGATGAATACATGACACCAGGTTTCATTTGCACAATTACTGCTCAGCATTAACCCTTCTGTGGATTAGGTTGCTGCTCGGCACAACTTTTCCTGTGTGGACAGTAAATGTCATTAACCACATTTCTATAAGCGGATGAATATGTGACAGTTACCAGATGTATTGGAAAACCTGTCTCCTCCTACGTACAGTGTTTGACACCACTTAGTATAGTTATGACCTTTTTTTTTTTTTTTTTAGACACTACTGCATTCCACAGCCTATATTCCTGGCAATTGTTTTGTGTATGTCTGTCCTCAGGTCATTGGACTCAACAGGTACATAGTATATTTAGTTTCAGAATCTCTATTATGTTCACCACGTAGACCCTACAACGATCATCTGTTACGCAGAATGTTACTTTACTATGTCAGCATGACCGTATTTCAATTATAGCTACACTTTCATAACCAGTAACCTTCAACCGACCACCAACCCCACCCATTAAGTCCTACTCAGCCTTACATAACCTCCCAGTACCAAAGAAACTACATTGGGCCTCTCTCGACCTCATATGCATATTTCCTACACAAAGCCTCTATCTACTGGCCTTTGCAACAAACTGCAGGTGACCTCAGTGGACACCTATGTCCTATTTGCAACCCCTTATTTTGGCACTAACTTTGCATCATCAGGATAGAAACGTATGCATAAGTTCAGATATCTCACAGCTTACTACCTTTAATCAACCATGTCTTATATTATACATCTGCTATATCTTGCACTGTCCACATACGGCCACACAGTTACTCTTCTTATGACCCTACCTATGCTGCTTACACCTGGCCAAACACACAGAGCATAATGATTTTCTCATAACGAATGGTACCCTTACCTCTCTCATTTTACTACTTCAGTCTATCATAATGTCAATTACAAAGCGTGCAACCTGCCACATACATTAAGATACATACTGAATTTATCATGTGGGTCATTTAATTTTCACTGGTTCGGCCTTATAATCAGCCGCCGTTGTGCTTACAATTCCCTACTCGACTATTCCCACCTCACCGCTGCGTATTAGACCAATTCATATACATGGTATTTCATACTGTCCTTCCCGGTTCCCTGGCTATTTTACAGCTCTGGCAATCATGGTGCGAATTACTACATTAGCCATGCACGTACAATTCCTTTTATAGGGCCCTTACCCAGCATCTCGGCTCTTACGTCATTCCAGCTTACAGGGTTAACAACCCTATCATACTACAGTCAACTATTATTCATAACCACACCCCTAATATGTTACATATGACCCGCCAAGGGCAATCCACTACATCATAATTTCAGCCCCTCATTTGGGCTATTGCATACGGCATAAGAAATACATTTGACATAAGTTTGCGCTTTGACACACAGCCTACCACAGCAATGCCTCTACACACGGCCCTCACAAGGCCATCACTCTCATGTTACATACGCCCCACCGCGGGCAATCTACTACGACTCAATTTCGGCCCCTCATTTGGGCAATTACATACGACCACTGTTGCGTTAGACCACTCAAATCCTCCCTATACGGCCCTTTCTCTGCATTTACAACTTCAGTCACAGACACTTACTGGATCTCCAACATTCGTTCCTGCTAGTAATCTAGTTCATACATATTTCAGGTTCTTCTAGCGAAAGGACGCCAGCGTGAACTCACCTAGGCGCAGCATAATTAGGTGTCCCTTCCCTATACATATATATGTCAATTAATAGGTTCATCGACATATGTGGTCTCCCCTTTTTATCTAGTTGACCATCTCTACTTTTCATCCTGCTGTTGAAGATTAATCTTTACCTATGACACAGGTATGTTATGCCATTATCTCCGTTAGCACTTATACCTTACCGGATGTATTCCCAGTGTGTCTTTAGGTTCCTCTCTAAAAAGATTCCGGTCATAAGCTCAATCACATATTAGTCAGGTACATATGTTCCACAAATCACTACGTTCTTATTTCCCTACATTCCTTAGGGATAGATCAACTGGCTGTAAATGGTGTTGGTGCTGGCCATAGAAACATAGAAACATAGAATGTGACGGCAGATAAGAACCATTCGGCCCATCTAGTCTGCCCAATTTTCTAAATACTTTCATTAGTCCCTGGCCTTATCTTATAGTTAGGATAGCCCTATGCCTATCCCACGCATGCTTAAACTCCTTTACTGTGTTAACCTCTATCACTTCAGCTGGAAGGCTATTCCATGCATCCACTACCCTCTCAGTAAAGTAATACTTCCTGATATTATTTTTAAACCTTTGTCCCTCTAATTTAAGACTATGTCCTCTTGTTGTGGTAGTTTTTCTTCTTTTTAAATATAGTCTCCTCCTTTACTGTGTTGATTCCCTTTATATATTTAAATGTTTCTATCATATCCCCCCTGTCTCGTCTTTCCTCTAAGCTATACATGTTAAGATCCTTTAACCTTTCCTGGTAAGTTTTATCCCGCAATCCATGAACCAGTTTAGTAGCCCTTTTCTGAACCCTCTCTAAGGTATTAATATCCTTCTGAAGATACGGTCTCCAGTACTGTGTACAATACTCCAAGTGAGGTCTCACCAGTGTTCTGTACAATGGCATGAGCACTTCCCTCTTTCTACTGCTGATACCTCTCCCTATACAACCAAGCATTCTGCTAGCATTTCCTGCTGCTCTATTACATTGTCTGCCTACCTTTAAATCAGGGGAGGGCTGGCAGCCTTAGGCCTGGGGGGCAAAACCAGTCAAGTGGCCCATTGCACCACCAAATCAGTTCACCATCCATGCCCACCTTTTCCTGGTTTTATAATGGATATTGATGTTATGCTAATCAGTAGCTCTTTGCCACACCCGCTCCTTCACGGCTCCAGGCACTGCTTGTTGTGAGTATGAGCCACTGTAAATTAAGGGTGGAGGGCGTTTGCACTCACTTACGATAGATGGGGCTGGACAGGAAGGAGGGGTGCAGTGCAATCAGTGCGCTTCCCCTCACCAATGTGGGTCACCAATGAACTGGTGCACCTGCCCAGGATCAGAGCCGGGGCAAGGATTTTTGCCGCCCTAGACAAAATAAAAATTTGCTGCCCCCACATGTCACATCACAATGCCCCACCCATATGACCTGCCATATGAACTAACGCCAGTGCTGCGCACAGTGTGTGTTTACATTAAAAAGCCTGCAGGGACCAGCTATAGACACCAGAACCACTTCATTAAGCTATAGTGTCCCTTTAATGTGAGGTACATTATAGATTAGTGTCACTAATAATATACTAGATTGCCTACTTACAAGCAGATGAGGATGATGATGGGCTGCAGTTTGGCTCCACTGGTCTGGTGTAGAACAGTATCTCTGGAGGCTGTTGCAGCTGTGGTCACAAAATTCAATGTTCTGGGAGAATTGGAAGCAGCTCCATTTTTTGGGGCCCCTTACACAGCTCAAGGTCTGGGCCCCAGGGCCTGACGGTGAGTATGCCCATAAGGCCCACTCATAGGTTCCACCCACCCATGAGTTCGCTCACAGGGGAGTGGAGTGTGTAGGGGATGTGTTATTGTAGAGGATCTAATATGTGTGCTTATGGTATGTACTGTATAGGGTTACCAGTTTGTGCAGGTGATGTAGTGTGTTTGTGTGTAGTGGAAGCAGTGTGTATTTGTGTATAAGGGATGTATTATGTGTTTCTGGTTGTGTGTAAGGGATGCATTGTGTGAATCTGGGTTTGTATGCATAAAGGATGCAAGGTGTGTGTCTGTATGTGTGTGCATTGAGTGTAAGAGATGCATTGTGTTTCTGTGTGTATGTAAGAAAAGAAGTGTGTGTGTTTGCATGTGTGTGTACGGGTTTGCATTGTCTGTTTCTGTGTATGTGTGCAAAGGATGCATTGTCTTTGTGTGGAGGGGTTGCATTGTGTGTGTGTGTAATGGATGCATTGTGTGTTTCTCTGTGTGTAAGGGAAGCATGTTGTGTTTCTGTGTATGTATAGGGATGCATTGTGTGTGTGTGTGTGTGTGTGTGTGCGCGCGCGTAGTGTGAAAGAGCTCCCTGTCTTGGCCTCTGTCCTATAGAGCTGCCCCTTCTGTCCCGTAGAGCTCTCCCCTGCACCTTGGTGGTCTCTCCTCTCCCCCACCCTCCCCTAGCGGTCTCTTCTCACACTCACCCACCATCCCTGTGCTCTTCTCATCCCCCCCTCCACCCTCCCTGTGTTCTTCTCACTCCTCCCTCTATGTGTTCTCCTCACACCCCCTGTGTTCGTCTTACCCCCCTCCTCCCTGTGTTCTTCTTACTTCCCCCCTTGGTCGTCTTACTCCCCCACCTGTTCTTCTTACTCCCCCACCTGTTCTTCTTACCCCCCTTCTTATTGCTCCCCCTTCTTCTTCTTACCCCCCCTTCTTCTTACCCCCCCTTCTTCTTCTTCCCCCTTCTTCTTCTTACTCCCCCCTCTTCTTCTTACTCCCCCTTCTTCTTCTTACTCCTCCTTTTTCTAATTACCCCCTCTTCTTCTTCTTACTCCCCACTCTTTTTCTTACTCACCCCTTCTTCTTCTTCTTCTTACCCCCCTTTTTTTCTTATCTCCCCTCCTTCTTACTCCCCCCTCTCCCTCTTCTTACTTCCCCCTCTTTTTCTTACTCCCTCTTCTTCTTCTTACTCCATCTTTTTCTTACTCCCTCTTCTTCTTCTTACTCCATCTTTTTCTTACTCACCCCTTCTTCTTCTTACTCCCCCCTCCCCTCTTC
Source organism: Pelobates cultripes (assembly GCA_933207985.1). NCBI lineage: Eukaryota > Metazoa > Chordata > Amphibia > Anura > Pelobatidae > Pelobates > Pelobates cultripes. The sequence continues at coordinate 360,795,769 of OW240914.1, forward strand.
TTATTCCCCCCTCCCTCTTCTTATTCCCCTCCCTCGCCTCATCTTATTCCCCCCTCCCCTCTTCTTATTCCCCCCTCTTTTTATTCCCCCCTCCCCTCTTCTTATTCCCCTCCCTCCCCTCTTCTTATAAACCCCTCTTTATATTCCCCCTCCCTCTTCTTATTCCTCCTTCTTCTTGTTCCCCCTCCTCTTCTTATTCCTCCTTTCTTATTCCCCCTCCTCTTCTTATCCCCCCTTCTTATTCCCCCCCTTCTTATTCCCCTCCCTCCCCTCTTCTTATTCCCCTCCCTCCCCTCTTCTTATTCCCCTCCCCTCTTCTTACCCTCCTCTTTTTCTTATCTCCCCTCCTTCTTACTCCCCCCTCCCCCTTTTCTTATTCCCCCTCTTTTTCTTACTCCCTCCTCTTCTTACTCCATCTTTTTCTTACTAACCCCTTCTTCTTCTTACCCCCCTCCCCTCTTTTTATTCCCCTCCTCCCCTCTTTTTATTCCCCTTCCCTTTTTTATTCCCCCCCTTCCCTCTTTTTATTCCCCCCTTCCCTCTTCTTATTCCCCTCTTTTTATTCCCCCCTTCCCTCTTTTTATTCCCCCCCTCTTCTTATCCCCCCTTCTTATTCCCTCCCTCCCCTCTTCTTATTCCCCTCCCTCCCCTCTTCTTATTCCCCTCCCTCCCCTCTTCTTACCCCCTCCCCCCCCTTCCCCCTCTCTTCTTACCCCCTCCCCTGTAGCGTGGCCGAGCTGCACTCCGGTCCGCGGTGGCCGGCCGGAGTGATAGGAAGGTGCACACTGAGTGTGCACTTCCTGTCAGTCCGGCCGGTTACAGGAAACAGAAACTCCTGTTCCGCGCGGGGTTTCTGTTTCCTGTAACCGGCCGGACTGACAGGAAGTGCACACTCAGTGTGCTATACTATCGACCCATTCCAACTCATCTTCATAAAAAGGCTTCGGCTCTTCAACTTAGGCTCGGTATGGCTATTCGCCCAGGAACGCGGCCGGCCCCCAGGTGCCGCGGCCCACCGGGAAATTTCCCGGTATCCCGGTGGGCCAGTCCGGCCCTGCTGGTTGCCCCCACTCCCCAGGACGCTGGTTGCTGTAAGGTGGAGGGATCGACCATCACCTCCTCCTGGAACCAGTTGTCTCCTCTCCCTGTATATTATACTGCCACTGGGGACCTGGGCTGACTGCCCAGCATCCCTGTAGGGCTGGCAGAGAGACTTCGGTCCCATCTCCGCTTGCCATCTCTCTGTGTCCCCAGGACAAGTCTATGAGGTCGCCCACCTCCGGCTGCTGTTGGAGAGGGAGGCCGGTTGCCTCCCCTCCCCAGGATGCTGGTTGCTGTACGGGGGAGGGATCTACCATCACCTCCTCCTGGAACTCAGGCCGCCGCTGGGGAGAGAGACCGGTTGTCTCTTCCCTCTGTACGGTGCACTGCCGCTGGGAAGGGAGGTCGCTGCTCTCCTCTCCCTGTAACTCACTCTGTCGCTGGAGACGGGGTGTCAATACCCCCAAACTCCACAGTTGGTACTCGTAGTTCCGTGCGTCTTGGTTCTCAGCACTCAACAGGCGCATCACTTGATGGACCACCTCATCTGAAGGGTTTGGGCCAAACCAGACCAGCCGCGCCTTTACTTCCTTCATGAAATCAGCACCCTCATAGCACTGTGACAGGCGGATTTGCAATTCACTGGCTGCTGTCCAGGGTCTTGCTAGCTCCATGTTGCTGTAGGTAGGGACGCTGCGCAGAGGCTAGCGTTGCCCTCAATTATAAATCCGTAACTCCACACGTTACCGGTGTCTCTGAGCTGCTGGTCCTCGCACTAGGACGCCATCCCACCGCTGCCACCAAATGTGACGGAACGCTGGCACTCCGACTGAGTACCTCCGCCAATCGATGCTCCTAGTGCTCGCTGAGGACTCCAAGCACTCCAACCGACACCATCAGCACTGCAGACCCCACTTCCAGCGATGCAACTGCGCCGGGGTCTCTGCTGTCTCCACCCACCCTGGACCCAAGGCCAGGATCCAGCTTCCAGTGGGTGAACCTCTCTTTCCCCAGAGAGCAGAGAACAGGAACAGGAACAAGCTCTTAGCAGAACTTAGTGATCATACCCTGGGGAGTATAGTGATTATAGCAATCCCCAGAGTGTATTTCTCCAATCCCCCAAACATGAGCCAAGGCTTAATGCTGGAACAAGACTGATTTACTGGCACACAGAACTCACAATTTATGCAACACAAAACTCCTCCTCTGGGCCAGGCTAGATAATTGAGTTTCTACAATACACAAAGCTCAATTATCTGCTGGCCAGAAATAATACAGTTTCATAAAACACACAGGGACCCCAAAACATGCAATAACCCCATAAAAAAATATATCCTTGGAACCGGGGGATCTGGTTGAACCACATATCCAAAATTCACCCAGATCCGTTCAGTACTTTGGAAAATACAGTTTAATGTAGATTCTGCAGAACATATACAGGCTAAATGAAAAACAATCACTGTATAATGTGTCCCCTGCTGTATAGTCCAAAACCACCGCACGATGTCTCTGTGCAACAAATACTGGCGAGATGGCACCGTGTTGAAAAGTCCACACAGTGTCTGTGAGTTAAAATGGCCGCCATCCATTGTTCTCACCATGTGCTTCTGATACAGGAAATGGTGGCCACCCAGTAACTCCACAGTATGTCCCCAGATGGTTCTTAAAGCAGCACAACACAAATCCATTATGCCCAAATCATGTCTTTAAAGGGCAATACATCCCAGGGGCCATAGTCACAGGGCAAGAGGCGGGCAAGCAGTCCTCTCCAGGCACAAGTGGCGAAGGGCAATTCGTCACAGTGAGGTCATTCAGTAGTAGCCTCCTTTTACCCGGGGTGTTTAGTGTTACGGTTGCCTCCAGGCTGGCTGGAAGTTGGACCGTAGAAAAGGATGCTCCTAGCGCTCACCAAAGGACCATCAGCACCGTAGACACCATAACTACTGCGTAGCCACCATAAGTACTGCAGACTCCACGAACCACCGCTGCTGGGCTGGTATCTCGCCGTCTGCTCTGTGCCCTGGACCCACGACCAGGCTCCAGGTTCCAGTAGGTGAACCTCTTCCTTCTGCAGAGCGAAGCAGGATCAGGAACAAGAGCTCTTACAAGAGCTCAGTAGCTAAGGGAGTATGAAGAGCATAGCAATCCCTGTAGTGATTATAGCTGTCCCCTACAAACATGAGTCAAGGCTGCAAGTTAGAGGGTCAAGAAGATCTGAGGTGCTGGCACACCCAGCCTGGTTTTTATTACAGTCTTGCAAATACAGGACCGCCCACAGGGAGGTATAAAACAACCAATTATAAATGTACATTACAGAAACACTCCCAGCAATTACACACAAAACTCCTCCCCTCTGCCTGTGATCTAATTATGTTGCACAATGGGTTAACATAATTAAACACAGGCAGTAAAAATACAGTTTTTATCCATACCCTGTAACTTTAAAACCATAGATCCAATCTTCATACAAATACATATTTGGAATCAATCCATCAAGGGGAGCAACATATTAAAAAATGGCACAAATCAGACAAGGGGTTCACAAGTTAGCAAAAGTATCTTTTGGGGCCTAGCTGGCAGCATGGTTTTCTGGCCCAAACCGGATTTACAGAGCCCTCTATCCTGGACAATGGGGAAAGTAATCCAATTATCCAGGGATAGAGGCAGACTCCATTAACCACATGTTAGCAAAAGACACAAAAAGACACAAAAATGCATAACTCCTATCATACTGCACAGAACCCCCACATTCAACCTATCCCCAGATGGCTTGGATCTGAGCGCTCAATATATCCAAACAGCGCTCAGATCCCACAAATACAGTCAAATCGCCATACACACTAGGTCCATAGTCATGGGGCAGAAGGCTGGCAATTAGGCTTCTCCATAACACAGGGAAGCAGGGCAATTTGTCAAATAAAATAACAGTTACAAATGGCAGTTTGTAACATTTAGCCCTTTTACATTGTAGGTGACTAATTTCATAACGGTGTTCTAGGTAGTCTCTAAATCTAATCGTGGGCATATCTGTAATGGCACTTAGTTTGGTTGTCTTCGAGTCGGCATGGTTATGGGGTGGTGGTTGGCGTCTTTTGATGCTTTGTGGGGCCTGGGGGTAGGGTACATTAGAAGGTAAGAAACACATAGGGGGTGTGGGACAAACAGATAGGCAGTACGCCTGAAAGGGCTCCATCTCAGGGAGCCAAGATGCGCCGGGAGAATCCCGGTCACAGTCGTTGGGGGGTGGGTGTATGAGCCCGGTCGTAATCCGGGGACTCAACCGTGGTTGCAGTAGTGGGATCACAGCGTTGCAACAAAAGTATAGAGGCGCCCTCTAGGATTTTGATCCAGGGGCCTTCCAATGAGTTGGCCCTAGAGTATTGCGCCTGTGCCCCAGAGGTCCTGTGAACTAACCCCTGAACCTGTAACTTTGGGCACCTGTACTTGGCAATGTGGGTGCAAAAAACCAAACCAAACCAAAGGGGGAACAGAATGAATACATTTGTTACTTTAAACTCACATGCTTGTCATCTTAAGTCTCTAGTGGTATACTCATGGGTCGGTGACCGCTTGTCGCCTTCTGGAGGCAAGAGGTGACTGCGGTGTTCAGGCGGTTGACCAGTCTCTTGTTACTCTGGGGATTTTATGGCGGTGTTGTTTCACCTCCTCTGCGACCTGTATGCCCCAGTCCTTGAGTTTAAGGAGCCCCATTTCTGTGTTGAGTATCACGTACATTTTCCCCTCGCGGTGGATCAGTAGTTTGGCTGGGTATCCCCACCTGTAGGCGATGTTCTTCTCTTGCAGGGTGGCTGTGATCTGGGTCAAACTTTTCCTAAACTGTAATGTTTCTGCTGATAAGTCGGCAAAAATTTTGATGTGTCCATACGGGTCCGGCATGCCTGCCGTTCTGCTTTCTCTCATGATCTGTTCTTTCACGTGGAAAAAATGTATGCGTGCGATGACATCCCTCTCTGTGGTGGGCGGCATGTGTTGTGGCCGTCTTAGGCGATGCACCCTGTCGACTACCATCTGGTCTGGGTGGATGGCTGGAGCTAGCGCTTGGAACATGTCTTGGAGGTAGTCACCCAGGCCCGCCGGCAGTATCGTTTCAGGGATGCCCCTTATCCGGATGTTGTTCCTCCGGGAGCGGTCTTCCAGGTCAGCCACTTTTGTTTTAAGGTTATTTAGTTGTGTTTCGTAGTCCTGCACTTTTTCAGCCAGGTAGTTATGGGCATCTGTGCAATCATCCAGTTTCTGCTCTATTTGGGCTGTACGCTGGCCTATGTCTGCAACATCTTTCCTTAACTCTGTTGCCAGGTTGTGCAGTTGTTTCTTCATAGCAGCTGAAAGTTGTCAGCTAGTTCGGCCAGCATGAGCCTCATTGAGGTTGTGGTAAGGGGCTGTTCTGCCAGGGAGGTGATAGAAGTTGTAAGTGACATGGATCCCTCGCGGGAGCAATCTCCGTCGCCATCTTGTACTAGGCCGCCGGTTTCCCGCGGTTTTTTCGCGGCGGATCTGGCCATAAAAAAGGACGCTCATTCTTCTTTGGCAGCTTTCTGTTTCTGCCTCTGAGACATTGTGGGTCTTTGGGTACCTTTATTTTGTGCTCTGTAGTCCGTTTAGTTGTGCTCCGTCCCCAGTGCTGCGGGAGCTTCACAGACGTGCGTCCATGCTGCTCGAGCTCCAGGCCACGCCCCCTCTTAACTGCATTTTTAATGAAGGCAAGGGTACATGATATATAATATTACTTTCATCATTTATTTTGTGTATACTTTATCTTATTTTTTTCATAAGAGTGAGTTACTTTTCTGTGAAAGTTGGATATGGCAGTAGCAAATACATTTGCAATCGTCAAATTTATAGATGAAGATGATGCACCAGGCATTATTCTACTTTCATGGCTGGCGACTGATTACTCTACATGTTACTATCCCGAGTCTAAAACTGACCAAATGAGAGAACGCCTCATTAAGGATGACGTGAGTCCACAGAACAAAGCATACAAGTGGGCAATCTAATGTGCCACCAGATAGGAGTGGTGTGTTTAGTATTGTTCTGATCAGTTTAATACCTTCCGCGTCTCCTATCAGTGGACGTGTATATGGCAGCCATTTTAGGAACCGTACACCTGGGACCCGAGCAAGGTCAACAGGCTACAACATTTGTCCCAAAAACAGTCAAAGGCTTCCTCCAGATTAGCCATTATTTGACTGTGTAAGTACTTCAGGTCAGCTTAGTGCCTCATCCTGCCTTGAGTAACATGAGCAGGGTCGTCCACCATCTAGGACACTGCCACTCCTCGCCCACCGACAATCTTTAGGGGTGATTTGTGGTTCAGAATATCAATGTGCCATTGCCCAGCCGGGTCAGGGATGACCCCCACTGGTCCGATGGGGGCTAGCGTAAGTCGACGCTATGATCTGTAGCGCAGGGAAAGTGGCCGCCTAACCCCAGTTCAAGTTCTTGTAGGCCGCAAGCTTGCTTAACGTTCATTTAGTCTTTGAATATAATCCAGTAGGAAGTTGGAAATGACTGGCTCTTTGGGATCAGCAGCTTAAACAAAGATATAAGGTGTCTGCATTGATCAATGAATACTGTTCTTTGTATTTGCTTTATCCACCAACTCTAAGTAGACTTACAATGCTTGTGTCTTGCAGCGTATCCTCCAGGAAGAAGAGCCTGAACCTTTACCGGCTGCACGTGTCTTACCTGTACATGGAAAGCTGCTCTGGTTCCTTGATGAGCCAGCTGCCCGTGAGTTAACATGTCCCGTGGAGAAGCACTCTGTCCTGTAAAGCCTCACCAAAAAAAATTAAAATAAATAACAGCACATTACTCCCATGGGAATAGAGCGGGTAAACTGCTGGCATCGAGGTTAAAAAAGCGACAGCAGTCACAGAAGATAGCATTCCTACACACAAAAGCAGGGGGGAAAGTTATGTCGCCGCTATCTATTAGCGACGAGTTTGCACAATACTATGGAGACCTGTACAACCTCCGTAATGACGCAACCATAACCACCCCGACAGATACCGAGATAGAGACTTACCTAAACAAACTCAACCTTCCGACCCTGACAACTCAACAGAAAGAAACACTCACCCGACCAGTCACCCCAGAGGAGGTAAGGGATACCGTACAGACGCTGCCAAGGGGCAAGGCCCCGGGCCCAGATGGCTTTGCCAACTCTTATTACAGCAAGTTTAGAGTTATACTGGCCCCCTGCCTAGCAGAGGTTTTTAATGAAGCCGCACGATCACAAACCCTACCGGGGGAGATGCAGCTAGCCCACATTATCACTCTGCCCAAGCCGGGCAAACCTCCAACCTACCCTCAAAACTTTAGACCCATATCCCTCCTCAACACTGACACCAAAATACTGGCTAAACTGTACGCTATTCGACTGGGTCCGATACTACCACACATTATACATGATGATCAGGTGGGATTCGTGACGGGGCGCCAGGGGGCAGACAACACCAGAAAAGTCCTTGACCTCATGCAAAGCCTAGGGGTGACACGGGAAGGGGGGGTTCTGCTCTCATTGGACGCAGAAAAAGCCTTCGACCGGCTGGGATGGGGATTTCTGTAGTCAGAGCACTCTATTCGGCACCCAGAGGTCAGGTCCTTAATTCAGGTTTTGTGTCAAAAAAAGATAGTCATCACCAATGGAACGAGACAGGGGTGCCCCCTGTCCCCCCTGCTATACTTACTGGCACTGGAGCCTCTGGCTGCAGTGATCAGAGCTCACCCTGATATCCACGGCGTCCAAGTGGGGGACAGTGAGTACACTCTCAACCTCTTCGCGGACGACATACTCTTGACCCTGACGCAACCTCTAATATCCCTACCGAACCTACTACAGTGCATACAAGACTATAACAAAGTATCCTACTACAAACTTAATCTCACAAAAACACAGGCGATGGGAATTCACCTACCAGGACGTACCCTACAAACACTGACGGAATCCTTTAACTTTGACTGGAGGGAAGATTATATCACATTTCTGGGGATCAAGCTAGCCAAGACGAATTGCCAAATGTTTAAATACAATTACGAGAAACTCTTGCAGGAAATTACTCAGACGTTAGACCAATGGAACAGTGACTTCCACTCATGGCATGGCCGCATAGCGGCATTTAAAATGTCACTGTTGCCAAAACTACAATATTTATTCCGCACGCTGCAGATCCCCATCCCCAGGCAATATATGGTCAAACTACAAAAAACCATCACGAGATTCACATGGGCGAATAAAACACCCAGGGTGGCACACTCCACAATCAAAAGACTAACGGGGAGGGGAAACTGTACTACAAGGCTGCCATTTTAGCCACGCTGGCCACGGCACACAGGGCAGAAAACCCACCGCAATGGGTTGATATTGAATCCCACTGGGCATGCACCACTTATTTTGGGTGCCAAAACACCTGAGGCCGACAACACCACACATGCTAGAGACCACTAAACTGATGCTGCACACATGGGACACACACAGAACGCACCTTAGCGGCTCAGGAGCCACATCGTTAGCATCGACAATGTATAGTATATATCTGAGGAACAAAACATCCGGGCAAGGGGGTGACTTTCTGACGTTTGCAGACAACACAGTTCAAATTAACATTCAAATGACAATTCATGACAGATCACACAAGTGAAGAGCCCTGCCAACGTCGTCTCAGAATAGAGACTGTTCCCCGTCCTCAAAGCCCCTGATACACACTGACAAAGAGCGGAATAGAGACTGTTCCCCCCTACATAGGGGCACTGCGCGTGCAATCTAATGTGCCACCAGATAGGAGTGGTGTGTTTAGTACTATTCTTATCAGTTTAATACCTGTTGCGTCTCCTATCAGTGGACGTGTATATGGCAGCGATTTTTGGAACAAGGAGATGGAAGAAGATGCTTGGTCGGTCCTCCTAACTGGAGACTGTGTTGCTGTACGGGTGGCAGGTGGAGCCATTTATAAAGTACCCACTGCTTTGCAGACCAGGTATCAGTGGTCAGACGGACCCTTGCCCCAACACTGTGTGCCAGACATGCCATTACTTCCTTTTGCACAGTCGAGTACAGGTTGGGGATTGCCTTTTGTGAAAAGAAATTTCGGCCGGGTACCTTCCACTGCGGTGTCCCAATAGCTACAAATTTTTGGAACGCCTCAGACTCCACCAGCTTGTATGGTAAAAGCTGGCGGGCTAATAGTTCAGACAAGCCAGCTGTCAGACGCTGGGCAAGGGGGTGACTTTCTGACATTGGCTTCTTACGCTCAAACATGTCCTTGACAGACACATGACTGTGGGCAGATGAGCGGGAACTGCTCAAGGCGGGAGACGCAGTGGCGGATGGTTGAGAGGGGGCAAGGAGGACAGCAGTGGTTGACGTGGCTGAAGATGCTGGACCAGGAGGAGGATGGCGGCTTAGAGTAGGCGTGCTGCTTGTACTCATGTGTTGATCCCATAGGCAGGCGTTTGTGATGTGAGATCATGTGCCTATGCAAAGCAGTTGTACCTAGGTGGGTGTTGGACTTCCCACCACTCAGTTTCTTTTGGCACAGGTTGCAAATGGCATCGCTGTTGTCAGAGGCAGACACACACAAAAAATTCCACACTGCTGAGCTCTGCAATGACGGCATTCTGGTGGTGGACACAGCATGCGTTGATTGGCGTGCTGTCGGGCTGACCCCGGGTGTCGATGCATGCTGTCTGACTGTGCCACTAGCTCCTTGCGACGACCTCCCCCTGCTTCCAACTCGTCTCCTCCTCCTCCCTGTCTCCCCATCTGAACTTTCGCCCTGTTCTTCTTCTTGACGAGCGGGCACCCACGTGACATCCATGGACGCATCGTCATCATCAACCGCTTCACTTGTATCTGACAACTCAGCAAAGGAAGCAGCAGCGGGTACAACATCATCATCATCATCACACCGTACGTCCATGTGTGTAATGCTGCCTGCCTGAGACATATCCCTGTTATCTACATCCTCTGGCAATAATGGTTGCGCATCACTCATTTCTTCAAACGGATGTGTGAATAACTCCTCTGACGTAGGAGTTAGAAAACTAGGAGTTACTTGGAGTGGTTTGTATTTTATTTTTGTTTAACCCCTTAAGGACGGAGCCAAATGTACACGTTGTGAACAAAACAAAATGTAAACAAAACCTGGCATTTGCGCTACATGTCTGTCCAACC
>OW240914.1:360813505-360818505 GCA_933207985.1 Pelobates cultripes
CGTGGGGGTTCGGATCTCTGGATACCTCTAAGGATGTTTTTGATCTGGTAGGAGGACATGAAACTTGTGTTGTTTGGTTGTAATGTTAGCATGTGATGTTGTATGCCTGTCAGATATAGCTTGATTGTGTTGTAAGATAATTTAAGTTTGAGGTGGCAAAAAGAAGCAAAACCTAACAAAGATGTCATGATGAAAGGTTGTGTGACGTTGTGCAGTGACAGGAATCTTTTAAATAGAAGGAAAGCCCTGTCATATGTTCTCCGGGTATTGGTGGACAGTGCTAATTGTGCCAATGTCCTGCTATGTTGCATAATAGCTTCTAGTCCATGACTAGCTGGTGGAAAGGTGGAGTGGTCGTGGCTGTACGTGCGGCTGACGGAAGTATTTGCCGAAAAGCCTGAAAATTGAAACGAGACAAATTGTCAGCAGCCGTGTTACAAACACCTGGGACATGGACACAAAACAAGAAGAAATTATGGCATGCAGCCAGCCAGGTGAGTTTCCTCAAGAACCTCATAATGGTCAGTGACTTGGATCGGCCTTTGTTTATGATGTGGCAGGTAGCTTGGTTGTCTGAGTGGCAACGTACTGACGAACCTGCCCATAGATGCCCCCATGTCACGGCAGCTGCCACAATGGGATACATCTCAAATAGAGCTGAGGTAGTGGAAAAACCTTCCAGGTCCTGTACCTCTGGAGGCCAGCTACCCCAAAGCCATTCATTCCCGTAAATTGCTGCAAAACCTGTGGTAGACGCCGCGTCTGACCAGATGGTAGGTGAGGAGTCAGACAATTTAGGGAGAAACATGCTTTTCCCATTCCAGGTGGTCAAAAAGTTTCTCCACATAAGTAGGTCTGCCGTGGCTTGGGTATCCAGTGGTAACCTGTGTGCATCATGTCTAAACAGTGGGAACATGGCTAGGAGCCGTGAGATGAAAGCCCAGCCTTGAGGTATAATGCGCATGGCAAAGTTCAGTGACCCAAGTAGAGACTGCAATTCTTTGCGATTGCAAGTACCGAGGTGTATGTAGAGGTTAATGTTGGTGAGAATGTTCTCTATCTTGGTGCGTGGCAGGCTGGCTTGTATGGTGGCTGAGTCTAGCATGATTCCCAGAAAGGTGATGACTGTATCTGGTCCTTCAGTTTTGGTGGGGGAGACTGGAACACCCACCTGTTTAAAAAGACTGATGGTTTCTATGAGGCTACTGGGAGGGGAAGTGTTCTCTTCGATCAGTAAGAAATCATCCAGGTAGTGTATAACTGTAGGGCATCTGGCTACATTTAATAATAACCAGCATAATGTTTCGGCGAATACGTCGAAAATGGCCGGACTACTTTTTGAACCAAACGTTAGGCGTGAGAAAAAGTAGTAGTGCCCGGCCCACTTAATGCCATGCAAGTGCCATAGTGTAGGGTGGATAGGCAATAATTTGAAGGCATTTGTAATGTCAGTCTTGCTGAGCCATGCTCCGACCCCTGCCTGCATGATAGCTGTAATGGCGTGATCTATGGTGGAGTATTGAAGTGAAAATTCCTCAGAGGGGATAAGGGAATTCAGACTAGGTGAGGCAGAGGTGTGAGGTGCAGACAGATCGATGATAAGTCTTTGTTTGTGGGAAGATTTCCCTGTGACAATACCGATGGGGTTTGTCCGCCATGAGGAAAAAGGAGGGGACTGAAAGGGTCCCAATAGGAAGCCCTCTGCCACTTCTTTGGCTATGAGTGTGCTAACCACTGTAGGGTTTTGTTGTGCAGATTGTAAATTAGGACATTCAAGGATTCCTGAAGGCATGTGTATGAGACCAGTATGGAATCCTTGTGATAGACAAGTGATGATGAAGTCTACCAAATGTCTAGATGGATGTTGTGACAGTAATGCCGTGAGTACAGAAATATTTATCTCAGTTAAGTATTGCTTAGGGTACTTTTTATTTGGACACATGGTTTTCGCATGTGCCCTAAAACATTTTGAACATATATGCAATAACCGACAACCGCTGTAATTACATGCACCGACATTGAAATTATTACATATTTGGGACTTCCCCAAAAACTTGATAGGTCGACCCAGTTTGTCTTTGGGTGTTCTCTCTGCTGAAACAGCGGAGCTAGTGCCCTGCGAGGTGGTAGGTTCGTTCGCAGTGGTCGGACAAAAATTGGCAGTATGAGCCATGGAGGAGCAGTGTGCACAGGCCGGTGCTCTTAGACCTGCAAAGTGCCTGCAAAAAATGATCGTATCAATCTTACTCCAGTTGGACCTTGTCCCGTACTGTGAGAAGGCGCCAGACACTTTGGCAGAAAAGGATCTATGGTAGTCATAGAAAGCTGACCCACCATATTTGTTGCCCAGATCAACCAGCCTGTGCATATATAAGTCAAACTCCTCACGTCTGTGGGGATATACCGTACAGATCACATCCCGATAAATGCCAAAAGCTAATACAAATTCTGGAATGGTTAGCTTCCTATTTAATCGTGCATCCCTAGATTTGACCACCACAGAAATATCGTCATAAGCGTAGGTCTTATGTTCCACTATATCCTGGGAGGCAATTAGTAGTGAGGCCAGATTGACATCTTTACCTTCCAGGATATCTCTCCTGAGGTGCTCAGGAATCATGTGGGCAGGGTAAACCTCTTGGTCATCCGAGGTGATAGCTGGAGAAACTGATTGCGACTCCACCACTGATGGGAGAATTGCCGTGGGTGGTCCAGCCATAGTGAGGGCTGTAGTGACCGATTCAAGTTTCTCCAGCCTAGAATTGACCTTGCTCATGGATGCCATGAGGGACGTGAGCATGTCATGTATGTTTCCTGGGTTGGACTGGCTCGACCCTTCCCCAGCGTCCATGTTATCGGTTGAGGTGTGTAGTAATTTGTAAAGTTCCGCTTTCCTTGCTGTTGCTGGAAAAGGGATTTGTCGTCTCCTGAGTTCGCTAGTGATGCGAGGGATAGTCCATGATCTGAAAGATGCTGGACTAGCCGTATCTTCCTCCTGTGATGGGGTGTTTGTTCTAGCCGGAGTCCTTGGGATGGAGAAATCCTCTACCCCTTTTTGAGACATACTAGATTACAAAGTATATGGTTAGCGTAAAAAAAACCCAGGGGATGTACTGGCAGTCTAATTATGCCGGATGAGGCGAGAAATTAATCTTGTTCTTTGGTGACAGGTGAGGCCCTGCTAGTTGCCAAGTGGCTATGAGAGGCTCTATCTATGCGTTGGCGCGAGGGGTTATTTGAGGCCACCCGACGTAGTGGCAGGAATTCGTAGGCCTCTCGGTGACAATACAAGAAAACAGGGGAAGGGAGTGACAGGTGGCACCCTCTCTATAATTGCGAGGCGGCTAACTCACGTGTGGCCCGGGGGGCATTACCTCCGAAACGTTGAGGCGGGGTGTTGGCCTCGCGGACCACTAAACGATAGGCAGAATGCCCGGAGGGGGGATACCTATTTGGGCCTATAACCCCTAAAATTTGCCAGTACTCTATGTCCTAAGTAGAGGAGGAACCATTTGTGATGTATGGCGTGAGCAGGCTTCACGTACCTGGTAGTATGTATGAGTTTGAATAAGCGATAGGTAAAGAAAACTGGAAAAACCTAAAGAGATAGAAAACCAGATATGATAGTGTGAGAATTGGATCCTATGATACCAATTTAGACTAGTTAGCTGTGATGAGTTCTAGCAGTACATATGGAAGGGGAATTTATGAATGGTATTGGCCCGACTGGCCCTGTTATGTGGTATGGTAACCATGCTTAGGGGGTGTATGATATGTCTCTATGGTGACAAGATTAATGCGTATGATTTAGTAATGCTAGTGTTTGTAGTATGATAAGGTGCAGGATTTAAAACAATACAGTCTATTTTAGGCCGTAAACGTAAGCCATGAAAAGAGGTAAGTACGAGGTACAGAAATATTTGAGAAATTATCCCAAATTAGGAAACAACGTGACGTATGAGTGGTTGAATCAAGACGTGTGATTCAACCCGAAAGTTTGTGAGATTTTTTGAGACCGTGTTCTTGTGTACTTGGTATGTCGTTTGAGTACACAAAGAAAAAGTCAGAATATATAAGTGCCATGTAAGAAACGTGAGTACATGGTATGATAGAAACGTAATTTCTAAACATAATTAATAACCTAAATCCTACATGAAATATTTGTAAAAATGTAAAAGCTTGTTTAAGCATAACTCCATAAATATATGTATATAACATGAAGAATGTCAATAAAACTTAATAATGCCATATCTGCTAATAGATTGAACCATAACCTAAATAAATACTTATTTATAAGTAGTTAGCAGGGGTATTGCCCCAGTCATATGCAAGGATTTCGTAATTTGCATAAATAAATGACGGTAATGACATGAAACCAACTATAGCTACAGATATTGCACAACAAGTTTGCTTAATATAAGAAAACCGAAACCGACATGCCTGCCGGCAGCAAAGGGGTTAATATGCCTGTGACTTGGCCGTAAAGCGTGTGGCCGTAAAGTAAGGCCGTTTTAAAATCGCGACGCCGTGGGAAATGATCCGGGCGACGGACTTACGATTTTGCAGTCCTGTGGACTTAATCTGTGACGAAAACACCGGGTATGTGCGTGGCTGAAACGGGCGGAAAACCTGTAAGGATTCCTGGACACAGCTACACCAAACGAAACCGCGGATTTTTTGAAAAGCAAGATGGCGCCGTACGTGAACCGGAAGTGGATTCTCGTGCAGCGCTGACCTCGAACGGTATGGAGCCAGGTAAGGGGTGTCCCTTAAGTAGGGAGAAGGTGAGTCATACGCCCCTCCCACAATTACAGGCCAAAAGGCCTTAATACATATATATATATATATATATATATATACATATATGTGTGTGTGTGTGTATATATATATATATAATATATGTGTGTGTATATATATATAATGTGTGTGTATATATATATATGTATATATATATATATATATATATATATATATAATATGTGTGTGTATATATAATATAT
>OW240914.1:360833050-360852999 GCA_933207985.1 Pelobates cultripes
GTCTCAATCCATTGGCATGCCGCGGGGATTAGGGTGTGCCCAGGCACACCCGACACACCCCGTGCGCACGCCTATGGAAGTGAGGGATGGGGAGACAGCCTACATGAAGAGTCAGCAAGGAGCAGGAAGGTAAAGTGAGAAAAGGAGAAGGAACAGAAATGAGCAGGAAGGGACATCAAGGAGCAGAAAGGGGCAGCAAGGAGCTGGAAGGGACAGCAAGGAGCACAAAAGGTAAAGTAGGAGAAGGAGCACAAAGGAACAGAAATGAAAAGGAAGGGGCAGAAGGAGCACAAACATAAAGTAGGAGAATGAGCAGGAAGGGCCTGCAAGGAGCAGGAAGGGCCTGCAAGGAGCAGTAAGGAGCACAAAGGTAAAGGAGCAGAAAGAATCAGAAGGAGCACAAAGGTAAAGTAGGAGAAAGAGCAGAAAGGGACAGCAAGGAGCACAAAGGTAAAGTAGAAATGGGAGCAGAAAGGGTCTGCAAGGAGCAGAAAGGGATCAGAATGAGAAAGGAGCAGAAGGGCGCAAAATAAGCAGAAATTAGCAGAAAGGTAAAAGAGCAGAAGGGGCCAAGGATAGAAAACAGTGTCAGAAGAAAAAAAAAGACTGTCAAATGAAGGAGAGGAAAAGGAGATTGGAGCAGGAAGGACAAATGAAGGGAACCCTCCACTTTATTCTGGACACCACATCATAAGGCTTTGGTACCTGGGCCAGGCAGGGAAACACTGGACCTTCTTATCTCCAAAGGTAAAAAAATATTGGTGTTAATGTGTTCACTTTTATTTACTGAGTGTCAGGAAGCACAGAGTGCCGTTGGGTAGGGGTGTTGCTGATTGGCTAGAGCGGTCAGCTGGCACTCTAAGCCAATCAGTAGCTCCCCATTCATAAAAAAGTAAAAATATTTTATGAACCGGGAACTAACGATTGGCTTAGAGCGTCAACTGTCCACTCTAGCCAATCAGCGGCACCCATGCCTGACGTCAATCTGCACTTCCTGACACTCTGTTTCAGAAGCCAAATACCACTGAGCGACCTGGAGCTGGAGGAAGCCTTTGGGGTTAAACCATTTGAGAGTGATTTAACCCCTTAAAGGAAAGCGAGCACCCAGGGGCTTCCTGGCATCATAGCATTTTCATTTAGGTGATGTTGTTATGGTGACCAGAATGGTCCTTTAATTTGCTTAAAGGAACACTATAGTGTCAGGAATACAAACATATATTCCTGACACCATAGTTGTGAAAACGCTATTCACCCTGGTTTTATGTGATAATGGCTGTGCCCCTTCCCTTTCATGACACTGTCAAAAAGGTACCAAGCATGGATGTCATTACAATTATGCCCCCCCCCTGGAAAAATTCCTGCGGACGCCCATGGTTCTCTTACAACCAGCTGAAACACGTTAGCAACAGTCTAATAAAAAAATCATTATAAAATCAAACTTAAAGAAATGGTTGCAAATAAATCGAATCCACACTTTGGGTGCTTTAATGGTGACAGATCATGAACTGATTGTCTGGAACAAATGACACAAAGTGTCATTCTTCATATGCAGATTGATAGAAACCTCCACGTTCCATTCCATTGATAATTTCTTTATAGCTTTTTAAGTCTTTGCTCCTAATAGTAAAATATTCTAAGAATAATTTCTTACCGGGATATAGTTAGCGTTGATGTAGTCAGCACCATTCTCTGCGCAGGTTGTTAGCAGTTTGACACGACTGAAGTCATCTAGAAGGAGAAGACATTGCACGGTTCTAATTAAAGCCAACAGTTTGGAAAGCAATCTCTTAACACTGCGGCTGGGTTATCCGTACTTCACCGCAGAGATCTAGGACCACTACTGTCACCTCTAATTCCTAATTTACTCTCGCATTGGTTTCTAGCATGCAGTACGTCAGGCTATTTCCAAGAAGAAGACACATAATGCTGCGCTCTATTATCCAACATTGAGGTTTGCCTCGTTGCCATGTTCCCTCCTCAGTATTGGCAGCCATATCCTAGCTTTCAGTTTATTTGTTTTGTCCAGCTATCTAGTGGTCCTTGTGGTGTCTGTATTCACTATTCTTGGTAATTTAATTGACCATCCTATGCCTGTGTCATGTTTCTAGCCTGGGATCTTGGTACCAGAGTAAACATACTCGTTAGAGATAGAAGAGGGGGAAATAGAGGAAGAAAGAGAGGGAAAAGTAGAGAGAGAATAGGGAGGAATTAGATGAGAAACCAATACACATATGTCTGTGTTGAGGAAAGGTTTTAAATTTGCCCCGAGTTGTGGGGTAAATAAGTTTGATATTTTTTTAGATTTGAATAGGTTTTCACGTAAATTATGTTTAAAAAAGTTTTTTTTAAAGATTTTACACCAAAAGAGGAAGAAATTGATAGTGTTTATAAACATACGGACCTGAAACAAAAATCCTCATTTTACCCATACAATCAAAAGTCTGAAGCAATGAAAGTTTTCGAAAAATTGTGTTTTAAAGATATAAAAAAACTAAAACCCTTGAACAAATACCAAAATAATTTATCGGCTAAAGAAAGACGAGCATTAAAAGATCTTAAAAAGGACAAGTCTATTGTGATTAAACCAGTGGATAAGGGTGGGGGTGTAGTGATCTGGCAAAAAACTAAATATTTAGAAGAAATCTAAAAACAATTAGATGATAACTTCACTTATTTGAAACTAGTCAATAATTCTTTAAATAGGATTAAGGAAGAGTAGGACAGCTTCCTTAAAGAAGGATTAGAATTAGGTATTTTAAATAAACAAGAACATACATTTTTAATAGTTGAGTATCCGAAAATTCCAGTAATTTACGTATTACCTAAAATACATAAGGACACCTCTAACCCACCAGGCAGGCCTATAGTATCTGGTATAGGATCACTCTTATCGAACTTATCACAATATATTGATACATTGTTACAGGATTTAGTTAATCAATATCCAACCTACCTCAAAGACACAATAAGCCTTCTGAATATTTTAAACAATTTTAAATGGGACAAGGAATACATCATGGCTACTTGTGACGTAAGCAGCCTGTATACAAATATAGCACACGATAGAGGCTGCAGGGCTGCTAGATATTTTAGAAAAATTTGGCACTTTTGATGAGTTGCAAGTACATTTTATATTAAAGGGAATTGAGATCATTTTAAATAATAATTTCTTTTGGTATGAAAACCAATATTATTTACAGATCCAAGGAACGGCGATGGGGACCAGGTTTGCCCCTAGTTATGCTAATTTATTTATGTCACACAGGGAGGAGTTATTTGTCCTGCCTAGTATGTACTCTATAAACGTTATATAGACGATATTGTTATCATATGGAAAGGGAGTGGAAGTTCCTTGGTTGATTTTTTAGATGGATTAAACTTGAACGATTGGAATATTAAACTTACTTGTAACATTAGTGATCAGAATATTACTTTTTTAGATTTGGATATTTTTATAGAATCAGATCAAATTAGAAGTAAAACCCATTTTAAAAAAGTAGATGTTAATAGTTTTATTGATTTACAAAGTTGCCATTTTAAACCTTGGCACGTTAATGTTCCAAAGGGACAGTTCCTCAGACTAAGGAGGAAATGTACGGATTTTAATGATTATCAAAGCCAATCAACTAATTTGGAACAACAATTCATAGAAAAGGGATATGATCCAATGTTTATTAGAAATGTCAGAGATGAACTAGGCAAAAAAGACAGAAACCAACTTTTGGTATATAAAAATAAAGACGAAACAAAAGATGAATCAGTTCCCCTTATTTTCAATTTTAGTACGAATAATAAAGCTGTGCGTAAAATTATCAAAAAGAATTGGCATGTTTTAAAAGAAGATCTAGATATTTTACCTTTGATGGGAGATCAGCCCAAATTTATTTTTAAAGGGGAAAAAAATTTTAGACTAATTTTAACGCAAGTTTTTTGGATAAGGGAAAAAAAGATATTAATAACTTTTTAGAAGGACAAAAAGGTTTTTATTATTGCAATAATTGTACAGGATGTAGATTGAGGAAAAACATGTGTAGGAGTATTAAAAAATTTACATAAAGTAGAAATTTAGATGAAGCGTACAATACTCAATACACAATAGATGTTATATATCTATTAACCTGCCCGTGTGGTTACCAGTATGTGGGGAAAACAACTAGAAAGTTAAAAATAAGAATAGGAGAACACATTAATAATATAAAGAAAAAAATTATGAATCATAGTGTTTCCAAACACTTCACAGAAAAACATGATGATAACCCGGAAGGATTATTGTTTTTAGGTATTGAAAAAATTAAAGTCCACTGGAGAGGGTGATGTAAAGAGAAAATTTTAAGTAAAGCAAAAATGAGGTGGATATTTAACCTCAACATCCTCACTCCAGATGGTCTAAATGTGGACTTTGAGATTAACTCTTTTTTATAAGATTTTTTAATATTTTGTATTTTTTAGGATATTTTTTCCTTTTTTTCATATATTTTAATATATATTTTATATATATTTTATGTGTATTATATATATTATGATATTTTATTTTCCTGTTATCCATCCAACCATATTTAACTTTTTTCCTCTCTCTTTTTTCTTCTTTATATATGTTCTGTGCTTTGTATTTGTTATTTGTATCCTTCGTTTTTTTATCTCTATTTATTTGCCATTGATGAGCTCACTATGATACCCTAGGATACATTCTCCCTTTTATTGTATCAAAAGTATAAAATGTAATGTTCTGTAGATATGACCAATAAGGAAGTTTATTTACAATCTTGAGCACACAAGAAGAAACCCGAAACCGGAAGTACGTCATCCAACGGAGACAGGCATTGACCGCTGAACCGGAAGTGCTCGCGGCGGAAATGACGCATACGGAAATCGGAAGTCCTACAATGGAGGAAGATATCACGCCTTTGAGATATTTAAACCAACAACAAGTTTGTGGTATTGTTATGCACTTTGATAAAGACTTTTCGTCGAAACGCGTTAGTGCAATTGACTATTTTAACGGAGATTTAGTGTATGCTGTATTATTTATTCACCATTAAACATATATGTTCCTGTAATTACCCCTTTATTTGGCGTTTATTTGGGCTATTAAGGGGAAAGAGTGACCTGGCAGAGAACATTTCCAGTTGGGCTCCAGCATATGATCTCCAATATATCAAAAAGGCGCTTATAGTCTGAGCCACTTGTGAACGGCTCAGCACCACGTGAGTGGGATTTTTTCTCCTCCACTATTATCTATTTGTTCTATACAGGCTATACTATGTATTGTGTTTTATATTTTTAGGATGTACACAGATACATGGTAAATTGCATGTTTTTTACATATTTTATCACAGTTGGTTTTATCCACTATTTTATGTGCTCTTATCATAGCTTTTATTGTTTTATGTGTTGTATTCCGTGTGGTTTAGAGTGACACACACTTGGTGATTTTGAGCTATTAACTTCAATATTTGCCTTTTTTTTACTATTTTTT
The DNA here is from genome assembly GCA_933207985.1 of Pelobates cultripes. Classification (NCBI taxonomy): domain Eukaryota; kingdom Metazoa; phylum Chordata; class Amphibia; order Anura; family Pelobatidae; genus Pelobates; species Pelobates cultripes. The sequence continues at coordinate 360,838,527 of OW240914.1, forward strand.
TTTATATACTAAAGTACAATGTGTGTGAAAAAAATAAAAAAATAAAAAAACAACCTATGCAAAGTTTGGCAAAGACTGGTGGTAAAATGGCTGCTCAGAAAGTGTCAAAATATCCTTAGATGAATACCCTGGGTTGTCTACTTTAAAAAAATATAAATATACGTGGGGTGTTTTCCAGAGATTTATGACAGGTAATAGTGTTACAATGTCACTATTGATACATTTTAAAAATGTATGTTTTGAAACCGCAATATCCTACTTATGTACTTATTGTACTTATAACCCTATAACTTGCAAAAAGAAAAGCAAAAAAGCACGTAAACACTGGGTGTTTTTAAACTCAGGACAAAATTTTGAATCTATTTAGCAGTTTTTTTCATTAGCTTTTGTAGATGAGTAAAAGATTTTTCAAGTAACGTCAAAAATATATGTTTTTAAATTTTTTGATCATATTTTTTTCCTTTTAAAATTAAATTTGATACAAATAATGGTATGTAAAGAAAGCCCTTTATGTCCTGAAAAAAATATATAATTTGTATGGGAACAGTAAATGAGAGAGAGGAAAATTACAGCTAAACACAAACACCACAAAAGTGTTAAAAGAGCCCTGGTCCTTAACGTACAACATCGCAAAAACAGTCCGGTCCTGAAGGGGTTAAAATAAGTTTCAATCAAAATTATATTATGGACATTTTTCTTAACTCTAAATAGGGTTTTATCCCAAGCACCAACATCTATGTTAATATTGCATTGCGTTTCCCATTTTTTTTTTACTGTTTTGTAACAATAATTTGTGACATCGTTCGGGTCAACATATAGCATTTCTATAAAAGTTTTAACGTTTTGATTAATTTGTTTCATATAGATGCCATTTTTACTTTTTCCCTCTTCAAAATTTTTAGAGACAAGCGATTTGATTCTTAAGTAGTTAAATCTTTCAGATTTTGGTAAATTATTTTCTAACATTAGAGTTGCAAAAGTTTCAATTCTTCCCTCTTTCATAATATTATTTTAGATCTTTGATTTTCTTTCTGTAAATCTATAAGCGATTCTAGAATCTCCAATTCCAGAAAACCCTAAATATTCCCATTGTTTTTCATCTTTTTTCTTAGTTTTAACCACACCGGGAAAATTTGGGAGAAGATTTTATTTTTAATTTCTTTCAATAGGATAACCTTTTTCTTGCCAGACAAGATTATTTATATTGTTTTTATTTAATAATTGGGTCTCTAATATAAACCAGCCTGTTTCCCTCGCTTCCTTTTTAGTTAGAATTTGGATATGATGTTTTATACCAGCCTCATAATGTTTTTTAATATTGGGGGAATTCATACCACCTTGGCTGGGACCATTTGTCAGCAGGTCCAGGTTAATGCGTGGTCTCTTCCCTCTCCACACAAAGTTTCTAAAATTTCTCTGAACAATTTCTAACCAGCTGTCTGGTATTTTTAGGGATCATTTTAAAAAACTATGTCCACTTGGGGTCCTTACGGGGTTAAACATTAGGTTTGTTGAGCTAATCAGTTTCAAAACATTCTCTTCAACAATTCTATTTGTTTTGTCAGAAAGCGTAACACCTAAATACTCAAAACTCCCTTTAGCTTCTCTAAAGCTATGCATTTCTAATATTTGGGGTTTTTTTGTATCGGCATCACAATTTCTGAACATAACCACAGATTTATCTATATTTATCTTGTAATTAGATATGTTGCTGTATTGGGCGATCTCATTCATTAAGTGTGGAATGGAAGTGATGGGATCAGTCAAAGTTATTGTGTCATCCGCATACATGCTCATCTTAAGATGTTTTGAAGCTTCTGGAATCCCCCTGATATTTGGGTTCGACCTTATCCTAGTTGCTAGGGGCTCCATGGATTTTATGTATAATACTGGCGAAAGCGGGCATCCCTAACGGGTGCCATTACCCAAAGTAAACCAATCAGAACATAAATCTGCACCCACCACCCTCGCTATAGGATTTTGGTATATGGTTTTAATTGCTGCTTTCATCCATTCACATAAATTCATGGACTCCAAGACCCCAAACATATATCCTCATCCGACCCTGTCAAAGGCATTTTCTACATCCAATGACAGGGTCAGAAGGGGCTTCCCCGATCTCTCTCCCCAATCCAAAATATTCATCAATCGTCCCGAGTTTGAAATGGCCAAACAGAGGAGCATCTTAAGGGTTAATTTTAGTCGGATTAGCAAAGTAAAAGGAGATGATCTATTTCCTATAGTGGATGTTCACTCCGGTTTGTGAACATGCTTTGAGGCTTGGCTAAGGAAAATAGACAGTGTGAAGAATTTCCCTGTATTCTCAGTTGTCATTCGAGTATTTCCTCTCCCTGCTACCTAAATGACTTGGCAGCATTCGTTTTTCTGTGTGTGTTCGGTAGATTATTCGTTTTACTGAACAGAGACCACCCTGGGTAGCAATTAGAACGTAGAACACCATGTTGCAACACAAAACCACAAGGTAGTTGAGTGCTCCTAGGTGGCACCCATTCAGCATACGAACATGTGGTGAGAACAAAGGATGGCGGCCACCTTAAACTACCGAACAAGGCCAGCGGGACCTGGTCGTCGAGTGCCTGGAATTGTTTTCGGCATGGCACTCGCACGAACACCCGGTCTTTATGGAAGTTATGTCTGACCTATTTCTCCTTACAGTACAAGACCGACGTTCAGGAGTTTCAATCAACCGAACGAGGGGAGCATTCTCATATAACCAGCGGCATTCTAGCTATAGGGGTTTTCGTATAATTCTGCATGAATGGAGACCTGCTCTTACTGCCAATTTCATGGAACTCTAAATCGGATACAACCGCATGGCGAGCCGGTCAAACTTCCACACAATGCGACACGGAAACTACCGAATGGAATTTCGTGCAATTTGGATATGTTACTCCCAGTATTCTCAGCTACCCAGGGATGTGGTTTTTGTATCGTTATATCATGTAAAAAGTATATTTCAAAAATTTTTGAAATTTTTTATATTTCTGGCCAGCATATAATTGAGTTTAGTATGTTGCTGAAACTCAATTATCTAGCCTGGCCCAGAGGAGGAGCTTGTACTGTATAAATTGAATGCCTGTTGCTTCCAGTAAATCAGTCTTGTTCCAGCATTAAGCTTTGGCTCATGTGTGGATTATTTGGCGATACCAGTGATATTTATTCCTGTGGATTCTAGGCGATACTCTGCTATTGGGAAAATACTAGACGGTGATACCAGCTACTACCGTCATATGCCTTCGGGCATATACCAAGTGATAATATCTTGGTATGTGAATGTAATTGTAGCCTGTAATTGTGGGAGGTGTTACCCAGCTATATAAACTCTGGCCACCCCTATCACTGGGCCATTCATGCCTGGTTCAGTAGGCACACCTGTGCACTCCCAAATCACCGCTGTGACGCTGGTCACCAGACTGCAGCTTCTCACCCAGCTGCTCCAACCACTACCTGCCTGCCTCAGCCAACTTCCCGCTGGTGAGTCACTTCTACCGCGGGGTCCGAACCGAGGCCTTCTACCGCGAGCTTCCCGGCTCAATGTCCCATAGCCAGCTCACTTCAACCCGCTGAGGGCCCCAACTGATGCCCCCTTTGACCCGCGGGGCCTCACCTGAAACCTTTACGGCCTGCTCCCTGGCACATCCTCCGGCTGGCTCCCTTAGTCATGTGGGCAGGCTGCTTCTGGGTCTCCAATTCGGCCATAATTTGCTGCAGCAAACAGTGAGTTTAGACCCCTCTGGCCTCTGGCACATAGCCACACTTTCGGCTCATATTTCAAGTCATTCATTGGTTTACTCACCTCCTGCTTCTCTCAGTCCCCTGTACCTCCTTGGCTAACATTTGCCTGACTGAACGGCTGAGTTCTGGGCCACGGGCCTGTGGCATGTAACCACGTGTTCGGTATACGAATGCCACACTTCTTTGATTCCCCCAGTCCCTCGCAAACACAATCCTCGTTCAGCTGAACAAACACACTATAATGTCTCGTCCCTATTCTGTCGAAATTCCTCCGGCCCACATATGGCCATCATCTACTAATACGTTGTGTTGTATATTCCCGGCCCAAATCCAAACACATTTCGGCCAGGTTCTGCCACGTTACTTACTATATTTTAGCATCATATAGCTGGTTTAGAAATTACTATTACTTATAGCTAGGAGGGTCATCATACTCATGGTACCTATTACCTAGTAAGTAGTAATGTTCAGTCAAGGCATTGTAGTCATGTATATGACTATTTCCTCATGTATTCTATGTGTACCCTGGTACTGGCAATTACTCTCCATGTTAATTTCCTTGCTATATATGTATGTAAAGTATTAATCAACTGCCAAATACATTTATTCAGTATGTCTTGTTACTGTCAGGATTACTGTTTGATCCAGCACGTAGAACTGTACAGCACGGATGACAAATAAGTAACGTATTACCGGTCCTTAGAATGGCCGGATTTAACGTACAAAGAATAGTCAAAAATACTAGCCGAGGTCAGGGAACACAGAAAGGGACACAGCGATGAGGAAAGCCAGGAGTCAGGATACCAGAATATAGAGAAGTCAATAAACAAAGCCAAAGTCAAAAACCAGGTAGAAAACTATAAAAAACAGAGAAAATAGGAAGCAAGAAGGATGCACTCTTGTAGGGGTTAACCCTTTGTGGACTACAGCAGTAGTAAAAGCAAGAAGAGAGAAAAAGTGAGTGTCCTCGAATTAAAATATAACTTTTAATACTAAATAAAGTTAAAACCAAATTAATGCGATGTATCCAAAATACAATGTTATCAAATAAATGCTTAAACTAATAATGAATAGATCATAAAGATGAAATACTAAAGGAACAGTTAATTACCTATAAATAAATAACGATAAATTGATAAAGGAGGTCCTGTTCAAAAGTTTTCAGGACAATCTCCAAATGATATGCAAAAAACCAAATAGGTTTTCTTATGCATACAAATGTGTACGTCAATTAGGTTAAAATAAAGGGAAAGAAACTGTCCATAAAGTAGAAGTTGCTACATAAAGTAGTGTAACGAAATAAGGTTCTAGAGGTCTTAAATAATGAATAGACCTAGATACATTAGTAACTTTTATACGGAAATCATAATGTCAGCATAATGACTTAACCACATAGAACCCCATTAATAGTGCTTATTAGATCCAGAAAACGCACTAGAAAAAATATAGTGATATGAGAGACATTGTTCTACACTATATGAATAAATAAATAACTCCTGCTGTGGGAATAGATCAAGGACATGTACTCAGTGAACCCCCCACTATATAGCTGGAGTAGGGCTAGATATCGAAGTGTAAGATATAGAGTCTAATAGTCGTCTAAACAGACGCCAATACTATAGAAAATAAAGATGTATCGATAGAGCCCTTTCCCCTGACGCGCGCGTTTCGCCCACAGCTCATCAGAAGGGAGTATTTTGGATACATCGCATTAATTTGGTTTTAACTTTATTTAGTATTAAAAGTTATATTTTAATTCGAGGGCAGGTAGAAAACTATAAACAGGAACGCGCTCTCGGACAACCACAAGGGAAACCACGACAGGGCACTGAGCAGGCTGAGAACTGGGCCTAAATACCCCTCCTTTAGTTCTGATAGGCTGTAACCGGCCTTTGACCCCAAAGTCAGTTACCAGGTTTCATTTGCATAATTGCTGCTCAGCATTAACCCTTCTGTGGATTAGGTTGCTGCTCGGCACAACTTTTCCTGTGTGGACAGTAAATGTCATTAATCACTTTTCTCTAAGCGGATGAATACATGACACCAGGTTTCATTTGCACAATTACTGCTCAGCATTAACCCTTCTGTGGATTAGGTTGCTGCTCGGCACAACTTTTCCTGTGTGATAAAACTTACCAGGAAAGGTTAAAGGATCTTAACATGTATAGCTTGGAGGAAAGACGAGACAGGGGGCATATGATAGAAACATTTAAATATATAAAGGGAATCAACACAGTAAAGGAGGAGACTATATTTAAAAGAAGAAAAACTACCACAACAAGAGGACATAGTCTTAAATTAGAGGGACAAAGGTTTAAAAATAATATCAGGAAGTATTACTTTACTGAGAGGGTAGTGGATGCATGGAATAGCCTTCCAGCTGAAGTGGTAGAGGTTAACACAGTAAAGGAGTTTAAGCATGCGTGGGATAGGCATAAGGCTATCCTAACTATAAGATAAGACTAGGGAGTAATGAAAGTATTTAGAAAATTGGGCAGACTAGATGGGCCGAATGGTTCTTATCTGCCGTCACATTCTATGTTTCTATGTTTCTATCTTGCACTTATCCACATTAAATGTCAGTTGCCACAACTCTGACCATTTTTCTAGTTTACCTAAATCATTTGTCATTTGGCTTATCCCTCCTGGAACATCAACCCTGTTACATATCTTAGTATCATCAGCAAAAAGACATACCTTACCATCAAGACCTTCTGCAATATCACTAATAAAAATATTAAAGAGAATGGGTCCAAGTACAGATCCCTGAGGTACCCCACTGGTGACAAGTCCAAGCTTCGAATATATTCCATTAACTACAACCCTCTGTTGCCTGTCACTCAGCCACTGCCTTACCCATTCAACAATATTTGAATCCAAACTTAAAGATTGCAGTTTATTGATAAGCCTTCTATGTGCAACAGTGTCAAAAGCCTTACTGAAATCTAGGTAAGCAATGTCTACTGCACCACCCTGATCTATAATTTTAGTTACCCAATCAAAAAATCAATAAGATTAGTTTGGCATGATCTCCCTGAAGTAAACCCATGTTGTCTCTGATCTTGAAATCCATGTGTTTTTAGATGTTCATCAATCCTATCCTTTAACATGGTTTCCATCACTTTCCCCACTACTGAAGTAAGGCTTACTGGCCTATAGTTGCCCGACTCCTCCCTATTACCTTTCTTGTAAATGGGCACAACATTCGCTAACTTCCAATCTTCTGGGACTACTCCTGTTAACAATGATTGGTTAAATAAATCTGTTAATGGTTTTGCTAGTACACCACTAAGCTCTTTTAATAGCTTTGGGTGTATTCCATCAGGTCCCATTGACTTATTTGTCTTTACTTTTGACAGTTGAAATAGAACCTCTTCCTCTGTAAACTCACGTGTAATAAATGACTCATTTATCCTTTTTCTCAACTGAGGTCCCTTTCCTTCATTTTCTTCTGTAAATACAGAACAAAAATATTCATTGAGGCAGTCAGCCTGACCTTTATCCTCTTCTACATACCTTCCTTCTTTTGTTTTTAATCTAACTAATCCTTGTTTTACTTTTCTTTTCTCATTTATGTATCTAAAAAATGTTTTATCCCCCTTTTTTACTGACTGTGCTATTTTCTCTTCTGTGTGTGATTTGGAAGCTCTTATAACTTGCTTAGCCTCTTTCTGCCTAATCTTATAGATCATTTTGTTTTCTTCACTCTGGGTTTTTTTATAATTCCTAAATGCTAACTTTTTGTTTTTAACTATTTTGGCCACATCTGCGGACTACCACAGTGGTTTCTTGAATTTTTTGCTTTTACTGACAAGCCTAATGCAATTTTCTGTTGCCTTCAATAGTGCAACTTTCAAATAATCCCATTTTTCTTGGACTCCATTTAAATTGCTCCAGTCTGATAATGACTCCTCTACCCATATTCTAATTTTAGAAAAGTCTGTATTTCTAAAGTTTAAAACTTTTGTTTTTGTGTGGTGTGACTCAGTCACTGTTCTTATATTAAACCACACTGACTGATGATCACTGGATCCTAAACTTTCACCTACAGTAACATCTGATACCAAATCTCCATTTGTTAACACTAAATCTAGTATGGCCTCTTTACGAGTTGGCTCCTCAACTTGTTTTAGAGACAATCCCAGTAGGGAGTTTAGAATATGTGTGCTCCTGGCACAAGTAGCTAATTTTGTTTTCCAATTTACATCAGGAAGATTAAAGTCACCCATGATGATAACTTCCCCCTTCATTGTCATTTTAGCTATTTCCTCAACTAGTAGATTATCTAACTCTTCAATTTGTCCTGGGGGCCTATAAATCACACCTACACGAGTTACTGTGTGATTACCAAATTCTAACGTAGCCCAAACGGACTCTATGTTTGCCTCACTAACTTTTATTAGGCTAGATTTTATGCTGTCCTTCACATACAAGGCCACCCCTCCCCCTTTCTTGCCTTCCCTATCTTTCCTATATAAAGAGTACCCTGGTATTGCTATGTCCCAGTCATTTTTCTCATTGTACCATGTCTCAGTAACAGCGACTAAATCTACACTATCAGTTGCCATTATTGCCACAAGTTCATGGATCTTATTCCCTAAACTGCGAGCATTTGTAGACATGACTCTAAGCTTATCATTTTTTAACACACTTGCTACAGGCACCTTCTGTCCTTGTTTTGGGGACAATTGGATTGATGTTTTATCACCCTTTTGCCCCCCCCTCCTAGTTTAAATACATCCTAGCAAAACCTCTGAACTGCTCACTGAGAACATTTGTTCCCTTTTGAGAAAGATGCAAACCATCTTTTTTGTACAGCTTATCTCCATTCCAAACAGAGCTACCATGAGAAATAAAGCCAAATCCTTGCTCCCGACACCATTCACCAAGCCACAAATTAAAGTCCCTAATACGCATCCGCCTGTCGTTCTGAGTGTTATGCACAGGCAGAACTTCAGAGAATGACAGTGTGGAAGCAACCTGCCGTATTTCATTGGCAAAAACACTAAAAACTTCCTTAACCTCTGAAACCTCATTGCAAGCCAAGTCATTTGTCCTTAGATGGACAAGTACATCCAATTCCCCTTCCTGCTTTGCTTGCTTAACAATATTACAGATACGTCTCCTGTCTCTGTGAGCAGTAGCTCCGGGAAGACACCTCACAAGACCACCATTGTCCATCTCCACACCTCTTATAATGGAATCACCCAACAACAACTGCTTTCTATTAGGCCTCACCATAGTCTCCAAGCCGGTCTCCACAACACCACTAGTCTCAGTGCCTCTTCTCCACAACACCACTAGTCTCAGTGCCTCTTCTCCACAACACCACTAGCCTCAGTGCCTCTCTCCACAACACCACTAGCCTCAGTGCCTCTCTCCACAACACCACTAGTCTTAGTGCCTCTCTCCACAACACCACTAGCCTCAGTGCCTCTCTCCACAACACCACTAGCCTCAGTGCCTCTCTCCACAACACCACTGGCCTCAGTGCCTCTCTCCACAACACCATTACACTCTGAAAGTGCAGAAAATGAATTATGAAGAGCAACAGACTGTGCAAAATGCCTTTTATCCACAACTCTAAGTCTACCAGATCCTACAGTAATCCATCTGCCTTTCCTAGCATGTCTCTGCGGCAGTGGCTTTGCAGCAGTTCCAGTCTGAGTTTCTTCACCAGATAATTTACAAATCTCAGACTTCAAAAATACAATCTCCTGCCGCAAGATAGAGAACTGTCTACAGATTAGACAACAACCAAACCTCCAAAAAGTGGAACGTGAAACAAATGCATAGCAATTGTTACACTGAACTAAGCCTGCCATTCCAATTATGAGAATAATTTAAATCTAACAAATCTTAACTTTTTCCTTTATCCTCCTGAATACCTCAGATTACCTCCAGTTTCTCTCCAGAATATCTCCAACTACACACTTAGAAACAGCACTTTGAAGTAGCACCAAGCTATATTAGACAAGCTAATGACACCAGGCCTTATATAACTCCTAAAATCACCGCCCACTAGGAATGTTTAACACCTGGGTAGGCCTCTGCTTATTTGCAAACAATAGCTAATTAACCAGCAATCAACAGCAAGTAACTAGCTTAATCAAATCAAATGCCTTATAATTACCAACAGGAATTCAAACCTTGTGCAATCAGTAACCTTTTCCTACAGATGAATCTTACCTGTAACAGTAGAAAAGAAAGCTCTTAGCACAACTCTAAGACAGTTGAAGCTTCTGTAAAACTCTCCAGAATATCTCCAACTACACACTTAGAAACAGCACTTTGAAGTAGCAAGGTGCTGTTTCTAAGTGTGTAGTTGGAGATATTCTGGAGAGTTTTACAGAAGCTTTATCATAATTCTGTCCTGCGAGGCCAACTCCCATTCTCACACGGAGGTATTCGCCCATCAGGCCAAACTCATAGCTAGAGCCTTGCTTCAGCCTCTTCAGGTTATTAGATAGGGTCTCACCTGTCACGGCCACTTGTTTTGAATCTCTTACTTGTCACCGAGAGGCCTACATACCCTCCACTTCGTTCGGTGGCCTCAGTCCCCCAGCCAAATTCATAGCTAGAGCCTCTCATAGCTACTTGGCAATTAGTAGGGCCTCACCTTCCCCTGATTCAGTTAATTTCTTCAGCATTCAGCATTAAGAAAGTTGCCAGTTGATGCAGGGTTACACTTCTACTGCACGGCTGACACATTAATGCTTCCTTTCTTACATCATATTACTTCTCACAGAAGGAACTTCACCCGAACTCCCTGACAGACACCCTCTAGAAACATAATGTGCACCTCGGCTTTCAAAAGGATTCCGCTAGCCCAGTACGTTGTGATCCTGGATCAGTCCAAAAAAATGCTACTGCTCACAGAGAAAGGAATATCATTCACAACTACAACACAGCTGCTTACGGAATAGATTCATATTTACCAACCCCGATCTTCGTAGATAGCATGGCAGAGATGCACGTAGCGAATACAGAATACGTGATTTCCCCTCATAGAAATCACGACAGACTGGGAAAGTTAGGATTTCCTAAACTCAAGTGGTACTAACCCCACTCGGAGCACCTACTGTACCCCTTACTTCCAACCTCTCAATGTAACATCACCGGTTACGATCTAACTCCTGTTCCCCCTCCTCACGTCAATACACCGGCACGTTTTCCTTCCCTATCTTTAACAAAGCAGAGACTTCAGTTGGGTTCTTGTTTTTCCTACTAGGTGCGCTACACTAGTCAGTAGGTTCTGGAACTAAGGACCCCTGACCATACTTCCATTTATACCCAGATTTATGCTGGGCTTGGTCCATATAATAAGGCTATCACATACGTCCCCAAACCATAGGGAACCCTGGATTTCTTTCACAAAACTAGGCTCATACAGAGTATAGCATATCTTTACAATTACTTACTGGTAGTTACAGTTTGGCTTACAAATCATGCAACATTGGCTCCCTGTTTTTGTGACATGCCAAACCATGTGCTATGTCCTCTTTTCCCAGGCTACAATACAGAACTTACCTTGCAAGTACATGACCCTACTTTCATACCTGGGCATTACGTTATGTCAAGTCTATTCTGTAATCTCCTCTAGCAATCTAATTGCTGTGTAGACAACTGGACTCACTTTGACACAGTCCTGCCTACTTGAAGGCAGGGTAAGATGTGCCATGGAGTGTAAAGTCCTTCTTTGGAATGGCCTGGTATTTTAGGGATCTCCTAGGTAATCAAACCCTTGTCATACTGTAAGGTCACAACTAAATCAGACCACTCAACCACCCCCAGGTCACCTACCGACATTACACTGCAACATTCATCATGCCCGTTCTACCAGACCTGTTCAGGTGGCGAAACTTACTTTCTCATAGGAGCAGGAAGCCACGTCCATTTCCTACATCCGCTTATTCCCTCATCAATTAGCCTGACACTGCTATCCCAGTTCACACATCAGGAATAATGGAACTTCTTCCTCACTCACAGGTCAGCTGTTACTTGGGATGCTCCGGGACTCGCAACACAGCAACCTCCCTCGTACACATACTTATATAGGCTGTCTTAACATAAGCAGCTATTGATTTTACTCTATTCCAATTTCAGATGCGAGCCCAGATACCATATGGCTACAACATGACCTACCATACCCAAACATTCTAGAACCTCATACTAGATTAGGTTATATCATGACCTTGGTCAATTGCTGACATACACTTCGGTTCACCTTTTTGCCACCTCATTGGGGAAAAATTAGGCTTACAAACACCACATACTACTACCTCATATCCCAGTTTACCATTAACAGAATTATGCCCATCCTACCTAATAGAACAATTATCCATCATGCACAGGGTTACACAGACCTATGCCTCTCCCAAGATCATATGAGTAAGCACACTCTTCTATTGCATTACGTTCGTTAGAACTAGTCGGTACCTTATATACGACGTTTTCAGGTTATACTGGTATTCTAGAATACTAGTAGTATAGGCGCTAATTTACAGCCTCTAGTATACCCCAGTACACCTCTTGGAATACTGGGACATAAATCCTCTACATACACCAGATATCTCTCTACCAGAGAAGGTTATGAGGCAGGCATATAAAGCATCGATCAAGTTGTATCAAACTTTTTGCCCTCTTTATTTACAGGCCTACTCGAACGTCGGTCCAGGCACACCACAGATAAAAGGAATCCAGGCAAAAATGTGATTCTTTGTTAAACTAATTTGCATATGCCCACCCAGAATCCTTTGCGGTTGTAACATCGCTGCAGTTTTGGGATTTCTGTGGGAAAAGCAAGTCTTATGGCTTGACTGGTGTGCAGATTTTTGTTTAACATTGTATTAATTAATTATATATCTATATATATGGAATTTTATTCTAACTGTATTTTGATAATATATATTTATATCAGAATACACTCAGAATGAAATTATATATATATCTATGTATACAGTTGCAAGAAGAAGTATGTGAACCCTTTGGAATGATATGGATTTCTGCACAAATTGGTCATAAAATGTGATCTGGTCATCATCTAAGTCACAACAATAGACAATCACAGTCTGCTTAAACTAATAAAACACAAAAAAGAATGAAATGTTGCCATGTTTTTATTGAACACACCATGTAAACATTCACAGTGCAGGTGGAAAAAGTATGTGAACCCCTAGACTAATGACATCTCCAAGAGCTAATTGGAGTGAGATGTCAGCCAACTGGAGTCCAATCAATGAGATGAGATTGGAGGTGTTGATTACAGCTGCCCTGCCCTATAAAAAACACACACCAGTTCTGGGTTTGCTTTTCACAAGAAGCATTGCCTGATGTGAATGATGCCTCGCACAAAAGAGCTCTCAGAAGACCTACGATTAAGAATTGTTGACTTGCATAAAGCTGGAAAGGGTTATAAAAGTATCTCCAAAAGCCTTGCTGTTCATCAGTCCATGGTAAGACAAATTGTCTATAAATGGAGAAAGTTCAGCACTGCTGCTACTCTCCCTAGGAGTGGCCGTCCTGTAAAGATGACTGCAAGAGCACAGCGCAGACTGCTCAATGAGGTGAAGAAGAATCCTAGAGTGTCAGCTAAAGACTTACAAAAGTCACTGGCAAATGCTAACATCCCTGTTAGCGAATCTACAATACGTAAAACACTAAACAAGAATGGATTTCATGGGAGGATACCACAGAGGAAGCCACTGCTGTCCAAACAAAACATTGCTGCACGTTTACAGTTTGCACAAGAGCACCTGGATGTTCCACAGCAGTACTGGCAAAATATTCTGTGGACAGATGAAACCAAAGTTGAGTTGTTTGTAAGAAACACACAACACTATGTGTGGCGAAAAAAAGGCACAGCACACCAACATCAAAACCTCATCCCAACTGTGAAGTATGGTGGTGGGGGCATCATGGTTTGGGGCTGCTTTGCTGCGTCAGGGCCTGGACGGATTGCTACCATCGAAGGAAAAATGAATTCCCAAGTTTTTCAAGACATTTTGCAGGAGAACTTAAGGCCATCTGTCTACCAGCTGAAGCTCAACAGAAGATAGGTGTTGCAACAGGACAATAACCCAAAGCATAGAAGTAAATCAACGACAGAATGGCTTAAACAGAAAAAAATACGCCTTCTGAAGTGGCCCATTTAGAGTCCTGACCTCAACCCGATTGAGATGCTGTGGCATGACCTCAAGAAAGCGATTCACACCAGACATCCCAAGAATATTGCTGAACTGAAACAGTTCTGTAAAGAGGAATGGTCAAGAATTACTCCTGACCGTTGTGCACGTCTGATCTGCAACTACAGGAAACGTTTGGTTGAAGTTATTGCTGCCAAAGGAGGTTCAACCAGTTATTAAATCCAAGGGTTCACATACTTTTTCCACCTGCACTGTGAATGTTTACATGGTGTGTTCAATAAAAACATGGCAACATTTCATTCTTTGTGTTTTATTAGTTTAAGCAGACTGTGATTGTCTACTGTTGTGACTTAGATGATGATCAGATCACATTTTATGACCAATTTGTGCAGAAATCCATATTATTCCAAAGGGTTCACATACTTTTTCTTGCAACTGTATATAAATAAAAATGTGAAATATACATATATTCATAAATATATAAGTATGTATATATATTTAAATTCTGCATGCATATTTATGTAATATTTTTAGTAATTTTATTGATTGCAATTTGAGGGACCTGCCTGACA
>OW240914.1:360853428-360890233 GCA_933207985.1 Pelobates cultripes
AGTATAACCGTACCCCCATATACAGGTTTATTAGTATTTTTGAAAGTTACAGGGTCAAATATAAGGCCGTTTTTTTCACATTGAAATTTGCCAGATTGGTTGTGTTGCCTTTGAGAGCGTATGGTAGCCCAGGAATGAGAATTATGATGGCATACCATTTGCAAAAGAAGGCAACCCTAGGTATTGCAAATGGGGTATGTTCAGTCATTTTTAGTAGCCACTTAGTCACAAACACTGGCCAAAGTTAGGGTTCATAATAGTTTTTGCATTTTTAACACAAACAAATATAAAAGCTAACTTTGGCCAGTGTTTGTGACTAAGTGGCTACTAAAAAAGACTGGACATAGCCCAAAATGAATACCCTGGGTTGTCTACTTTTCAAAAATATATGTGTGACGAGACCAATCTCGCCACATTGCATTGGAGAAGCCTGGTTGCTCGCCTGCTGCCTTTGGACTATGGCCCCCATATTAAAAGACTTTGTTTCGTCTGCAGAAAAGCTTTATTCGTGCTTTTCTGCTGAATCTACCGAACAACTGCACGAATGAATAGACCACCTGGGAGCTGGAGTGTGCCGGCAATTAACCTCCCTGAAGCTGCGGTTAACCGCAGCTTAATTGACGAATGCTGGGTGGCCGCCATTCGTATCCCGAACACGAGGTCGCAGCCATTTTAAACATGTGAATGCACAGCGGTGTTCGACGCTTAATTCATGGAACTAAAATTGGACCCAGTTTTGCGCGAACACCGCTGAAGCAGCCGACCTCCCTTCTTGTTCAGTGAAAGTACACGAACGGCCGGTGTTCGGTAGTTTTACTTGTCTATGTTATACCCCAGATAGGAATCCCATGGAGCCCATTCACATGAAAGTGACTGTGTAAATACTTTAGGTCCATGGCGATTAAACTGTATCCGTGTGGTCTGAGCGCCATTCACTTAATAATGTGCGCTCAGACCTGAGCTATCTGGGGACATGTTAAATGTATAAGTTTATTGCAATGTGTCTTACATGGTGTATTTTAACAGTAATTTGTGTTTTAGTATCCCCACGTGCATAATGGCAATTTGCCTTTGTCTTGGGAGACAATTGAATTACTTCTCAATTATCTCCAAGGCAGAGGGGAGGAAGCCAGGATGCATTGTGGGAATATAACGTGACTGTGTGTCCTATTTGTCAACTTGTCTGTTTTTTGTCGCAGTCTCCCATTTGGTCCCCGAGGGGAGTGTCCACCAGGTGGGAGACCTGCATAAAAGCCGGGCAGGTAGCCCTCATTAAACAGACCACTGTTTGACCCTCAACACGGAGCCTTGTCTCGTCTTTGGGGGGATTTACTGTATGCTGATAGAGACTGATTGCTAGGAGTGTAAGCCGCTTGGATGCTTTTCCTATTCGTCTGCTAGCAGCAATTCGTATGGTTCCTGTTTGTGTGTTTGGAGTGCTATATTGGATGCCGTTCGGGAGTTTGGAGCATTCACTTATTGGCGGTTCGTGTGTTTGGTGTTCTACAATAGCTGTGCCTGCATCTCTGGAAAGAGGGACGATCGCCTAAACGGTTTTTACCCCTCGTGTGCTGAAACGGTCCGTTACAATATGGTTTGGTGGTGAATTACATTGTCCTGCTTCAACAATGTTCCAAATAGGACATGGGTGCATGATAACCAGCTGTGAAAATTCCAAGTTGGAAAACTGGAATGAGCACCCTCCAAATAAGGTCTTTTATCCCCCAGAGAACCCAACACACCTATACATGGGTGGTATCACTGTGTTTAGGAGATGTTACTGAACACATATTGGAATGTTCTTTGGCAGTTCCCCTTAAAGGACCACTCTAGGCACCCAGACCACTTCAGCTTAATGAAGTGGTCTGGGTGCCAGGTCCAACTAGGGTTAACCCATTTTTCTATAAACATAGCAGTTTCAGAGAAACTGCTATGTTTATCAATGGGTTAAGCCTTCCCCCTAATCCTCTAGTGGCTGTCTCATTGAGAGGGGGTCCCTGAGGGTGGGGGCACCCTCAGGGCACTATAGTGCCAGGAAAACGAGTATGTTTTCCTGGCACTATAGTGGTCCTTTAAGGTTCTCAGTAAATGTATTCTTAAATTGCTTTGTGTGTCAAACAAATCACCATTTATTTATTTAATTTTTGAATTTGGCATAGATTGATGGTAAAATAGTTTCATGAAAAGAGCCAAGATACCCAAGTTTAATACCTTAGGTTGTCTTCTTTAAAAAAAATAAAAAAAAAATAATATATATATATATATATATATATAAAAATCACAATAGTTTCTGGCACTCATCCCATAACAAAAGCATTAATTCAGCAATGACCAGGTGCCTCTCCATGCAAAATATACAAATGGAACAAATTGAGAGCACTCATTGGATTTAGTAAACAAAAAAATATATTAAATCAAACGCATATAAATCAACGTTTCGACCGTCTAGCGGTCTTTATCAAGATGCTATGACATGTGAAAATCTCAAATATATACAATCTAATGTGTTAAACTTACCCAATCACCAAGTGCACCCTGTTTGTCCGGTCTGCTCTGTGAATAGAGCCGCAAACCGAGGACTGTCAAGCATACTGCCGAAAAGTGACATAAAGCACAGCCACCAAGTGTTGCCTAGAAAAGGCAAAGTTGTTTTAAAAGAGAAAAAATCGGAGTAAAATTAAAAGCATGTATGGAGGAGAAAGAAATAGAGTCTGATTACATGGTCTTAAATGTATATGAGTGTGGAATGTTAAAGACAGCAGTATGAATGAAAATGGGTTAGCCAAAGGTTAACCAGAACAGGTTAATGTGTGTATGCGTGCTGAATAAAGAGAAAAAAGAAAAAAATGAGACAATTGAAAAAAAGCTCAGTGAATGTGTGGAGCATTGCAAAGAAGTCAAATGTGTGAGATGTACGAAAGTGTATGAAATGGAAAAAAGAAGAACTGTATCAAAAAGTCTATGTGATCTGAATAGACTAAATATGTAACAAAATAAAAAATGCGTGCTGCTGGAGATGTATGTGAAACGGACAAATGAAATGTGTGGTGAACTGACAAGAGAGTAGTAAGCTGAGGTAAAGATGGTCTACAAAATGCTATGTGAACGGAATTTTTTTTTCTTTTTTCTCTTTATTCAGCACGCATACACACATTAACCTGTTCTGGTTAACCTTTGGCTAACCCATTTTCATTCATACTGCTGTCTTTAACATTCCACACTCATATACATTTAAGACCATGTAATCAGACTCTATTTCTTTCTCCTCCATACATGCTTTTAATTTTACTCCGATTTTTTCTCTTTTAAAACAACTTTGCCGTTTCTAGGCAACACTTGGTGGCTGTGCTTTATGTCACTTTTCGGCAGTATGCTTGACAGTCCTCGGTTTGCGGCTCTATTCACAGAGCAGACCGGACAAACAGGGTGCACTTGGTGATTGGGTAAGTTTAACACATTAGATTGTATATATTTGAGATTTTCACATGTTATAGCATCTTGTTAAAGACCGCTAGACGGTCGAAACGTTGATTTATATGCGTTTGATTTAATATATTTTTTTGTTTACTAAATCCAATGAGTGCTCTCAATTTGGTCCATATATATATATATATATACAAAGCAAAGCAGGCTGCACTCACGGACTTGAAGTGTAATTTTATTCCATCCAAAAAACAAAAACGATCAACGTTTCGGCCCACGCAGGGGCCTTCATCAGGATCAAACAGTACAAATACAATCTTATTCTACCTCAAATATATACCTAATAGCATTAATCATGAGTAACTTACCCCAGGTGATGAAGCTACTTCGCCGGCGTTTACTGCTAAACACCGCGCATGTGCGCCTTACTGTGTGCCCCCACGCTGACCTCCAGTCCATGCGTGATGACGTCAGCGACGTCGTGTCCATGGCAACGTTTACAGCTTTCATTATACGAACGCTGTATCTACAAAGTGACAGGCTGTAACCACGTGATAAGCAAATCGTGTTAAAACAAGGAAAAGAAACTAAACAAAATGTTATCTGCATATAACAAAATACATACCACTGGGTCACTATTAGATAAGTATTAGGAACAAGCCTTAAATACTGTACCAGATTTATGAAGGCTCCTATTAGTATATAGAGATATTTTTTATATATAGAGATATTATTTATTTTTATTTTTATTTTTTACTTTTACCCTGAAATTAAGGGACAGAACCCAATTTAAAATAATACTGCCTTTATTATATACATAAAGGTGTGGGGCTTGATTAGTCCTTTACACCTTCACTTGGAGACTTCTCCTTTACTTTAATATTATTGCAGTAATACAGATGGGTGCATTAATTAACTCTATAGATTGATTTTAAAGGGGCCTTATTCAAAATCTAATGTGACACTAAACATATGTCCAGTCACTCAACGGATATGTTAATTTACAAAATCAGAGACATTAACTAATTTTATATAATGTGTTATTCTAAATATATCTAAGTTAACTAAGGGCTCTATCTAGATATCTATTCAGATTTACATTAAATTAACCCTTATTGTAATATGTCTCTGTTATGAAAACACCTCCATTATTGTCTGTACACAACTAATATTTACAAAAATTATTGAATATACAGTAACTATTTACATTATTATCGCAAGCATTAGAGAAACGAATGATATGATATTATTTCATTGAGTCCTTTAGGTGAGACTGTGTCGAGTCTGTAAATCCAAAATGTCTCTCTGTTAAGGAGTAATTTCCCCCTGTCCCCCCCTCTCCGTGGTTCGGGAATGTGATCTATCGCCGTAAATTTAAGTGTTGTAAGGGGGTGCTGTAAGTCCAAAAAATGCCTCGCAACCGGTTTATCACTTTTACCATCTCTATATGCAGTTCGAATATTGGAACGATGTCCTCGAATGCGGTCGCATAATTGGGTTTCCGTTTTGCCTATATATGTCAAACCGCAAGGGCATGAAATTTTATAAATCACAAACTTCGTTCTGCAGGTGATAGTGAAGTTGATTAAAAACCTTTCATTTGTATGAGGATGGTTAAAGGTGCGTGATGGTACCATGTGGCTGCAAGTTACGCAGCCCAAACATCTGACACTTCCCCGTTTTTGAATATTATCTGGTTGTAAATAACTTTGTATGGGATCTGTCTTTACCAACATGTCACGTAAATTTCTGTTTCGTTTATAACATATCAACGGCTGTTGTTTGAAGACCTCCGGTAATATAGAATCTTGAGATAGCATATTCCAATTCCTTTTGATGGTATTTGTTAACTTAGATGCCCTATCATTATATGTTATAGGACATACTATTCTATCCTGTGTTGGAGTCGGTTTTAGATTTATCGACGATTTATTGATTATCTGGACTGGAACTGTACAAGAAGCACATCAGATGGTGGATAACTTGAATGGATTAAAAAGCCCGATCAAATTTACGTCAGAAATAAGTACTAATAAAGTACATTTTCTGGATCTACAAATTTGGATTGAGAATAATTGTTTACAATATTCTTTGTATACGAAACCAACAGATCGGAATACACTACTCCATGCTCAAAGTGCACACCCACAGCAGCTAAAGGCTTCACTTCCTAAAGCACAATTTCTAAGAACTATACGTAATAATTCTATAGTTGAAATGAGGGAGAAGCAATTAGAAGAAATGAAAGAAAAGTTTTTATCCAGAGGATACAAAAAATTAGACCTAGAAAGGTCATTGCAACATGCTAAAGAACATAATCCAAAAAAAAACGACTCCAACACAGGATAGAATAGTATGTCCTATAACATATAATGATAGGGCATCTAAGTTAACAAATACCATCAAAAGGAATTGGAATATGCTATCTCAAGATTCTATATTACCGGAGGTCTTCAAACAACAGCCGTTGATATGTTATAAACGAAACAGAAATTTACGTGACATGTTGGTAAAGACAGATCCCATACAAAGTTATTTACAACCAGATAATATTCAAAAACGGGGAAGTGTCAGATGTTTGGGCTGCGTAACTTGCAGCCACATGGTACCATCACGCACCTTTAACCATCCTCATACAAATGAAAGGTTTTTAATCAACTTCACTATCACCTGCAGAACGAAGTTTGTGATTTATAAAATTTCATGCCCTTGCGGTTTGACATATATAGGCAAAACGGAAACCCAATTATGCGACCGCATTCGAGGACATCGTTCCAATATTCGAACTGCATATAGAGATGGTAAAAGTGATAAACCGGTTGCGAGGCATTTTTTGGACTTACAGCACCCCCTCACAACACTTAAATTTACGGCGATAGATCACATTCCCGAACCACGGAGAGGGGGGGACAGGGGGAAATTACTCCTTAACAGAGAGACATTTTGGATTTACAGACTCGACACAGTCTCACCTAAAGGACTCAATGAAATAATATCATATCATTCGTTTCTCTAATGCTTGCGATAATAATGTAAATAGTTACTGTATATTCAATAATTTTTGTAAATATTAGTTGTGTACAGACAATAATGGAGGTGTTTTCATAACAGAGACATATTACAATAAGGGTTAATTTAATGTAAATCTGAATAGATATCTAGATAGAGCCCTTAGTTAAC
The DNA here is from genome assembly GCA_933207985.1 of Pelobates cultripes. Classification (NCBI taxonomy): domain Eukaryota; kingdom Metazoa; phylum Chordata; class Amphibia; order Anura; family Pelobatidae; genus Pelobates; species Pelobates cultripes. The sequence continues at coordinate 360,860,032 of OW240914.1, forward strand.
TTAGATATATTTAGAATAACACATTATATAAAATTAGTTAATGTCTCTGATTTTGTAAATTAACATATCCGTTGAGTGACTGGACATATGTTTAGTGTCACATTAGATTTTGAATAAGGCCCCTTTAAAATCAATCTATAGAGTTAATTAATGCACCCATCTGTATTACTGCAATAATATTAAAGTAAAGGAGAAGTCTCCAAGTGAAGGTGTAAAGGACTAATCAAGCCCCACACCTTTATGTATATAATAAAGGCAGTATTATTTTAAATTGGGTTCTGTCCCTTAATTTCAGGGTAAAAGTAAAAAATAAAAATAAAAATAAATAATATCTCTATATATAAAAAATATCTCTATATACTAATAGGAGCCTTCATAAATCTGGTACAGTATTTAAGGCTTGTTCCTAATACTTATCTAATAGTGACCCAGTGGTATGTATTTTGTTATATGCAGATAACATTTTGTTTAGTTTCTTTTCCTTGTTTTAACACGATTTGCTTATCACGTGGTTACAGCCTGTCACTTTGTAGATACAGCGTTCGTATAATGAAAGCTGTAAACGTTGCCATGGACACGACGTCGCTGACGTCATCACGCATGGACTGGAGGTCAGCGTGGGGGCACACAGTAAGGCGCACATACGCGGTGTTTAGCAGTAAACGCCGGCGAAGTAGCTTCATCACCTGGGGTAAGTTACTCATGATTAATGCTATTAGGTATATATTTGAGGTAGAATAAGATTGTATTTGTACTGTTTGATCCTGATGAAGGCCCCTGCGTGGGCCGAAACGTTGATCGTTTTTGTTTTTTGGATGGAATAAAATTACACTTCAAGTTTGAAAGTCCGTGAGTGCAGCCTGCTTTGCTTTGTATACCACATTGAAGGACCCTAAAGACTGGCACCCGGCATGCCTAATAAGGCAAATTTGACTTCTTAAGCGTGAGTGCAAGGAATATTCTACTTTTTATATATATATATATATATATAAATGTGAAGGGTTATTCAGGGATTCCTGACAGATATTAGTGTTACAATGTAACTTGCGTTAATTTTGACCAAACTCTCCCCCCCCCCACCAAAAAAAAAAAATGGTTTGGAAATAGCAAAGTGCTACTCATACTTATAGCCCTATAACTTTCCAAAAAAGCCAAAGGGTATTTCTAAACTCAGGACAAAATTTAGAAACTATTTAGCACAGGTGTTTTTTGGTGGTTGTAGATGTGTAACTGTTAGGGACCAGGAACCAGACAGAGACAGAACTAGATGCAAAACAACTTTATTATAAATAGCAAATAATGACATAAACCAAAAGCAAAGTCCAGGAAGCAAGCAGGGAACAGGCACCAAAGCGTGTAGTCAGACGAGCCAGGATCAGGAGAACGGAGAGCAGCGGAGTCAGGAACAAGGCCAGAAGTCAGGAACACACAGGAAACTGAGTATTCTGGGAAACAGGAAACCACGCAAGGGCAAGGAGATATTGGGACTTGCTGCTTAAATAGGCTGCACTGATTAGCAGCAGGGCTGGTTACTACAATCAGGTGAGTAACCATGGCAACATTAATGAAGGAGCTGATCGTTAAAATCAGCTGAAAGCTCAGGCACAGAGAGGAAGGATTGCGGTTTAAAACCGCAAAGAATCCCTGACAGTACTCCCCCCTCAATGAACCCCCCAAATCTACTGGTGGATCCAGGCTTCATGGGAAAGCGGGCATGAAAGGAATGAAGGAGGGATGGGGCATGGACATCAGAGGAGTGTTCCTCTGGATCATACCCTTTCCAGTGCACCAAGTATTGGGTCTGTCCTCTGAACACTCATGAATCAACAATGCTGCGGATTTCATATTCCTCATGATTATCAACTAGTACAGGACGTGGACGTGGCACTGAGGTGGTGTAGTGATTACATAACAAGCATTTCAAGAGGGAAACATGGAATACATTCGAGATGTGCATGCTAGCAGGAAGGTCAAGTGCATAAGCTACAGGGTTAACCCTTCAAAGTATACGAAATGGCCCAACGTAGCGGAGTGCCAGTTTTTGTGAGAGAGCATGGTTGCAGGAAGACAGCCACACACTCTCACCAACCTGATAGGTCGGCCTGGAGTTTGTAGTTCTGCATTGAGCATCGCAAGGAGTTCTGAACCTGCACCCAAGTGGAACAGAGTTCCCGGAGATGTTCCTCCAATGCTGGTATCTCTTGTGGCATGAATGTATCAGGCAACATAGACGGTTGAAATCCATAGTTCACCAAGAACAGGGATAGCCTGAAAGAAGCATAAATGGCACTATTGTGGGCGAACTCTGACCAGGGTAGCAGATCAGACCAGTTGCTCTGGTGGTTCTAAATATAGCAACGTAGAAACTGTTCCAAGGCTTGGTTAGCATGCTCCACGGCACCATTGGATTGCGGGTGGTAGGCCTAGGAGAAAGAAAGCTGAATTTCCATTTGTGTGCAAACGGCTCTCCAAAATCTGAACACAAACTGGCTACCCCTATCAGAGATGATCACTTTGGGTAACCCATGTAAACGAAAGACCTCCCGAGCAAAAAAATCGAGGCAAGCTCTTGAGAAGTTGGTAATTATTTCAGGGGAATGCAATACAACATCGTAGAGAATCGGTCAACAACCATGAGAACTACCATATTGCCATGGGAGACTGGAAGATTCACAATAAAATCCATGGACAAGTGAGTCCAGGGTCATTCACCATTGGTTATAGTTTGCAAGAGACCCACTGGAGGGTGTCGTGGGGTTTTACTTTGAGCGCACACAGGACAGACAGCTACAAATGAGGAGACATCTGAATGGAGCTTAGGCCACCAAAATTGTCGAGAAACAGACCAGATTAACTGTTTTTTGCCTGGATGTCCAGCTGCCTTGGAGTTGTGATATGTACCTAATAATTTGGTGCGGAGATGAACAGGTACAAAACAACGACCACTAGGTTTCTCTGGAGGAGCATTAACTTGTGCAGCCAGAATTTCCTCGACTAGATGTGAGGTGAAATTAGTACAGATAGTGGCTAGTATTCGGTCTCGAGAAATCACAGGAGTAGGAGTTACCTCCTCCCTAGATGGAGGAGCATCAGCCCGAATGTTCTTAGTACCGGGCAAATAGGAAACCACATAATTGAATATTGATAGGAAGAGAGCCCATCTAGCTTGCCGAGGGGAAAGTCGTTTAGCTTCGGAAAGATAAGCAAGGCTCTTGTGGTCCTGATGAAGTGACACTGAAGTCACGAAACACGTAAGGCAGACTTTATGGCACATGTTGCAAGATCATCCCATTTTCGGGTTTGAAGTGGAACGCAGGCTTGGACAAAGTAGAACGCACGTGAAGACTTCACAGTCTATCATGGTGCACCATCTCCTCTCAACCGGCCGGAGGGAAGATTTATATCGATCCACTCCACCTCCTTATCCTGCAGCTCTCTATCTCTGCATATATATTCCTGTCCTTTTTGGATTTGTGAGTGCTTAAATTTCTCAAGAATAACCCTTTATGTTTTTATGCAGAGCACTATGGCTTGTTAATTTTTCTTTCAGAGCACAGTGAAGATCAAGACACTTTAGATCTGTCACTGAGATTTAAAAGTGAATATACACTACTTCCTTCTGCATTTGTATTGTGGCTATTGATACCTTTCAGATTAATTGATATACATCTTACACTCTATACTTCAGAGTATACTATACAAGCTTTGGATAAATTGCAACTTATATTATTTTATAACATAGTTGCCTATCTAGCTAGCTGATACATTGTTACATAGAGATCTCTCCAGTACTGTTTTCACAATTGTATCTTTATTTGGATTTTATCTTCATGATATCTCTATTTTGAACTCCAAGACTTTGAGCTATATCCAGATGTATTATTTCAGCAGCTGATTCATCCTAATTTCGCTGCTTTATTTGTTCTGATTTTTTGTAATTTCCAACATTTAGTTGATGTTTCCCAATTTTCAGTAGGGGCAGCACTTTTCCTGGACATCTCAAAATTGAGTGTTAGATATTTTTTTGTTAATTAGTGTTTTATATGGTATTTTATTGATGCACTTTCCCTCAATGCCACACTTCTACCATTTATGACCTATTTTAGAACCAGCAATTATATATTCATATGCATTTTCTGCAAGTTATCTCCTGGTACGTTTAGGATTTTTATATCTTATTTCACTCTTTACCCTCAAAAAGCTGCCTCCATTCTTTGAGCGCTAAAATTATAGCTAAGAGTTCTCTATCCCCAATCTGGTAGTTGCATTCAGCCGGGTTCAATTTCTTTGATTAATACGCGCACGGATGCATGGAGCTCTCTTGGTTAGGATGTTGAGACAGGAGGTCGTCTACTCCTGTCTCAGACACATTGATTTCAAGAATGAATTGTAAGGCAGAGTTGGGTGTGACAGTATTGGAGCTGCAGCAAAAGTGACTTTGAGAGACTTCCTGTGACTAATGTTGTGGATCACCATCTCTCCTGGTCATATCCGTGAGAGGTTTAACCAAGGAAGAAAAGTTGCGTATGAACTTCCAATAATAATTGTCGAAGCCAAGAAAATGCTGTATAGAGTAGGTAGGTCAAGGCCATTGTAGTACAGCGGAAAGTTTCTCTGGGTCCATAGAGAATCTAGCATCATAAATAACATAGCCCAAGAATGTGACCTGTTTGCAGTTGAACTCACATTTCTCCAATTTACAGAAAATATTATTTTCTCGGAGTCTCTGTAGAACATGAGAGATGTCTGGATGATGGTTCTCAAGAGATGTGAAATGAATAAGAATATCATCAAGAAAAAACACCACACATTGCTGCAGCATATCTTGCAGGATATCATTTATAAATTCCTGGAAAACCGCCGGAGCATTGCAAAGACCAAAGGGCATTACTAGGTATTTATAATGCCCCCTCCTGGTGTTAAATGCAGTTTTCCATTTGTGGTCCTTTTTTAACCTGACGAGATTATATGCCCCTTTCAGATCGAGTTTAGTGAAGACCGTAGCTCTCATGAAGCGGTCGAATAACTTAGTGATCAACGGAATGGGGTAGGCATTCTTAATAGTAATACGACTGAGACCCATATAGTCGATACAGGGTCTCTACTCGCCACTCTTCTTAAAAAGAAAAAGCCGGCCCCGGCAGGAGAAGAAGACTTCCGAATGAATCCCCTTGACAACGCATCGGTAACATACTCCTCCATAGCTTGATTCTCTTCTACAGACATTGGGTAAATCCGGCCACAAGGAGGAATGGCATCAGGTTGGAGTTCGATATCACAGTCATAAGGACAGTGTGGCGGCAGAACGCTGGCCTGACCCTTGTTAAATACATCTTGGAATTCGTGGTACTCAGCGGGCAACAAAGATGCAGAAGATGTGCACAAAACTTTGGCTGGTTTCCAGAGACAAGAAAATGTGCATTGCTGGAACCAAGATAATATCTCAGATTTGCGCCAATCAAATGTGGGGTTATGCTTCTGTAGCCAAGGATATCCCAAAACAACCGGGTAATATGAAGAGGAAATCACCTGGAGTTGGATCATCTGCCATCGATGGCTTTGAAAGCTAGCAGAGTGGAGTGAGGGTGTAAGGCTATAGCATGCTCAGATGCAAAGGCACTGTCTATAAACAAGCCTGCAGCCCCAGAATCAAGTAGTGCCTGCATATGAACGGATGACTCAGGCCAGAAGAGGACAATAGGAACCAAGGGTTTGTCCTTATAGATCTCTGGGGATGCGGAAATGCATGCATTTTCCTGGACGAATCGGGCAAGACTTTAACAGGTGACCCTGGTGTTTGCAGTATAGGCACAGGCCTTCCCTCCTCCTAAAGGCCCTCTCCTTGACAAAGAGGTGTGAGAAGCCTAATTGCCGTGGGATGGGAGGTGGCATGGGAGGTGAGGGAGGCTTGGGTGGAGAAGAAAAACTCAGTGCCAAATATACAGGGAGCCTCTGCAGGCGCTCCCTGAATGAGGATCTCTTGGAGTCTGATATCAAGGAGGCTGCAATCTCATCCTTAATAGAATCGGAGAGCCCATGTGAAAAGGCAGCCAAGAGAGTCTCCTTGTTCCAGCCACCCTCTGCTGCCAGGGTATGGAATTCACTGGCATACTCAACAATTGTTCTCATGCCCTGTGCATTAGACATGGGTTGTTTGGCAGCAGAGGTGGAGCGAGCTGGAATATCAAATACCCTTTTAAAGGATGCCACAAATTCAGGGTAATTGTAAATACCCAGAGAGGATTTGCCCAAGCTATGGCTTCATCAGACAGCAAATAAATCATGACCCCAATGTTGCTTCTGTCAGTAGGAAATGACTGGGGAACCATTTCAAGGTATCCTTCAACCTGAGACACATAGCTGGGTTGCCCCCAAAATACTAAGGGAGCAAGACAGACTCTGTCATTCCTCTAGCCACAAAAGATTTGGAGGCTACAACCGGTGCTAGAACAGAAAGTGAGGCAGAGGCGGCCGCAGTCGCAGGCTGGCCGGGTTCTCGATCCAGATGTGCAGTACGAATCAGGAGGGTTCTGCTGGTCCCACCGAGTAAATTGGTTGAGTATAGGTGGATTGCCTGTACCATCTCCATTCATGGCCCTTAGGGACCAGGAAACAGAAGGAGACAGAACTTAGATGCAAAACACCTTTATTATAAATAGCAAATAAAGAGAGAACCAAAAGCAAAGTCCAGGAGGCAAGCCGGGATGAGGCATCAGAGCGAGTAGTCAGACGAGCCAGGATCAGGAGACCAGAGAGCAGCGGAGTCAGGAACAAGGCCAGAAGTCAGGAACCAGGAATACACAGGTGTGGCAGATCTCCCTGCCTCTGGATTATTATTTAATACCTATTTCGTCTGTTTGTTCGTCAGTTCCCGGTTGTTCGTATGCTTCCTGCTTGCATTCGTCGAAAGACGAATGAACTACCAAATGGCAGGCCACCCAGTAGGGAAGTGTGCTGCTCGTTAACCTTTCTGCCCTTATTAACATTGTGGTTAACCGCAGACACTTCCAACTCCCGAACGGTCGGCCGGGCGGTCGCCATTCGTATGAACGAACACGTGGCGGCGCCCATCTTGGACAGTCAAACGCCCAGCAGTGTTCGTCAACAAATAGATGGAACTAATTTTGGACACGGTTTCCCACAAACACTGCTGAGATCACCAACCATCCATCGCTTTGTTCCAATTCATATGAACGCCGTGCCGTTCGGTTAATTGACAATACACGAACAGAACAGTTGCAGATAGCAAATCCACGGAGCTCATTCGTTTTGTCGAACGCACAATGTATAAACTTTAAATCCATGGCGATTTGACTAAATGTATGGGATCTGAGTGCTGTTCGGTTATATTGAGCGCTCAGAACCCATACATTTGGGGATACGTTAAATGGGGGGGTTCCGTTCGGTATATATGTATTTTAATGTGTTTTTACCATTAATGTAAAATGGGGATATTCTGTATCCCTGGAGGTAATTGAGTTACTTCAGGCACTTAACCCAATTATCTCCAGGGTAGAGAGGAGGAGTTGTACTGCTTATGTGGGAGTGTTTCCATACTTGTACGTGATTGGATATTGTAAAAACTGTCTCAGTCTTCCACAAGACACTTCCCTATGGGAGTGTCCCTTGCTGAAAAACCTGCATAAAAGGCTGACATGAAGCCACCATTAAACAGATCCTGCTTGACCCTCAACACAGAGCCTCGTCTCGTGCTTGGGGGGATAATTCGTATGATTCCTGTTCGGCGCTTAGGAGTGTACGGTGGCTGACTTTGCATTCGGGAAAAAGAACAGCTTTGGTGGCGTTAACCCCTTCACCTACTTGGGGTGCCGTTACAACAGGAAACAGGAACACACAGGAACCAGGAACACACAGGAACCAGGAACACACAGGAAGCAGGCAGTGTTCTGGGAAACAGGAAACCATGCAAAGGCAAGCAGATACTGGGACTTGTTGCTTAAATAGGTTGCACTGATTAGCAGCAGGGCTGGTTACTACAATCAGGTGAGTAACCGTGGCAACATCAATGAAGGGGCTGATCGTTAAAAATGAGCTGAATACCTCAGATACAGAGAGAGGAAGGGTTGATGTTTAAAACAGCAGAGAAACCCTGACAGTAACAGCTTTTGGATGTCAAAGTTAGAAAAGTTATAATTTTTTATAGTAAATTATATGATATGATGAAAATAATGGTATCATTAGAAAGACCATTTAATGGCGAGAACAATGGTATATAATATGTGTGGGTACAGTAAATGACTAAGAGGAAAATTACAGCTAAACACAAACACTGCAGAAATGTAAAAACAGCCCTGGTCCCAAACGGTAAGAAAATTGAAAAGCGGTCTGGTCACTAAGGGGTTAATGCTGGTCTCTCATGGTGTCTGCCGTCAAATTAAAACAAAAAGAAACTGAATACCTCAGCTAGGAACTCACCACCTGATAGACATACTTACATGGCAAGATATTGGTATAGCGGTTTTTACATTTGTTAGCTGGGAGGTCGGCAGCAACATGCAGGATATCCAGACCGATCATTTTCAGCTCCTGATAAAGAAAGATGCATTCAACGTTAAAACTTGTTCAACTTAAAAAAGAAATACTGTACTATAATACTATAGTATAATCTACTGGCTGTGGAATAGAGACTTTGTGCCAGAGTTAAAGCTACACAAATGGTCTGGTTCAATTGCGGTCTATGTAAAGGTAGCTTTGCACTGAAATAGTCATCATACTCACATCCCCCACCCCCCGTGCCTTTAAGGGCACCTCAAGCTATTCCCATTGATACTGTTAGTACTAGATCCTTAATAAAACTGGCTAGAAGAAGACATGTTCGATAGATAGTGAACGATACAATCAAATAAACAAAAGTCCTTGTGCGGTCAACTAATGATGGAACTAATAGATGGAACTAATTTCGGACACGGTTTCCCACAAACACTGCTGAGATCACCAACCATCCATCGCTTTGTTCCAATTCATATGAACGCCGTGCCGTTCGGTTAATTGACAATACACGAACAGAACAGTTGCAGATAGCAAATCCACGGAGCTCATTCGTTTTGTCGAACGCACAATGTATAAACTTTAAATCCATGGCGATTTGACTAAATGTATGGGATCTGAGTGCTGTTCGGTTATATTGAGCGCTCAGAACCCATACATTTGGGGATACGTTAAATGGGGGGGTTCCGTTCGGTATATATGTATTTTAATGTGTTTTTACCATTAATGTAAAATGGGGATATTCTGTATCCCTGGAGGTAATTGAGTTACTTCAAGCACTTAACCCAATTATCTCCAGTGTAGAGAGGAGGAGTTGTACTGCTTATGTGGGAGTGTTTCCATACTTGTACGTGATTGGATATTGTAAAAACTGTCTCAGTCTTCCACAAGACACTTCCCTATGGGAGTGTCCCTTGCTGAAAAACCTGCATAAAAAAAAAAAAGAGAGAGCACCATTTGGACCCCTGACGCGGCAGGTCGGGCAAACCGCGCACAGCCAGTAGATTATCTTGAAAAGAGACTTAAGACTTACAGTACAATTACCCTCCCTCTGCTCTCGTATTAATAGCATAATGGGAATAGCTTGAGGTGCCCTCAAAGGCACGGGGGGTAATGCTTGCAAAGCTACCATTTTAGCGCATAGTTACCTTTTTATAGATCTCTAATGAATCAAACCATTAGTGTAGTTCTGATTCTGGCACAAAGAATCATCTTTTACAGCCAGTAGATTAAATTGCTAAGAGACTTAATACTCTCAATACTATTACCCTCCCTCTGCTCTCGGCACTACTCTAGCGACCGGCGTCTTTAGAATAAACCTCATTTGGATAATCTATGCCTGCCTTGCATTGGAGTTGGATTCCACATTAGTTCTTGCTATTGAAATCACTCATTACTTATTCTCCCCACGTGTGTAATTGTTGCAGACAGGGAGCATTGCTGTGCATGCCTGTCTGCTGGTAATTAACGTGCTATACACCAGAATATTGATTTCATTACGATCTTAGTAGCCATTGAACATTCCCTGAAACATCAACCACTGAGTATACATTTCTGTACAGACGTGTGCATACAACTATACTCGTGATATTGGTGATTTGTTTGCACTACAGTACACATGGTATTTGCTGTTGGGCAATTTTAATATTTTTCACTAATAAAGTTTTTTATTTTTCATATTTGATATTTTTCTTTATCTGGATTTATATTTCATATCTGGATAATTGTTACTCATCCCAGCTCCCTACTTGGTACACTTTCTTTTCTTTTAATATAGTTTACATTTGGGGTTCCCCCCCTTCTAGCTGTGTACCAACATTATACACCGCTTACTTTGTTCTGCTTTCAGTAACTATATTAATAAACATTTTTCTAATATGAGGTGTACAATTTATGGAGCGGTCTCTGCTCAGCTCCCTCACGCGCCGCAGAGTGATGCCGGGAGCCGGAATATGACGTCATATTCCGGCAACCAGCATCACTCTGCGGCGCGTGAGGGAGCAGAGCAGAGAGCTCACAAAACCGTGCTCCCTCGCCAGTGCCACCCGCCCACCTGGATTTTTAGTTAGCCGCCGCCAGGCTAACAAAGTATTTGCCTGGGCATTTGGGGGCGGCGTTTTTTGCCGCCCCATGGAAAGTGGCACCCAAGGCAAATGCCTTGTTTGCCTTGTGGAAAACATGTCCCTGCTTGTAGGCTAATAAAGCACTCCAGACATATATGAGATAAGCTAAATATAAACAAGATGAGCACTGCGCTTTATAACAGTAATAGGTAAAGAAACAGCAAAAAACAGAGCCTAATAATTTGTGATAAAATGAGCGTAGGTATGGCAGAGAAAGCTGTAGGGCTGGGGATTTCTGCAAGAGGTAAATACCAGTGGGAGGGTTGGTGATACCATGGTAGCTGAGCAGATAGAGCACTGTAGTGGGGTAAAACAGCATAGGCTTATCAAGCAATGTATATTAGGAGAACAGCTGCACAAAAGCCCAGCAGTAGGTAAGACCCATGTGCCTCCTAACCTATGCCCCTGGTTAGAGAGACCCAGCTCCCATCACCCTCAGCCACTCCAATTATTCCATCCCCTGAAACCCATGCCCCGAGAGAGTCCAGCCCAAGACTTCCCAGGCAGACAATCTGTGTGTCAACCGTTGTTCACTTCCGCAGACTTGCGGTTCCGCGCTCCCAGCTCCTTGACAAATAGGCCTCTGGAGCAGCATGGATGTGTCGTGAGCAGAGGCGCATCTCCCTCTGCAAGCAGGGTGGATGTTGGTGAATACTTTGCGGTGGGTTCTTGTGGCCTCTTTCGTGCTGCTCTTCTTTGGGAACATGTGAGGTAACCGTGCACTAGCGGTGGTGAACGAAAGGACGGCTCCTAGGTGCCATGCGTTGAACAGCAGGAAAAGAGGTAAGCTGCCTTTCGCTGAGCTTTGCCCAAAATGAAAAAAAGTGATGTTTTCTCGACTGAAAATTATTTTGGTCTCAGAAAACCGTACAAAGCTAAATACGCTGCTGCTTTGATTACTATATTGGTAGGGTTATCGAAAGGCCTTTTATTATTATTATTATGTTATTTATATAGTGCCATCAAATTCCGCAGCGCTTTACAATGGGTGGACGAACAGACATGTAGTTGTAACCAGACAAGTTGGACACACAGGAACAGAGGAGTTGAGGGCCTTGCTCAATGAGCTTACATGCTAGAGGGAGTGGGGTAAAGTGACAAAAAGGTAAGGATAGTATTAGACTAGTGACAGTTGCAGAAGAGGAATCAGTCAGGAGCTATTAACTGTTTAATTGATATGCTTTTGTGAAGAAGTGGGTTTTTAACGATTTTTTGAAGGAGTGGAGACTGGGTGAACATCTAACAGAGGAGGGAAGCGAGTTCCACAGGAACGGTGCAGCCCTCGAGAAATCTTGAAGGCGAGTTTCAGAGGTGTGAGTACGGACAGAAGATAGACGTAAGTCTTCAGCAGATCGTAAGGGCCTAGACAGGACATACTTGTGTATAAGGGAAAATAGATAGGTGGGAGCAGCATTATGTAGAGATTTGAAAGCAAGAACCAGAATTTTAAATTGAGCTCTATATTTTATAGGAAGCCAATGTAGGGACTGACAGAAGGGTGAGGCATGGGAGGTGCAGGCGGACAGGAAGATGAGCCTCGCTGCTGCATTCATTATGGACTGTAATGGCTCAAGTTGGGAGCACATAAGACCACTGAGAAGCGGATTACAGTAGTCAAGGCGAGAAAGGACAGTGGAATGGACCAACACCTTAGTCGCATCTGGCGTTAAGTAGGGGCGGATGCGCGCAATGTTTTTGAGATGGAAATGACAGGATTTGGCGATAGATTGAACATGATGCTTGAAGGAGAGGTCGGAGTCAAAGAGAACAACTAGGCAGCGAGCCTGCGTGGTGGAGCTGATGGTAGCACCGTTGGCTTGGAGGGAGACAGACAATCAATTAGTTTTTTTATCAATTAGTTCAGAGATTTTTCTAAAGATGTTATGGATTACTGGGAGTCTTTTAGGTGGTTTTTCAAGTTTTAGTCTCTGAATACCTTTCAGCACGCTTTTAAATCGGATATGATGATAAAATTAGTCCCACAAGTTTGGAAATTAGCTAATGTTATGCCCATTAACAAGAGAGGTAATTCGGGCAACTATAGGCCAGTAATCCTTACTTCAGGAGTGGGGAAAGTAATGGAAACCATGTTAAAGGATAGGATTGTTGAACATCTAAAATCACATGTATTTCAAGATCAGAAACAACATTGGTTTACAATCTTTACATTTGGATTCCAATATTGTTGAATGTGTAAGGCAGTGGCTGAGTGACAGGCAACAAAGGGGTTGTAGTCAATGGAATATATTCGAAGCTTGGACTTGTCACCAGTGGGGTACCTCAAGGATCTGTACTTGGACCCATTCTCTTTAATATTTTTATTAGTGATATTGCAGAAGGTCTTGATGGTAAGGTATATCTTTTTGCTGATGATACTAAGATATGTAACAGGGTTGATGTTCCAGGAGGGATAAGCCAAATGGCAAATGATTTAGGTAAACTAGAAAAATGGATAAAAGTGTAGCGCTTATAAAAAAGTAATGATTCCTTCAATATAACAATCCGGGTGCTTCAAATTGTACAACACTCCAGGTGCCTAGAAATATTAATACAACACAGTGCAAATCACAATAAATAAGATATGTATAGGTAAGTATATGTAGAGAACACTCACAAACAGGGAGCTATTAGACCTAGCTCCGGTATGGATAGCCTTCGGGTACGTTAAGGCAACTCATTCTTATAGGATCCAATCCTAAGAGATACACATACAACGAAAATGGAGTAGCACCGTTGAAAGTAGTGCCAAGTCAATACTTACAAACATAGAGCCCCTATGGCTCTGGAGTAGAGTATTGTGTAGTTTGGGACTACACTCCTCCTTCAGTAAGCAGTTCGTAATACCGGAAACCCTCTTAATGAGGAAATAACCATCTGGTGTTCCTGCTCTTTTACGTAATTACCACATCAAGGTAATAAGTTGAGGTTCAAATCTCTATGTGATAGTGGTTACTTACCACGGCGGATGCTCTCACCTGGAGCTCTGTCGTGTTTCAAGTCTTTTACACTGTCAATCTCATATTACTTCCTTGAGTTTCAAGCCTCTTTCTGAAATTGCGATATAGTCATCATATGGACTTTTGGTTTCACACTCGTTTCTTAGATGGGTGATCTTCTTAAAGCATCAACCATTATTGTTTGTAGACTAACCTTCTTAGGAATGGTCTTGTGTCCGAGATTGTAGTGCATTCAGATTAGCTCCAACATAATAATAAAAAAAATTCTTAACGGACATAGCAGCACAATGTATTATCCCAAGATATTCAGACTGCATACAAATCAAAAAGAGAGAGAGGACTTATATTAAAACTGTATATAAGATCACATAGAATAAGTGGATACAATAGTAACAGTTCTAACTCTCCTAATATGTAAAACTCAAACGAAAGTGCAACGTGAACATTGTAATAGTTCTTAATAGAAATGATAGTTGCAGGGGATTTTAATGCAGTACTGGATCCTCAAATAGATAAAAAATTAATGAAAGGAAATACTCTAAACCAAATGGTGATAAAACAAGCAAAAGCTTTAAAAAAAATTAAAGATGAATATAATTTATTTGATATCTGGAGAATTTATAATCCCAATGAGAGAGATTATACGCATTTCTCTAAAGTGCATTTTTCCTATTCAAGATTGGACATGATTTGGGTAGATCCAAGTATTATTGATATGGTCAAAAAAACAAAGATTGACGAGATAGTTTGGACAGATCACAATGGAGTTTTCTGTGAAATAGTTTTTTGTACATTTAAAAGAGAAGCCTATACTTGGCGGTTAAGAGATAATTTGCTTTGTTGTGAATTAAAAAAAACTTACATAGGAAATAATATAAAAAATTACTTTAAAGAAAATACTTCAGAAAATATTGATCCATCTATTTTGTGGTGTGCCTTTAAGGCTGTTTTAAGAGGTCACATTATCAAACTACAAAGTCAGCTTGATAAAAATATCACTTTGGCATATCTATATAGAGAATTAAGAAACACGACTCATATTAATAAACAATCTCCATCTTCCGAAATTTATGGAAAAATATTAGAACTTAAAGAAAATATAAAGCAAAAATTAATAGATACGATAGCTAAAAATATGGATAGACTAAAACTTAAATATTATTCTAAAGGTAATCGAGCCGAAAAGATGCTGTCTCAAAAACTTAGAAAACAAAAAGGACAGAACAAAGTAGATAAAATAATACAGAATGGAAAAATAGCAATAACCCCTAGAGAAATTGGAAAATGTTTTAATGAATATTACGGCAATTTATATAATATATCTCAAATTAGTACAGATGAGGATATTAAAAATTATTTAAATAATATAAAGAAGTTTCAATTAACATCTATTGAAAATTAATTTTTGAATAAACCTATAACTATGGAGGAGATTATGAAAGCTATAAATGATTTAGAAAGATCTAAAACACCAGGCCCGGATGGGTTTAGCAACTTATTTTATAAAACATTTAAAGATCTATTATGTCCATATTTGACCTCTGCTTTTAATACTGCTGCAAACAGATGATTTTTACCAGCAGAGATGCTTAAAGCTAATATCTTGCCCATTTTAAAAAATGACAAAAATTCCACTGACATCAAAAATTACCGTCCAATATCTTTAATAGATGTAGACACTAAGCTATATGCTTCGGTTTTGGCTGCCAGAATAAAAAAACTTCTTCCATTAATTATCAATAAAGAACAAATAGGATATGTTCCAGGCAGAAATTCCTACACAAGTATAAGGAAAATTATTAACATCTTGGACGATGCAAATAGAAATGATGTTCCAGTTCTGACTGTCGATTGATGCTGAAAAAGCATTCGACAGAGTCAGCTGGAAATACTTAGAAGCCGTCTTATCACATTATGGACTGGAAGGTTGGATTAAGAAAGCTATAATGGCCTTATATGTAAACCCAGTTGCACGGACTATTGGACCTAATATTGTTGCCCCATGGTTCCAACTTAGAAACGGTACTCGGCAGGGTTGCCCCCTTTCACCATTACTTTACTTGCTGACTATCGAACCATTGGCTGAAAACATTAGAAATAATAAGGAGATTAATGGATATAAAATAATGGATGAGGATCAAAAAATTAGTTTATATGCTGATGACATTTTAATTACTCTAACAAATCCTAAAAATTCTTTAGAACATACAATGCAAGAAATAGACAGATACAGTTTTATATCAAACTATAAGTTAAATACAAATAAATCTTTGATATTAGATGTTAATCTCAATAAAAAGATGCAACAAGAGATTAAAAACAAATATGATTTTATTTGGGTTAAGGAAAGCATGGATTATTTAGGAATTAAAATAACCAGAGAGACAAATAAGATTATGGAAGTAAATTTCTTAACACTATTATTGGACCTTAATAAATGGTTAAAAGATCGTAGAAATTTAGAGATTACTTTTTGGGGGCGAATAAATGTCATTAACTCATATGTTATACCAAAGTGGAATTACATGTTCCAAATGTTACCTCTCCATATTCCAATTCATTGGCTTCAATTAATACAAAGAAGCTTTACTCAATACATTTGGAAAGGCAAGAAGCCAAGACTAAAACAGTCAATATTAGTGCAAAAATTACATAAAGGTGGACTTGCTTATCCATTTATAATGAATAATTTTAAAGCAGCTACTATCCTACATATCTATAGAATGCAAATTAAAGAAAATAAAGATGAAGGATGGTATAAAATGGAAATGAAGGCAGGAGAAGTCTCTAGCTCAGATTGCCTAATTTGGAATATAAATAAAACGTTAAAAAAAAAAAGAGTATTCTAATATTATTTTAACTCAATTATTGGAAAACTGGTCCAAAATTGAAAAAGCAATGAATATAGAAAATAAAGTTCCAAGCTACTTAGAGTTAGATATTGTAGAAAATCAAGTTGAAGACTTAAACTTAAATAATTGGAAAAAATTTGGGATAATGACTTTAGATCAATTATTGATAGAAGGATCAATAAAAACTTTTGCTCAAATAACAGGTGTATATAATCTTCCATCTAGAGAGGTGTTTAATTTTTTAAGACTCAAAAGTTATATGAATACTGTGACAGAAAGCAAGGAATTGTGCTGGAAGGAACCTATATACCTCCCCAGATTTTGCAAGGTTCTTACTTTGTGTAATTAGCCCCAGGGAAATGTGTTATGTTCTAATGAATGTTGCACTTTAAATATGTGTATATTTGGGCCCTGGGGTGGAGCACCTGGAGAGTAGGGTGGGCCAGTGCTCCACTCCACATTTTGGAAGTTGCTTGGTGAGAAGTCCAGTTCTGGAGTTTGAACCCTAATCTAACTCACCTGAAAAGGATTGTCAATTACCAGTGCTATAAAGTACTCCCCTGCCAAGGAAGAAGGGAGATTGTGTTTGGTTTCTGTGAGTGGAAACAGAGAGCTGAAAACCCTGAAGCAGTAAGGCTGTTTATGTTTATGTTTATGTTGGGAAATGGACAAGCCATCCAACCCAGTTAGCTGATTATTTTGTTTAGTTAGTGCTCAGAAGAGCAAGGCTTTTGTTTGATATATTTTTGTTACCTTTATACCTTACTGTGCATTTATTTTGGAACCTCAATAAAAGAGCAAGTCAGTTTACCTCATCCAGCGTGTGAAGTGTCTCTAAAGCCTGAAAAGACTGTGTGTTACACCCCGATCCCAGGACAAGGTACCAAGGGAAAGGAGTACTTTTGTCACAATACACACCTTATAATACCAAAATCTAATTTGAGCAATTTGATTGATTTATTGTTTACCTCAAAAAAAAATTAATAAACCACTCTCTAAAGCTCTAATATTAACTAAATCAATGGCCAAGGATATAAATCCTACTGCTATACAGGCATGGAAACAAGATTTAGACATTGACATTAGTATGAAACAATGGGGTTCTTCAATGATGGATGTTAAGAAGAATATACACTCATTAAATTTACTAGAAACACACTTTAAAGTTTTAAATAGGTGGTACTTAGTACCAGCTAAATTGAATAAAATATATCCTCTAACTAATCCTACCTGTTGGAGATGTAATAGCACTAGAGGCAATTTTAGACATATTTGGTGGGACTGCCATAAATTAAAAAATCTCTGGTTGAAAATACAGCATTTTATATCCAATAATCTAAAACTCGAGTTGATAATTTCTCCAGAGGTAGTTCTGCTGCATTTGAATTGGCCACATATGACGTATGAGCTAAAAGTAATTCTTATACATCTTTTTTTAGCTGCTAAAATAGTAATTGCGAGATGGTGGAAAAAAGATTCAGAAGTCCCCTGGAAGAAAGTTAAAACCCAACTCGAGTTTCAGATTAAAATGGAGTTGATGCTAAGTAAACAAAAACAAAGCAATAAGGCATTTGTTTGGTCAAAATGTATTGAGATGATTGATGTAGAAATTAATGTTGATCAATTAGAAGCAGACTAATTCCATGAACATTGTAAAAATTATGAGATATATTTAAATGATATTACCACTCTACTAAGGAAACTTTTTTGGTATTTCTTTTCTCTCTCCTATTCTGCTGCTATGTTGTCTTGTATTGTAAATTTGTATGATATATGTATTTTGTATGATATATGTACTTAAAATAAGGAAAAAATAAATAAATAAAGATTAAATATTCAAAAAAAAGAAATGATAGTTGCATGTTTCATTATAATACATAAATAGTTAGTGCAGCAACAATTATGAAATCTGTATCTTCACCCTTTGAAAACCTTAGAGGAAAAGTGCAAACAAGTGCTTGGAAAAAATAGAGAGGAGTATAAAGAATTTTATATTATGGGTATTATTGTACCAAAAAGTGGCTTATCATATATCATTAAAGCTATATTAAAAAAGGGTGCTAAAAACTTAAAATAGTATATTAATAATTAAGATCCAATAAATAATAATTCTAGCTTATATAAAAAAAGACATGATTCAAAATCTGAGTTGAATCCATGCGGGATGAGGGTATTCATTTTAAAAATCTGCTCCATCTCGGTTCTTCCCATTTTTTTGAATAAAATCTCCTCCTCTCCAGTTTCTCTACTTTTTTCAAGCCATTAAAAGTTAAGCCTTTTGGATCTTGACTTTGAAATGGTTTAAAATGGCTAGAGAGACGCAATGGTTATCAAATCCCTTTTGTTTGTTGCGAATATGTTCTCCAATTCGAACGTGTAATAGGTCTGGTAGTACGACCTATATATATTAAGCCACAGGGACATTTTAAAAGATAGATGATATTCTTAGAATAACAAGTTATAAAATCTTTTATGGGTATGGTTTCTCCCTACTTAGTATCGATACTTGTGATGATCCTTCTAACATTTCCTGATTTTTACATTTTTTAATTTTTTCTTAAAAGCTGTGCACTGTCATAGCTGTAGAAGCCTTTTTCATTATTAAAAGTTGTGGACAAATCTTTTTTGACTACATGAAATGGCAGCCACCCAGGGAAGCCCTCATTAATTACTTCCCTTGCGGTTTCACACCTATGTCGCAGATGTGAACGTTCAGATTGATCGGTGTGAACATTCTAATGGAGTACTGGGGTGGTCCGCATTCGGGAGATGAATGAGTTCTGTTCGCATGAGCGCTCCAAAACGGTCAACAGGGCAGAGTACACGAAATACACAAGGTACAAGGGGAAACTTACAATACTCAGGGGAAAAACACACGAATGAGCAGTGGGCATAGTACTTGGTGACGGCGGTCCGCAACACATCTACCACTTGACCACCTCTGGCAGCCGCAGCATGACTCACACGGGTCAGCTCGCTGCTGCCAGTAGGGGACGTATAGACCATAAGTGCCATGCCAACAACAGTACTTTTCTCCGGCCAACCTCTACAGTCTTTGGGTTAGACCGCTGTGGTACAGGGTGGCAAACATGAAGGGAGGCTATCCATCGCAGGCTCCGGCACACAGGGGTCTCTAAGCCCTTAAAACCATCCACCCAAGCAAGGGTGATACCCCGACCCCCGGAGCAACCCCTCCCAAACAAGTGGGTTCCCCCGGCACTTGGAGCCCGTAATAACCCTCACTCAAGCAATTGTACCCCCTCAGCCTGTTCTTCACCAGGATCTCCGTGGTTCTCCCAGCTGGCTGAGGATGAGGTGAGTGGTTGGCCGAGTGTCACGGCTTTGCTTCTCAGACCTGCTGTGGTCGTGGCTGGCCTCTGGGGAGGAGAGCCGGCTGTGCTCCTCCCCTGGATTTCGCTCAGCTGCTGTGGAGCGTTGCTAGCGGCACCCGGCTCGGAGTCCCATGCCTGAGCCCATAATAACTCCCACCCAAACAAATGTGCCCCCCGGCCCTTTGAGTCCATAACAACCCCCACCCAAGCAATTGTGCCCCCCAGTTTTCTTCCATGGCTCTGTTCCCCATCGATTGCTAGGGTCATGGCTGCTCTCAGGGGAGCCGGATGTTTTGGATCGCACTCCACTGCTGGGAAGTGGGACAGGCACCACCTGCACCCGGTGACAATCGCTTCCTATTGGTCCTCTGCCCAGAGGCCCATGCCTCGGCTTCTACTTGCTTCTGGAGTATTCAGGGTGGGCAGAGGCTACCTTGCCTCTGCCCGGACGCCCGCGCCTCCACACCAACTTGCTCCTGGGGAAGGGAAGAGCAGAAGTTGGCTGCGCTCTGCTCGGATGCAGCTGCATCCTTAAGGGAAGGGGTAGCAGTGGCCATAGTCTCGCCCGCTTCCCCCTGACCAGACCATAGAAGGTCGCTGTGGTCATCCTCCGGAACAGTCGGAGGAGCTAACTCTTCCTCCCCCATGGCGACAGACGTCTCATTTATGACACCCACAGTACCAGTGGTTATCTCTCCCGATAACTCACACTGCCACTGGGGAGCAAGGACAGAACCCTTCTCTCTCTGGACCTCACACTGCTGCTGGGGAGGAAGGACTATACTTAATGCTCCTGGGATTCTAAAGTCTAGGATATCCACCATTTCTGAGTCCCGCCGCAGTGTTCTACTTTGGAACAGGCGTAGATAGTCCTGCTCGATCTCCCACTCCAGATTTGCGAGATGATCCAGTTCCGACTGCAGTTCTGCTATACCTGCCAGGTTCAGGTCTTCCCGTTCCTCTCGGATGTCCCAGAAGTGGGAAGGGACTGGGTCTCCGAAATCCAGGGGGTAATCAAAGCTCTATCACAAAAGATGAGGGCCATCATAGTCATCTCCCTCTGGAGGATCGCCCTCAGCTAGCCACGGATACTACTGGACTGCATACCACCGTAAATTTCCATAGCCATCATCCACCCACAGTTCTTTCCGGACCAGGTGCCCAAGTTCAACCACTCATTCATCCAGGGGTTACTCTCCCAGAAGAGGTATCTGCAGATTCTGGGGTTGGAAGGGATTCCCTCCGGAGAGCCTGAACTTCTTCAAGTACCTCTTTCCAGGAGTCCCTTTCGGACCTGGTCCCTGATATCTGGGTTACTTACTTCCAAGGCTGGGTACCCATACTCCTCCAGAAAGTCCTGCAATCTTCCCTGAAACTCTTCCTCCTATGGGGATGCTGCACGGTAGCTAGCTCCATCAATTTTTCTGAGGTCCAGACACGGGGTGGCTGTCGGAACCCCTGGGCCCACTTTCTCTGCCGGCCGTTTGTGGGATGGTGAGGGATTTGCCCAAGCTCTCCAAGCCAGGAAATAGGCTTGAACCATGATTTCTGCTGAGGGTTTTTCTGTAGAGTACGCCAGGCGACAGACTACCTCTTTGTCAACGGCATCCTTCTCGACCTCCATAGCCTCACTCCTGTAGGTGGATGTCCCTGAAGATGTGCTGGTTTCCCTGACAGCTAGGAAATCATCCCACTGCTGCCACCACTTGTACCGGAGCTCCCCGTACCCCGGCTGGGTACCTCCGCCAGGGACCGCTTTCTAGCTGGAGAAGGGATAGGGGACTTGGCTCTATGCGCTCCCAAGGACCGGACGGCACTCAGTCCTGGAAGCTCTAGTCCTCACAAGGACTTTCCCCGATGCATTCTCCACCAGCTGCAACAAGCTGGCACAGGGATTACACAATGCAGGGAACTACAACACTAGAGTAAGGAAGGGTAATTTGCCCTCACGCCACACCATTGGATAACGACCATCACGTGACCACAACTCTGCATGGCGGCGATCGTTTAAAAATAATTCTGGAACCTAGAAGTTATTTTCAGACAACTGAGGAAGCCCATACCAGCAAAAGGCATTTTTGGCACATAGAGACTGGACTTAAGAGCCTGATAAGTGCTTGTCATTTGATTTTACTGCTTTTAATATTGTTTTATATATGTTAAATAAATACTAGTTTTTTAGCACTCCATCTGTCTACTAGTCCAGATTCCAGGTTCCAGATAGGGGAGTGTCACCCCTAAAAAATGACACTAAGTGTATAGAGCCAAGGCATCTATAGGCTCTTAAGCAGGTGAGAGGCCATTTGTTATATACCTTTGACAACAATGGTGTTTAAATATACTACTCTAAAGCTTCTGTTTGTCTGCGTTATCCAGAGAGAAGATTCAGTGAGAAGACTTTTAGCCTAGGTAATTAATAAATTGATAATAGATATATCTATTTGACTTTTAGCCTAGGTAATTGATGATGACAATAAATGTTTCCTTTCAGTAATTGTTCATGTCGTATTGGTCCTGGTCTTTGTATGATTGTAAAGACCGTCCTGGAGTGTTTGTGCTACCTGATCATAGGGACTGCACACCAATCTCTCTTTGGCTGACTTTCTACTAACTACATTGCAATTGCGTCTGTTTGGTCTAAATCAATGCAGGCCGAAGAAACGGAGATGACTACTTATGAGAACATAACCTTTGTAACGCAAGAACCTGGGAAGTCCTAAAGGTACAGTGCTGTCTAATGCCGCTGTTTCTGTAATAACCCTTTCAATAATTGGGGTGTTGCACAGAGCATTGTGGTGAACATCCAGCAAACAAAAGAAAAACAAAGAACTATGTGGAAGCTGACATTGTCTTGTTGTCAGCCATATTGCTACCCTTAGCTATTTTATGAAACAAAATGTACGGTGTCCAAACGGATTTCTTTGTATTCCTTGAGAGACATTCTATTTTTCTGAACTATTTTGTTATTTTTATTTTTGTAGAGTTTGCCAGAGAGAGAGGAAGTGTTAGCTGACCCAGGGACAGATGTAGTTTGTGTCTTTGATGTATGTTGAATGTGCCAAGGATGGATTCCCATGTTTTGAGTAACGGAGTGTGGATATGACTGGACCGTTGGAATAGGGACATGCTTAGTAGACAGTGCTGGTTGGGATTATTGTCAGAATTACAAGCTAGATTATAATTTATCTCATGATTTAATATGCAAGTGGGCCTTTTCAATCAAGAAGTGTTTCCCATCTCCTCCCAATACCCAAGCTATGTACTCACAGGTATGGGTATTATAAGTCACAACGTGAGGAAGGACATGTCTACATGGTCGAGGTCCCCACTCAGGGTTTCCCCAGATGTGCTTTTTCCTCAAATATGAGTTTTTGCCACTGGGTTTTTTACCTGGCCCCAGATCACCGGGTGGACTGGTAATCCTATACCCTGGTCCACGGATGAGGAATGGGTATTATTCCCACTTTGACTATACGCGTTCATGTTGTGAACGAAGGAGGGAAACTGTTGGGAATAATACACTTTGCCTATATACAATGCATAGTGACCCAAGGCTCAAGCTACAGATTACCGGGTGTCCAGTCTGTTTAAAATTGGCTAACTTGGAGCATGTCAGCTATTGGGAATAATACACTGTCTACATACAATGCTTAGTGAATATACCCCTAGACAAGAGCTATAGAACATTGTGTAACAGGTCTTCGTGTTATTGTGTTTGTGCCATTGGCCTTATTTCCTGTGTTTCTCTCTTTGATCATAACTGCTTAGTAATGTGATGTTAAGATAAGATAGATGATTTTGTTAGGATTGGATAACGCTTGTAAGACCATGTAGCGGACCGGCAATATTAAATCCCACGAATTCCGCTGGTACATACAGTAATCCACAGTCAGCGCTGAAAAGCAAGGCAATCTCCCAAACCTCCCAGTAACCGGACGAAACACAGTTCTGAGAGTCAACTGAGGTCTTTATTTTCAGCTCCACAATTTATACAATTCCCCATGCAAGGGGTTTCCTGAGTCCCATCCCAGGGGCATTCCCAGAGTGGACTACATGGGGAACTTACTGCACAGGGCATTTCTCCCATCAGGCACTGCTGCACGAGAGGGATCCTCCCACAGGAATGTACCGTTAAGTGGATTATCCCTCCGTGCAGCAGAACCGACAATTTATATTAAAATACATAACTTTTCGAATATGCAGTCTATTTGCACGAATGGACGTTCGGTAGATAGCTGGGGTCTGAGCGCATCATTCGTGAGATTACCGCTCAGATTCCAGCTAAAACAACCGAACGCCGCATGAAAAACACATTAATTAAAATACATGTTCAAAAGACCGATTGGATTCTAGGTAACAAAATACCGAACGGCCCGGAACTCCCGAACGGCCTGGAAGCTCAGCAGTGTTCGCGCCGTCGAGTAGCCATTTTTAGTACCATGCGCTCGACGACCAAACACCGCTGAGGGAACAAAGGATCCAAGATGGCCGACCGCCGCATGGCCTTGTGCCAGCAATGACGCTTTGTAATATAGATTTATATTAGGTATGCCTAGCCCTCCTTTTATAAATGGGCGCCAGAGTGATTTTTGCACTATTCTAGGGGGTTTTCGTTTACTGATGTGTGCGTTGATTATAGCCTAAAAGTTCATTAGAATTGGGTTTGGGATTGTAATGGGTAGGGTGCGGAATAAGTATAAGATATGTGGTAAAATCATAATTTTTATGGTGTGGATTCGCCCCAGCCAAGAAATCTCTTTATCCTCCCAGGACTTAAGTTGTTGTTCTAGTCTGTTGGATGAGTGGATGGTTTTCCTGTATTATCGCTGAGTGCCTTGCTGGCAATTTTATGCCCAAATAGGAGATGGAGGTGTTCCGCCACTCGAATGGGTACAGTGTTTTTAGGAGTGTTAGGGAGGTATGTGGCAGCCCTATCGCCATCGCTTGTGTCTTTTGGCGTTGTTTTTATAGAATGACATCTTTCCGTAATTCCCTAAAAGAGCTAGCAAATTTGGTAAAGATTTCTCCGGGTGTGTTAAGAACAGAAGAACGTCATCTGCGAAGAGGGCTATTTTTTGAACTCCTATTGGTGTAGCTAGGCCTTCAATATTTTTGTCATTTTTTTATGTGTCTAATTAGGGGTTCCATACATAGTATAAAGATTAATGGGGAGAGGGGACATCCCTGCCTGGATCCGTTTGTTATTTGAAAGGGTTGTGATAAAAACCCGGAGTTAAATATTCTGGCGGCTGGTTTGGAGTATAGGGCCATTATGCCTTTCAGGAATTCTGAAGGGATGCCTATGGATGTCAAAACAGCCCTCATGTAAGTCCAGTTTAGGCGATCGAATGCTTTTTCAGCATCTAGAGCTAACAATACGCCTCTTTGGTTAGTTTTCTGAGCCCATGTGGTTAGGTTCAGAAAGTGTCGCGTATTGTCCCCCGGCTGCCTGTTCGGGACAAAACCTGCCTGTTCTGGGGAGACCAAATCTTGCAGGAAGGGTTGGAGGCGGGTAGCTAGTAATTTGGCGTAAAGTTTTGTGTCTGCATTCAGCAGTGAGATGGGCCTCAGGTTAGTGCATTCAGTGGGAGGTTTGCCGGGCTTAGGGAGTGTAACAATATGGGCTAGCAGGATCTCCTCCGGCATGGTTTCTGAGTCCCTAAAGAAGTTAAAAAGGTCTGTGAGGTGTGGTGTGAGCTGTGCCTCGAATGTAGAGTAAAAGTGGTTAGAGAATCCATCCGGGCCCGGGGCTTTATGTTTGGGTAATTTGTGTATAATTTGTGTATTGCGTTTCGTACTTCGTCTTCTGTGAATTTAGCCGACAGGATTGAGCTTTGTTGTGCAGTCAGGCGTAGCAGTGTCGCCTCTTTCAGAAAGGTGTCTATGTCCGACTCTAGTGGCTGATGTAGTGTTTTGTCCTGTGTAAGATTAAGATAGACCCGTGTAGAAATTCGCCAATTCGTTCACTATGTCTTGTGGGTTAAATAGTTCCTTTCTCTCTTTTTGATTTGTATGCAGTCTGAATATCTTGTGCTGCTATGTCCATTAAGAATTTTTTTTTATTATGTTGGAGCTAATCTGAATGCACTACAATCTCAGACACAAGACCATTCCTAAGAAGGTTAGTCTACAAACAATAATGGTTGACGCTTTAAGAAGATCACCCATCTAAGAAACGAGTGTGAAACCAAAAGTCCATATGATGACTACATCGCAATTTCAGAAAGAGGCTTGAAACTCAAGGAAGGAATATGAGATTGACAGTGTAAAAGACTTGAAACACGACAGAGCTCCAGGTGAGAGCGTCCGCCGTGGTAAGTAACCACTATCACATAGAGACTTGAACCTCAACTTGATGTGGTAATGACGTAAAGGAGCAGGAACACCAGATGGTTATTCCCTCATTAAGAGGGTTTCCGGTATTACGAACTGCTTACTGAAGGAGGAGTGTAGTCCCAAACTACACAATACTCTACTCCAGAGCCATAGGGGCTCTATGTTTGTAAGTATTGACAAAGACCTTACACTATTACTGTCAGCTGTGTTACTCCATTTTTGTTGTATGTGCTTCTCTTAGGATTAGATCCTATAGGGGTGGGTCGCCTTAACGTACCCGAAGGCTATCCACACAGGAGCTAGGTCTAATAGCTCCCTGTTTGTGAGTGTTCTCTACATATACTTACCTATACATCTTATTTTTTGTGATTTGCACTGTGTTGTATTAATATTTCTAGGCATCTGGAGTGTTGTACAATTTAAAGCACCACGATTGTTATATTGAAGGCAATCATTACCTTTTTATAAGCGCTACACTATTTATCTTTTTAACTACTTGTTGGTGTTATTTCGGAAATGTTACACACATTGGTGTTTAGCTGCTATTTATTAATATCTTCTTTGAAATACTCCATTTATCCAAATCATCTCTTTAAAGTGCTAGTACCTATCATTTTGTTTTGTTTTTAATAAGAAAAACGGTCAGAGTTGTGGCAACTGACATTTAATGTGGATAAGTGCAAGATAATGCATCTTGGGTGTAAAAACCCAAGGGCAGAGTATAGAATATTTGAAAGAGTCCTCACCTCAACATCTGAATCAAAAATGTCTCAAATAGGACATGGGTGCATGATGACCAGCTGTGAAAATTCCAAGTTGGAAAACTGGAATGCGCACCTTCAAAATAAGGTATTTTAGCCCCCAGAGAACCCAACACACCTATACCTGTACTCAGGAGATGTTGCTTAACACATAGTGGGGTGTTCTTTAGCAGTAACCCTTAAGGTTCTCCATACATCTATTCTTAAACTGCAATGTGTGTCAAAAAACTCACCAATAATTTTTTTTAAATTTGGCATACATTGGTGGTAAAATGGTTGCATAAAAAGAGTAAAAATACCCCAAGTCTATTACCTTAGGCTTAACAATATGAAAACAAAGAAGTACACAGTGTTAGAAAGTGTGATAGCTCTTAAAACACCTATAAAGTGGTACCTCTTACACCACTATGAAAACGATACAATACATACAAAGTAATAGGTGGAGCCGAGTAATGTCCTGTATCTGTAAAACAGAATAAATACAAATAGCGTAGAGAGTCTGCACAGATAATTGCTATAAAAGTAGAAATAAAATGGTTGAACTCACAAGATTGGAGTCATACTATCATATGACTCTAGAGGTATGTTCCTTTGGACCATTAGGGGGTTGTCCAGACCCTTCTGTCGTTGGTTACTGGATACTCCTCTTTGGTGGTCCTTTTCGTGTCCCCCAAGGAATTCTCAGTATATTGCTTGTTCTTAAAAGTAATATTTATTTATTTCCAATATCAAATGTTTACAAAGATTAAAAATAAACAAAAACACTATACCAATAAATATTAGGTATAGGTAGAGTAAATTAGAGTGTCCAAAATGCGTTTCGCCTGATATACAGGCTTCCTCAGTTGGCTCTGTGATGTTCCGTTCCTTTCTTTCTATTAAAAGAAATTCCAGCTAGTTTCGCCGCTTTTATGCGGCACTTCCGGGTTTCGGCTTCTTGGAACGCAACGTGCCTTCCGGCGCCGGCATTTACTTCCGGGTTCCGGCCGCCGGAACGCAACGTGCGTTCCATTACTGTCTCATTTCTACGTTGCATCGAGGTGGAACGCACATGCGTTCTGATTGGTCAGCTATTGGTTGCACCTGTCGGGGCTTCTCTGTCCGGCAAAAATATTATACAAAACATCTTTCTTTTCCAATTCATAGTAATATCAAACCATGTGTGGAAGATGCATATATAAAAATAAAGAGGGTTGTATAAAACACATCTTTCTCCTCCAATTCTTAGTAATATCAAACATATATATACATGCCATGTATAGAAAATGCATATATAAAAAATGTTTAGAATACATACAATAAATGGTACTAATAATATTTATAGTTGTATTGATAATATTAAAGGAATTATTGATGCTTTTAATATTCCTAATATGAATAATATTATACTTAAAATGGTGAAGAATGGGCAAATATAATGTGGTAAAAATTCTAAAATGCCCTGTATGGTCTATTAAATCCAATAAACTGCAGTATAAAAAGTACTAAATAGAAATAGAGGACAAATCTCATAGTAAAAAAGCTAAAATGACCTTTGGGTCTATTTGATCAAATGAACTCAGTGTACTTAAAATAAAATGTATAAAAAGTGTAAAAATTGTTTTAAAATTGTTTAACCCCTTAAGGACACATGACATGTCTGACATGTCATGATTCCATTTTATTCCAGAAGCTTGGTCCTTAAGGGGTTAAAATTATTTTAAAGTACTAGGAGCATAGTGGATTTTCTGTTAAATTAAAAATACCTTCAGTTGTTATCTTTTCCCTCGTTTTTCCCTGTGTCTGTTTTCCTCTCTTTCTATTTCTCTTTCTTGTGTAATTGATCTCTGCCGTTTGCCTGGAGATTCCCAAATTTTTACTTGCCTTGTTTGTTTGAGTCTTGCCGGGATCTGATCTTTCCCTAAAAAAGCAGGTGAGGATTCTGCCCTAGATGTACTGGGTCTATTTTCCTTTTCTATTTGGGATGTGTGTGATTGTCTCTCTATTCTATTTGATGTCTGTAGTGTAGGAGCCGAATTTCTCTCTCTTCTTTCTGGAATGTAAGATTTTACAGCTTGGCTATAACTACTGTATTTCAAACTTGGTAAACTATCGCCGGTACATAGACGATATATTTTTTATCTGGACTGCGTCACATGTAGACTTATTGTCTTTTATTAATTATCTTAACAACAATCAGTGGAACATCATTTTGACAGCACAGATTAGCACACGACAAATCAATTTTTTAGACTTAGAAATTTTTATTGTACACGATAAAATTGCTACCAAAAATCACTTTAAAGAAGTTGATGCCAATAGCTACATTAGAAGAGAGAGCTGTCACCACACCCCATGGTTGAGCAACGCTCCCAAGGGACAATTCCTCTGATTAAGAAGAAATTGCACAAACGAACAAGATTTTCTAGAACAGGCAAATAGGATCAAAACACAATTTCTGGAAAAAGGATACGAGGAAGGCTCTCTCCAAGCAGCTTTAAACGAAATCCAAAAAATTCATAGAGCAGATCTTTTAAAATACAAACAAAGAAAGAAAGATCCAAATTGGAACCAAAACATTCCCTTCATATGTAATTATAACGGCAATAACAGAAAAATTAATAAGGCCATAACAAAACATTGGCACATATTGAAGGATGACCCGATTTTAAAATCTTTATTACCAGAAAAACCGAAAATAATTTTTAGAGGCGCAAGGAATTTAAGGAACACTCTTGTGCAAGCAGTAACAAAGAACATAAAATAGGACACTCTTCTTCTTTTTTTAGCATGAGCAATGGCTTTTATGGATGTGGACAATGCTTAGCATGTAAAAACACTACAAGCAAAAAAAGACATCTCATAGACTTAGAACAAGTTATTAATAAAAAATTTGTAATAAAAGATCGCCTAACATGCTATTCAAAGGGAGTTATTTACATCCTAAAATGTCCATGTAACCTACTATATGTAGGGCGTATGATCCGAAAATTAAATATAAGAATAGCAGAACATATACGAAACATTAAAAATGGAGTAGAAACTCATAGTGTTTCACATCATTTTAAACAAGTCCACCAACAAAACCCTGAAGGGATGTTCTTCTGTGCGCTAAAATTGGTAAAGAAAGATTGGAGAGGTGGAGACTACGTCAATAAAATAGGCAAGGAAGAAATGAAATTCATATTTAATTTTAATACTATGATTCCATATGGACTTAATAACGATTTCGAACTATGCCATTTTATGCAGTAAATATTAGATTTCTATATATTTTTACAGTACCGCTCCTAGTACTTTAACCCCTTAGCGACCGAGGACGGTTCAGGACCGTCATCGGCATTTTTGCCTTGC
>OW240914.1:360893163-360928494 GCA_933207985.1 Pelobates cultripes
ACGACCCATTTTCAATGCCCTGGCTGAGGGAAGGAGGTTCTCACCCAAAATTTCACAGTACATGGCCCCATCATCATCCCTTTGATGTGGTGCAGTTGTCCTGTCCCCTCAGTAGAACAACACCCTCAAAGCATAAAGTTTCCACCTCCATGTTTGATGCTGGAGATGGTGTTCTTGGGGTCATAGGTGGCATTCCTCCTCCTTCAAACACGGCAAGTTGAGTTGATGCCATATAACTTAATTTTGGTCTCATCTGACCACAACACTTTCACCCAGTTCTCCTCTGAATCATTCATATGTTCATTGGCAAACTTCAGACCGGTCTGTACATGTGCTTTCTTGAGCATGGGGACCCTGTGGGCGCTGCAGGATTTCAGTCCTTCATGGCGTAGTGTGTTACCAATTGTTTTCTTGGTACTCTGGTCCTAGCTGCCTTGAGCTCATTAACAAGATCCTCCGTGTAGTTCTGGGCTGATTCCTCACTGTCCTCATGATAATTGAAACTCCACAAGGTGAGATCTTACATGGAGCACCAAACTGAGGGAGACTGACAGTTATTTTGTGTTTCTTCCATTTGCGAATAATCACACAAACTGTTGTCACCTTCTCACCAAGCTGCTTGGCAATTGTCTTGTAGCCCATTCCTGTGTAGGTCTACAATCTTGTCCCTGACATCCTTGCTCAGCTCTTTGGTCTTGGCCATGGTGGAGAGTTTGGAATCTGAGTAATTGATTGCTTCTGTGGACAGGAGTCTTTTATACAGGTAACGAGCTAAGTTTGGGAGCACTCCCTTTAAGAGAGTGCTTCTAATCTCAGCTCGTTACCTGTGTGAAAGACACCTGGGAGCCAGAAATCTTGCTGATTGATAGGGGATCAAACACTTATTTCACTCATTGACATGCAAATCAATTTATAACTTTTTTGACATGCGTGTTTCTAGATTTTTTGTTTTTTTGTTTTTCTGTCTCTCACTGTTAAAATACACCTACCATTAAAATTATAGACTGATCATTTCTCTGTCGGTGGGCAAACGTTCAAAATCAACAGGGGATCAAATACTTTTTTTTCCCTCACTGTATAGAGGTGTAAACTAATTGGTCATAAATATCTTATTATACTCATCAGGATCACTAAAGCTTATGGTACGCTTAAAGGACCACTATAGTGCCAGGAAAACATACTTGTTTTCCTGGCACTATAGTGCCCTCAGGGTGCCCCCACGCTCAGGGACCCCCTCCCGCCGGGCTCTGGAGAGAGGAAGGGGTTAAACACTTACCTTTCTCCAGCGACGGGCAGGGAGCTGTACTCCTCCTCTCCTCCTTGCTCACGACGTCATCGGCTGAATGCGCATGCGCGGCAGGAGCCGCGCGCGCATTCAGCCGGTCGCATAGGAAAGCATTTACAATGCTTTCCTATGGACGCTTGCGTGCTCTCACTGTGATTTTCACAGTGAGAAGCACGCAAGCGCCTCTAGCGGCTGTCAATGAGACAGACACTAGAGGCTCTGGAGGCTGGATTAACCCTCAGTATAAACATAGCAGTTTCTCTGAAACTGCTATGTTTATAAAAAAAAAAAAAGGGTTAATCCTAGAGGTACCTGGCACCCAGACCACTTCATTAAGCCGAAGTGGTCTTGGTGCCTAGAGTGGTCCTTTAAGGTTCCCTTAAAGGAAAACTTTGGCACCAAAACCACTTCTTATCAATAAAGTGGTTTTGATGCCTGCTGACCAAAGGTGCCTTCTTACCTTAAGGGGTTAAACAATTTTCAAAAAGTTGATGTGGCCAGGCACTGGCTCTGTGGAACAGTGATTGAGAGTGTCATTGGCTGCCATTAAGGTATGTGTGTTACTAAAACGTTCCCATGAAGGGTGGACAGTGATAGGATGAGCGCTGGAATCTTTTTTTCCCCTTTCCCCAAAATTCTTAAATTTTAGAGCTCTGCCAATATACATCTGTTTCCATCTATATAAATGTTAGTTACTGGATGAACGCTGGTTTTTATTATTTAAATATCTGCACACAGACTAAAACTATTTTCTTGTCAGGCAGAAAAATCAGTAAATATACTTACCTCAAACTGGAGAGAGAATTTGTAGTCTGTGTCCTTAGCCATATCCTTGATGTACCCCTCAAAGTCATCTAATTGGACAGGACTTTCCAGAAAGAATCATGCAAAGTGAAAAAAAGATACAGACCATGAGGGCAGGAAAGGAGATAAAATTATGGGGGATAGAAAAAGACACACCTAAAGAGAGAGAAATCACAAAAGCAAGACAGAATGAGTAAGAAAGGGGCAACAAGAATTAGCAAAACAGAGGGGGGGCAATCTAGAAATGCAGAGAAAAAAAAGATAGAAAAAGGAAAGTTGGATAAAAAGGAGGTAGATTGAGAGAACGATAGGAAGAGACAAAGGAGAGAGAGGCGGGATGGGGCAGAGGACACCATTTTATATACTGTACCATTTATTTATGTTTGACTTTATATTCACCCAAGTGGGAAGATTTGGAAGAATAAAATATTTCCTGCTGCTGAGATTGTCGGAATAACGACTAACCTTCTGAGATAAATAGTCCACTAACTTAGACAAAGACTATATAGTAAAATATTTACTACTTACTGAGCACAGGTTCTCATATTGTCATAACCCAATTTAATGGACAATGTCCTAGCTATATATCCTACTTACACTGCCCTTCTTACCTATATATCCAAACTGCTCTGCACCCTGTCTGTATGTCCTAGCTACATTGCTCTGCGTATATCTTGGCTGTGCAGCTCTGTGCTATAGTTAGATATCTTGGCTTTGCAGCTCTGTGCTATAGCTAGATATCTTGGCTCTGTAGCTCTGTTCCTTAGCTATATACAGGTGATACTCGAAAAATTAGAATATCGTGCAAAAGTTCATTTATTTCAGTAATGCAAAGTAAAAGGGGAAACTAATATATGAGATAGACACGTTACATGCAAAACAAGATAGTTCAAGCCATGATTTGTCGTAAGTGCGATGATTATGGCTTACAGCTCATGAAAACCCCAAATCCACAATCTCAGTAAATTAGAATAGTATATGCAATCAATAAAACAAGGAGTGTACATAGAACAATGTCGGACCCCTGAAAAGTATAAGCATGCATATGGACTCAGTACTTGGTTTTGGCCCCTTTTGCAGCAATTACTACCTCATTGTGGCCTGGCATGGAAGCTATCAGCCTGTGGCACTGCTGAGGTGTTATGGAAGACCGGGATGCTTAAATAGCGGCCTTCAGCTCTACTGCATTGTTTGGTCTCATGTCTCTCATCTTTCTCTTGGCTATGCCCCATAGATTCTCTATGGGGTTCAGGTCAGGCGGGTTTGTTGGCCAATCAAGCACTAAGGTCATTGAACCAGGCTTTGGTGCTTTTGGCAGTGTGGGCAGGTGCCAAGTCCTGCTGGAAAATGAAGTCAGCATCCCCATAAAGCTAGTCTGTGGAAGGAAGCATGAAGTGCTCCAAAATCTCCTGGTAGATGGCATGAGGACTTTGGACCACTGAGTAACAGACCAGGTCTGTTTTTCTTTAGCCCAGGTAAGACGCTTCTGACATCGTTTGCTGTTCAGGAGTGGCTTGACAAGAGGAATACGACATCTGAAGCCCATGTCCAGGATCTGTCTGTGTGTGGTGGCTCTTGATGCACTGACTCCAGCCTCAGTCCACTCCTTGTGAAAGTCCCCAACACTTTTGAATGGCCTTTTCCTGAAAATCCTCTCCAGGCTGCGGTCATCCCTGCTGCTTGTGCATCTTTTTCTTCCACACTTTTCCCTTCCACATGACTTTCTATTAATGTGCTTTGATACAGCACTTTGGGAACATCCAACTTCCTTTGCAATTACCTTTTGAGGCTTTCCCTCCTAATGGAGGAGGTCAATGATGGTTTTCTGCACAACTGTCAGGTCAACAGTCTTCCCCATGATTGTGATCCCTACTGAATTAGACTGAGAGACCATTTAAAGCCTCAGAAACCCTTTGCAGGTGTTATGGCTTACTTAGCTGATTAGAGTGGGACACTGTGAGCCTGGAATATTGCACCTTTTCACAATATTCTAATTTACCGAGATTGTGGATTTGGGGTTTTCATGAGCTGTAAGCCATAATCATCGCACATATGACAAATCACGGCTTGAACTATCTTGCTTTGCATGTAATGCGTCTATCTCATATATTAGTTTCCCCTTTTTTCCAAACTTTTGAACGATATTCTAATTTTTCGAGTATCACCTGTAAATAAGGTGTATGATACCAAGCTAATATATAGGTTCTGTCACAGATCTAGAGAACGTGTATGATACCAACCTAATATATAGGTTCTGTCACAGATCTAGAGAATGTGTATGATACCAAGCTAATCTAGGTTCTGCCACAGATCTAGAGAACGTGTATGACGAACGAACATGTGGCAGCGGCCATTTTAACTCATTCGAACGCGGTCAGCGATGTGTGCAGCCAAATCTATGGAACTGTTTTCAGCTACCCAGTTGCACGAACACCGCTGACCCGTACCTTCTACTCCACTTCGACACTGCGGCTGGAGACTAAGTCCCGTTCAAAGATTCGAACGCTCGACCGCACAGCCCAAATCCATGGAACTGTTTTGGGAATGAAAATGTGCTTGCGGTCGGTCATAAAGGGACCTCAGCCTAACTTTTTAACCCCTGGACGGATTCATGTGATTTTTACATATGTTGCTCCCCAAGTTATGCTGATCACAGAAATATTCATATGTGATGTAAAATCAGGGAGTTATAAAAATGTATAAAAAGTATGATTTTTCAGCTTGGAGATAATTGAGTAGATACAGTAAGAAACTCAATTATCTCCCAAGCAGAGGGGAGGGAATCTGTGGGTTGTAACCATTGTCTGATTGGTTAATGTCTAATTGCCTGTGGGTGTCTCCCTTGCATGGGAGCACTGCATAAAAGCAGAGTGTCTGTCATTAAAAGTTAGTTCTACTTCACCCTCAATCTAGAGTCCTGTCTGTTATTGGGGGTAACCGCTATACAGCTATTCACACTAGCTCTTGTAAGAGCTTCTTCACTTGGATCACGACTGGATGCTGAGAATCCTCCTCACTGATCTGGAAAATGACACCCTCTGCTACATGGGGTAACCGCTACAGTCCCCCACAGCTACAATTTTAAATATGCCTTTATTGTATTGTGTGAATAATACATACTTGGTCATCTTCCGCTTCTTGAATCCATTTTTATTCCTAAAACAAAAACATGTAGATATAAAAACATAAAAAGAGTAAAAAAGAGTAAACTGTGTTCAATATTTTAAATTCATTGTTGTTGTATAAGGGGAGAGGATTTAGGACTGCGCAGCATGCATTTTATTGTGTGAGGCATTTATATTCAATAACATATTATTTATACATTGTGATTGTCAGACTGCGAGAACACATAGTTGCAACCTCTCTTGAAAAAAACTACCGGTCATGGGAGTTGTATGTATCATTGTATGTATACAGTTTGAATGAATACGTGTTTACCCGTGTGTACGTTTTTGCGATTACGGCATTGCCCAGACAGCCTCAAACACTGGATCAGCCGGTAAAATATCAGCCAAGTGGCAGCCCAACTAACAAGTATTTATAATGATACGAATGTTTGCTAAATCTCACTGTACTTTGTATACTGCCATGAAAATAGGTCCTTCACATTGAGCGGCTTCCCAAATTTCCCATCATGCTCTGCTCCATTAAGTAGGCCTTCCAATCATCCTAATTTTGTTGAGACACTCCCAGTTTTTGGCTTCTGTCCTGCCGTTCTCAAAAGTGGGACACCAGGGAACTATCCCAAGCTAGCATATTGCTAGTGCATCTTTAGAAAATCTTATACCATATACTCAGAGAACTGAGGTGGTGCTCGGGCTTGCCCTTGGTGACCTGGATGATGCACAGGTGGCCTGCCAATCCAATCTTTGGGCAGCGTCAAAGACAAGCGAATCACTGGTCTCTGAATCTGCCCAGATTTAGGAGGTATGCATCAAATTTGAAGATAATATTTATATTTACCTTAATCAATAGAAAATGAAAAGCCTTTAAATTAGAAAGCTCACTTGTTAAGTATAACTATACTAAGCATGCTGTATAACTATAGCAAGAGATATCTCTAATAAACATCAGCCTATCTCCAATACTCTGCAGAAACCATGACATTCAAATAGTGGCCTACATCTTCAAAAATGTGATAACAGTTTGTATTGTATGCGTTAAGTACAATCACAATCCATTTTCTGCTGGTGATGGTAGGCTCTTACTCACAGATACAACTAAGGAGAGTGTAAATTATCAGAATCACGATTACTATAACTGTCTCCCTCTGAACTACTCTCCCACCTTGGATTCCTTATAGACATGTCTGCAAAGCCACTAAATAGAGAATAAAACTCTATTCTCAACCTAAACAGTTAGTGATTAAAGGGACAATCTGAGCAACACCACATTTTTAATGCATTTGATATGTTTTGGCCTTGTGAATATGCTGAATTTTGTTGCATGTTTAAAGTTTAGCTTTAATGAAATGGTTTGCATTATGCTGCACAATAAGCCTGCCTGTTTAGCCATACCCCCTCATTCTAGAAAAGGCTTCCTTATCAACTTATATACACAGCTCAGCCAGGGATGTATCTACAACGAGGCAAACAAGGCATTTGCCTTGGGCAGCAATTTCCAAGGGGCGGCAAAAAACACTGCCCCCAAATGCCCAGGCAAATACCTTGTTTACCTCGTTTTATGGGAGCCTGGCTGGCCATGTTTGTGCTCCCCCGGGGCAGGCAGGCAGTTGATTCCCGGGTGGGCGGCGAGGGAGTACTTTCCCCTGAGCTCTCTGCTCAGCTCCCTCGCACGACCCGCAGTAAAGCCGGAATATGAAATATTCCGGTTCTCGGCATCACTCTGCGGCGCGCTAGGGAGCTGAGAATGCTCCTTGCTGACAACTCAGAGCGCCTGCCCACCTGCACATCTGGCCGCCTTCCTGCCTAGCAGCCCAGGCAGCAGCCCCTCGGGACTCCAGGTGAAAAATCCACCCCCCAGCTATCCCAAAAGTAGGGAGGCTGGGTGGATTTAATAAAAAAAAAAAATATATATATATATATATATATATATATATATATATATTGTAAATGTGTTGGGAGGAAATGTGTGTTTGTCAGTGAATGTGAAGAAGTGAGTGAATGTGAGCGAGTGTGTGTGTCTGTCAGTGAGTGTTTGCGTCTGTCAGCGTTTGTCTAAATGATTGTATGTGCGTCAGTTTGTGTCAAATCAGTGAGTGTGTGTCAGGATTACAGAATGATCCAGCACGTAGAACTGTGTAACACAGAGGACTGATAGGTAACGTATACCGGACTTTAGAATGGCCGGACTAACGTACCAAAGAATAGTCAGGAATAGCCGAGGTCAAGGGAAACAGAAAGAGACACAACGATAAGGAAAAGCCAGGAGTCAGGGATGCCAGAAAACAGGGAAGTCAAAAACAATGCCAAAGTCAAATAGCCATAACTACCAGAATCAATAACGCGCTCTCGGACAACCACAAGGGAAACCACGACAGGGCACTGAGCAGGATGAGAACTGGGCCTAAATACCCCTCCTCTAGGTCTGATAGGCTGTAACCGGCCTTTGACCCCACAGGCAGTTACCAGGTTTCATTTGCATAATTGCTGCTCAGCATTAACCCTTCTGTGGATTTGGTTGTTGCTCGGCACAACTTTTCCTGTGTGGACAGTAAATGTAATTAACCACATTTTTGTAAGCGGATGAATACGTGACATTACCCCCCACCTGAAGAACGCCCACCGGGCGGGCAGGACCAGGTTTGAGAGGAAATTTGGCGTGAAAATAGCGAATCTTGCGGCCAGCATGTATATCAGATGCTGGAACCCAAGAACGATCGGCTGGTCCATAACCTTTCCAATCCACCAAGTACTGTAAAGTGCCCTGAGAAAACCTGGAATCAATTATGGAGGAGACCTCATACTTTTCCTGTCCAGAAACAACTAAGGGAGGAGGAGGGACACTTGAGACAGTATATTTATTGCAAACAAGAGGCTTGAGCAAGGACACATGAAAGGTATTAGGAATTTTCGAGGAGCCCGGAAGGGCCAGAGAGTACGCAACAGGGTTGATCTTACGAAGGACACGAAAAGGTCCAAGGAACCTAGGAGCAAATTTCATGCTAGGGACTTTGAGCCTGATGTTACGAGAAGATAACCAAACCCTCTCACCCACTTGGTAAACAGGGTTGGCACCTCAACGTTTATCAGCAAAATGCTTGAAACTGTCAGCAGCAGTACCCAGAGCAGATTGAACTTTAACCCAGGTATCACGGATGGTCATCCAAAGCAGGAATAGCCGTGTCAGAAAAAACAGCCGGTAGGACAGTAGGACGCTGGCCATTATTAACAAAAAATGGACTATGCCCAGAGGAGTCGTGGTCAGCATTGTTCCTAGCAAACTCAGCCCATGGTAATAATTCGGACCAATTGTCTTGAGTGCTATTAACGAAACAACGCAAGTATAACTCCAAAGACTGGTTAGCCCTCTCAGCTGTACCATTAGTCTGAGGGTGGTAAGAGGATGAAAAAGACAATTCAATCCCCAATTGCTTATTGAAAGCCCTCCAAAACTGGGATACAAACTGAGAACCTCTATCAGATACAATATTGTGAGGAATGCCATGCAGACGGACAATCTCACGTATAAAGATCAGTACCAGGTCTTGAGATGACGGTAATTTCTTGAGAGGGATGAAGTGAGCCATTTTAGAAAAACGGTCAACAACCATGAGAATAGTGGTATAACCATTAGAACTAGGAAGTTCTACAACGAAATCCATAGACAAGTGGGACCATGGGACCTCCGGAACGGGAAGAGGTTGTAACAAGCCACAAGGGAGTTTATGAGGTACTTTGGAAACCGCACAAACAGAACAAGCCTGCACATACTCCTTAACATCCTTCCTGAGGGAATCCCACCAGAATGACCTCATGATAGCAAAAGTGGATTTATTAATACCTGGGTGACCAGCAGACACATTGTTGTGAAACACCTTCATGATATTAACCCTTTCCTCCAATGGAACGAACAATTTGTCCTGAGGTTTACCACAGGGCGTCTGAGACTGAGCCTCCATGATGGAGCCAAGCAGTGGAGAGGACAATGAAAGGATAGTGGAAGCAATGATTTTCTTGCTCTTGTATAGACTCAGTATCAAACTGTCTGGATAAGTCGTCAGCCTTGACATTTTTAGAACCAGGTCTATAAGTAATAAGAAAATTAAAGCGAGAAAGGAACAGAGACCACCTAGCTTGTCTAGAAGACAATTGTTTAGCATCTCCTATGTAAGCCAGGTTTTTGTGATCAGTAATGATCAAAAGGGGGTCCTTGGAACCCTCTAAAATATGTCGCCACTCCTTGAGAGCTAGAATAATGGTCAACAATTCCCTATTGCCAATATCATAGTTGCGCTCGGCAGGCGACAACTTTCTAGAGAAGTAACCACAAGGATGCAATGGAGTATCCTGGCTCTCCTTCTGGGAGAGAACTGCCCCTACCCCTGTCTCTGATGCATCAACTTCTAGTATGAAAGGTTTACTGGTGTCAAGATGTATCAATATGTCGGCAGAGGCAAACCGCTGTTTGAGAGTTTCAAAGGCTTCTATAGCCTCCTTAGACCATATCGTACTGCTAACCCCCTTGCGTGTCATATTGGTGATGGGGGCTATTACTGAAGAAAATCCCTTTATAAACCTTCTGTAATAA
Organism: Pelobates cultripes; assembly: GCA_933207985.1. Lineage (NCBI taxonomy): Eukaryota > Metazoa > Chordata > Amphibia > Anura > Pelobatidae > Pelobates > Pelobates cultripes. The sequence continues at coordinate 360,902,963 of OW240914.1, forward strand.
TTGGCAAAACTAATGAACCTTTGAATGGCTTTCAACCCAGTGGGTAAAGGCCATTGTAGAACCGATTCCAGTTTTTTAGGATCCATCTGAAACCCCGAGGCAGAGATATTATATCCCAAAAACTGTACTACAGATTGGTCAAAGATGCATTTTTCTAATTTACAATAAAGTGGATTCTTTAACAAGGACTTCAGAATTTGTCTAACGTGATCATGGTGAGTTTGAATGTCAGGAGAATAAATAAGGATATCATCCAGGTAGACCAAGACAAATGATTAAATGTAATCCCTGAGTACATCATTTATGAAATCTTGGAAAACCGCTGGAGCATTGCACAACCCGAATGGCATCACTAGATATTCATAGTGTCCACTTCTGGTATTAAATGCAGTCTTCCACTCGTGGTTTTTCTTGATTCTCACTAAATTGTAAGCACTTCTAAGATCAAGCTTAGTAAATACTTTAGCACCTTGGAGTCTATCAAATAATTCATCAATAAGAGGAATGGGGTAGGCGTTCTTAATGGTGATTTTGTTCAATGCCCTGTAATCGATACATGGGCGCAACTCACCGTCCTTTTTAGATACAAAAAAGAATCCTGCCCCAGCAGGCGAGGATGATTTTCGTATGTGGCCTTTATTCAATGAATCCTTAATGTATTCCTCCATTACTCTACTCTCCTGAGGTGACAGAGCATAGACTGCTCCCTTAGGTGGCATAGCGCCAGGTAGTAAATTAATAGAACAGTCATAAGGTCTGTGAGGAGGTGGTGTATTCGACTGAGTTTTGCTGAATACTTCTTTAATGTCTTGGTACTGTATAGGGATTTCCGGGTTTTGAGGTGTTCTAGTTGGTAATTCAATAGTGCCCACTCTTTTGACAAGATTCAACATACACCTTTTATAACCATCCTTACCCCATTCTAATATTTCCCCATTAGCCCAGTCAATATGAGGGTTATGCTTGTTAAGCCATGGAAAGCCTAATATGATCGGACAGGAAGGGGATGCAATAACCTGAAATGTAATCTCTTCCTTACACCAATGGACAAATTAATGGGTAAGGTTTCATGTGTAATGAATGGTTGTGAGAGTGGTCTCCCATCAATAGCTTCAACAGCTAGGGGTGATAGTTTCTCCTTGATAGGTATAGTATTACCTTTAACAAATTGAACGTCAATGAAGTTTCCAGCGGCACCTGAATCCATCAGGGCTTTGCATGAAAAGTTCTTATTTTCAAAGGCAATAGTAATATCAAGGAGAAACCTATTTTTATCCATTCCAGAGGACGTTTCCATTACACCTAAGACCTGTCCCCTAAAGGTGTGGTAGTTTTCCGGACGTATGGGACAATTGTTTCTCATATGTCCTTTTCTACCGCAGTATAGACATAGGCCTTCTTTTCTCCTATATTGTCTTTCTGCTTCCGACAGTCTAGTGACTCCCAACTCCATGGGTTCAGGTTTGGACTGTACAGGAAATTCAGGGACAATAGGTTTGGAGAAGTGGGGTGCTAAAGGCATATTCATGTGTCTGGTCTTGTTTCTAGTAGCTTCTCTGGTTCTCAATCTATTATCAATTTGCATGACAAAAGTGATAAATTAATTAAGTTTTTTGGGTAAGTCTTTGGTGGCAATCTCATCTAACATAGTTTCAGATAGTCCCTTTTTAAATGCAGAGATTAACCCACGATTAGACCAGTCTACCTCAGAAGCTAGGGTACGAAATTCTATGGCATACTCTGAGATAGACCGGTTCCCTTGTCTGATATGCATCAGGGCAGTAGAGGCGTCTTCCTCCCTGCCTAATGGTTCAAACGTAAGTTTAAATTCTGTAATAAACTCCTGGTAATTGTATGCCACACTCCTATTACTATCCCATAATGGATTGGCCCAAGCTAAAGCTTTACCTTTTAATTTATTCATCAGGTAACCAATTTTAGCTCTGTCTGTGGGAAAAGATCCCGGTGAGGCCTCAAAATGATACTCTATTTGGTTAAGGAATCCCCGCCATTCTTGGAAATTACCATCAAAATGCAGAGGAGGAGATAGAGAGATAGTTGGTACCTTGTATACTATAGGCGAAGGTACACAAGGCAGAGGTGACACGGTAGGAGCAGCCACAGGTTGCAGATGTGCTGTACGAGTAAGTAGCATACTGAAAGCCTGGGCAAATTGATGCAAGCGGTGATCATTCTCCTCTAGTTTCCTTTCACAAGAAGCTATGTGCTTACACAATTCTACAGGATCTATGGCCCTGTCGTAATGTCAGGATTACAGAATGATCCAGCACGTAGAACTGTGTAACACAGAAGACTGATAGGTAACGTATACCGGACCTTAGAATGGCCGGACTAACGTACCAAAGAATAGTCAGGAATAGCCGAGGTCAAGGGAAACAGAAAGAGACACAACGATAAGGAAAAGCCAGGAGTCAGGGATGCCAGAAAACAGGGAAGTCAAAAACAATGCAAAAGTCAAATAACCAGAATCAATAACGCGCTCTCGGACAAACACAAGGGAAACCACGACAGAGCACTGAGCAGGATGAGAACTGGGCCTAAATACCCCTCCTCTAGGTCTGATAGGCTGTAACCGGCCTTTGACCCCAAAGGCAGTTACCAGATCTCATTTGCATAATTGCTGCTCAGCATTAACCCTTCTGTGGATTTGGTTGTTGCTCGACACAACTTTTCCTGTGTGGACAGTAAATGTAATTAACCACATTTTTGTAAGCGGATGAATACGTGACAGTGTGGCCTTGGCAGGAAGGGGCGGGTACATTTAAATTATGGGGTGCCAGAGATCTGTCATGACTAGGGCAGCACCATTTTACACCCTGTTCCAAATTATTATGCAAATTCTATTTAAGTGTCACAAAGATTAAATATTTTGTTTTTCAGTTTAACTCATGGATGGCATTGTGCCTCAGGGCTCTTTTGATCACTGACAACAATCTCGGACACTTGTGATAATTAGATTGCCAGGTGAGCCCAGTTTAAGGAAAAACTACTAAGGGAGGGTGTTCCACATTATTAATCAGAGCACCACTTTCATGCAATATGGGGAAGAAAAAGGATCTCTCTGCTACCGAAAAGAGTGAAATAGTTAAATGCCTTGGACGAGGTATGAAAGCATTAGATATTTCACGAAAACTTAAGCGTGATCATCGCACTATTAAGAGATTTGTGGCTGATTCAGAGCACAGATGGGTTCATGCAGATAAAGGCACATTGAGGAAGATTTCTGCCAGATCCATGCATCGGATCAAGAGAGCATCTTCTAAAATACCATTACATAGCAGCAAACAGATATTTGAAGCTGCTGGTGCCTCTGGAGTCCCACGGACATCAAGGTGTAGAGTCCTCCAGAGTCTTGCAACTGTGCATACACCTTATATTCAGCCACCACTAACCAATGCTCACAAGGAGAAACGGCTGCGTTGGGCAGAAAAATACATAAATACTTATTTTCAAACAGTCCTGTTCACTGATGAGTGCCGTGCAACCCTGGATGGTCCAGATGGATGGAGTAGTGGATGGCTGGTGGACGGTCACCCTGTTCCAACAAGGCTGCGATGTCAGCAAGGCGGTGGTGGAGTCATGTTTTGGGACGGAATCATGGGAAGAGAGCTGGTCGGCCCCTTTAGGGTCCCCGAAGGTGTAAAGATGACCTCTGCAAAGTATGTGGAGTTTCTGACTGACAAATTTCTTCCCTGGTACAGAAGGAAGAACTATGCTTTCCGTAATAAAATCATCTTTATGCATGACAATGCACCATCTCATGCTGCAAAGAATACCTCTGCATCAGTGGCTGCTATGGGGATAAAAGGAGAGAAAATCATGGTGTGGCCTCCATCCTCCCCTGACCTCAGTCATATTGAGAACCTTTGGAGCATCCTCAAGCAAAAGATCTATGAGGCTGGGAGGCAGTTTACATCCAAACAGCAGTTCTGGGAGGCTATTCTTACATCTTGCAATCAAATTCAAGCAGAAACTGTCCAAAAACACAAGTTCAATGGATGCAAGACTTGTGAAGCTGCTATCAAATAAGGGGTCCTATGTTAAAATGTAGCGTGACCTGTTAAAATGTTTAAAGAGTTAAAATGTTGTTATAAGTTTGATTGAAATAGCTTTTGATTTCAGTAAATATGCTGCAAACACAACAAATGACAATTTTCAGTTCTTTACAACCTATAAAGTGTTTTGAAATTTACTGTGTGTAATAATTTGGAACAGTGCATTGTAATTTTTTTATGTTTTGAAAAAAATACTGTTATCATTAGGAGGTTTGATCAATACAATTTGAATTGTACTCTTAATAGTTAATACCATGAGAATTATGCTGACTGTTATTTACATCAATTATTTAGGTAAATGAGAAAAATATAATTTGCATAATAATTTGGAACAGGGTGTAAAATATACCACTGAGCTCAGCCACTGGCAGTACTGAATTATCTGGGTGCATACATTGATAAGGATGTCTTCCTGGCATGAGAGAGCATGGCTTAAGAGTCAGGCTTATGGTGCAACATTCAGTGTATATTTCACAGTATCGTGTCGGCTCTCTGCACTCGGCAGCGTATTTTTCACAGTATTGTGTCCGCTCTCTGCACTCGGCAACGTATATTTCACAGTATTGTGTCCACTCTCTGCACTCGGCACCGTATATTTCACAGTATCGTGTCCGCTCTCTGCACTCGGCACCGTATATTTCACAGTATTGTGACCACTCTCTGTAATCGGCAGTGTATATTTCACAGTATTGTGTGCACTCTCTGCACTCGGCAGTGTATATTTCACAGTATCGTGACCACTCTCTGTAATCGGCAGCGTATATTTCACAGTATTGTGACCACTCTCTGTAATCGGCAGCGTATATTTCACAGTATTGTGACCACTCTCTGTAATCGGCAGTGTATATTTCACAGTATTGTGTGCACTCTCTGCACTCGGCAGCATATTTTTCACAGTATTATGACCACTCTCTGTGCTCGGCAGTGTTTATTTCACAGTATTGTGTCCGTTCTCTGCACCCGGCAGCGTATTTTTTATATATATATATATATATATATATATATATAAATCTTTTACCTGTAAAAACAAAAACAAAAAAAAGGAATTAACATGTTTGGCTCCCAATATGGAGCACACGTTTTTAGGTTTTTACCTTATAATGTCTAGTCAGAATATCTTGTATTCCAAATATGACAGGTAAAACATTGCCCACTGTTAGTGGGAATTCAATAAGGAAATTTATTTCAAAAGTGTAGAATATTGAACCATCCCATGCAGTTTTGAAATTCCTCACTTGTGGAGGAAACCTGGATTTTATTAAAATGGATATTGATGTTCACGATGTAGATCCTTTAAGAAGTGTAGGTGTGATTTGATCAAGAAGAGCAGGAGAATCATGCCGAAAAGACAATTCCTGTCACACAAAGATAAGGAAGGGCAAAAGCCATGACGTTGGAGAGAAATGAGGACTCCGATACCGGTACAGATTAGGTGGCAGATTTTATCATAATTCTGATATAAGTTCTAATTATTCTGAAAAGATTTAATAGTAACAAGACATACTAAGAATGTAGAAATAGTCCATGAATATTACTGATAATAAAGTAAAATCACGAATGCCAAGGATCTGTGAACACTGGGTTGGCAGAATGGTCTCTGCTGGATATCACCTTCAAATACCTCATAGTCCGAGATGCAACTTGAATGAATTAATTTCTATAATGGCCTGGGCAAGCATGGATAGAATGCCAAAAAAAAAATTAGATTTTACCTTAAAGTCATAAAGCCTTCTAAGCCCTCTTACAAAAATCACTGACTTCGTTAGAAATGCCATTTCTCAGGATCAGTCTGCAATACGCTTGTGAACGTTAATGTAAGATTGTAGATTATTTTAGTTTTTGTGAAGAAGTAATCTTAAATTGTAATAATGACAGGAGGTGAACATTTAGCATTTTTTCCTCTACTGAACCTCCATACAAAACAGTAACGTCAACAACCAATCATAGCAGTAAAATTTCCAACCATTTATAAAATGTTCAAACGTAACCTCAATGTAAGATCCATAACCAAATTAAGACGTGGAAAAACAACCCATTACACTGCAAGAAATGAAATTTGTGAAAGTAGTAATACATTAATGTTGTATCTATCCACATAATGATCATCATAAGAAAACTAGTACATTACAGCTAAAATATCAGATATTCGTTAATTAATTCAAATAACGTTTGGCATGATAAACAGCCATGGGAAATACCAAAGCAGCGTGAGAGAAACAGAACTATCCAAAGAATACCAAACAAGTGAGGGGAAAGAGACGGTCTTCATTAAAGCTATAATAATCTACAATCTTACTTCATGAACAGGGGTTCATATATTGCATTTTTAATGCTGTCCAAGCAACAAGAGGAAGGTAGGATCAGATTTTATGCAACGTACGACCAAAAAAACCCCCCCAAAAAACACTTTCTGGGGAGAAGCAAAAAAACTGTCTACGTTTAAAGCTCCGAGACTCTGAATGCATAACGAGAGTATTTTTTTTTTTTACAGATAACTGATGAAATGAGAGAGATGTTCGTTCTCGGCGAGTTACACAAAAACACAACACCACTAAACACTAAATTTTGAATATTTCTGCCCCGGTGGATGAGCCAAAAAAAAATAAAAATCCCACACGCGAGTCTACAAACTTAAAAGGACACTATAGGCACCCAGACCACTTCAGCTCATTGAAGTGGTCTGAGTGCAATGTCCCAGGTCCCTAAACCCTGCAAAAGGTAATTATTGCAGTTTTTGATAAACTGCAATAATTACAATTGAGGATCAACTACCAGACAGCCACTAGCCAGACTTCCGGTTTATTAGGCGACTTTTGGTCACCTAACTGATGCTAGACATCCTGATGCTATGCATGAGGACATCCAGCATCATGTAAAACCCCATAGGGAAGTAATGTGAGTGCGGTAATTGCAGCGCATGTGGTCATACGGCAGCAGGGGAGGAGCGAAGGTGGAGCCTGAACTACCACTGAGTGACATCGACACTGAAATCAAGTAAGTGACAGAATGGGAACAATGGATGGGGGTGCTATGGAGAGCTATTATGCCCGGAAAACAACTTTTTTTCATGGCACTAGAATTTCCCTTTAGGGATCTTTGCCAACTGTAACTCCTTGGATCAGAACGTGAGCTGCTGTGATTTGCCATGAGAAAACAGTTAAGGCAGGAAGTACAAAACTGCATGTGAAGAGGCCATAAAGGGATCAATATCCCTTTCCATGCACTAACTACCCCAACAATACCAGGTCAAGAGATAGCTACATCAGGTACCTGGAGACCAAGAGTCCCAGATGGGATCTCTAGCTTTTTGTGATAGACCTCCAACCAACCAAGAACCCCTGAAACAGTCCAAGTGACCAACTGCAGATGTTCCTGGAGAACCAGAAGATGATGGTTCCCTTCGGATCCATGAGTAATGCGGGAAGCAGTGTTAGAACAGAGGAATCTGCGAAGGACAGTTCCAATAGATACGGAACCAAGGCGGAATCTGCCAGAGTGGCTTCACCGAAATTATGAATATCTGTTGAACCCGAACACAATGAATCACCATCACAATCATTGCAAATTGGGGTGGGGGGAGGTAGCATAAGTCCCTGTCTCTGGCCATTTCTGCATGAAAGGGTCCATCCCTAAGCACCCCGGATCTGGGAGCAAACTGTAATAATGTTGAACTTTGTAGTTTCTCAGTGATGTGACCCTGCAGTTTGTTCAGGCAAAGGAATACTTGTCTGTCTAGCATCCAGTTAAATGACCACTATAGTGCCAGGAAAACATACTCGTTTTCCTGGCACTATAGTGCCCTGAGGGTGCCCCCACCCTTAGGGTCCCCCTCCCGCTGGGCTCTGGGGAGAGGAAAAGGTTAAATCTTACCTTTTTTTCCAGCGCCAGGCGGGGAACTCTCCTCCTCCTGTCCGCCTCCGATCCTCCTCTTCGGCTGAATGCTCATGCACGGCAGGAGCTGCGCGCGCATTCAGCCAGTCTCATAGGAAAGCATTTATAATGCTTTCCTATGGACGCTGGCGTCTTCTCACTGTGATTTTCACAGTGAGAAGCACGCAAACGCCTCTAGCGTTTGGGATTAACCCATTTATAAACATAGCAGTTTCTCTGAAACTGCTATGTTTATAAAAAAAAAAAAGGGTTAATCCTAGAGGGACCTGGCACCCAGACCACTTCATTTAGCTAAAGTGGTCTGGGTGCCTAGAGTGGTCCTTTAAGAATCGGTTAAGAACCAATCCGCTGTCAAATTGGACGTCCGTTAGAGGTATTTTGCTTTCAGAACTATGTTCCTCTGTAAACAGAAGTGATAAATGTTCTTGGTCAGATCCAACAGCTTCTTGGATAGGGCACCCCCCAAGCAGTTTATGTATTTTACTGCAGAGATATTGTCAATCCCCAGCAGGATTTAACAGTCCATCAAGTCCTTGGCCAGACCCCATATTTGGAATGAATTTGATCAAGTCCAGACAATTTATATGAAAGTGATTGTTATCCATTCACGTCCCTCCTCTGGACCACTCTGCAAGTTACCCCCACCTCCAAAAGCTGGCATTTGATTCCAGTGAGAAGTTTGGGGTCACCCCAAATATTGCTTGTCCATTCCAGGCTTGAATGTAGAATAGCCAACATTTGAGCTCCAAGCGCACTTCCTGAGATACATGATCATATGAAGGGTGTCTAGGTATTCCACTTTGACACGCTGCTTTGCTTGATAGTGTGGGGGACCTGGGAATATTGTCTGGAAATAGGAAGACAGAAGGTCTATGAATATGGCCAAGATCTGAAGTGAAAATTATTCCTGTGCCAATAACCTGCGAATCTCCTTCTTGATTATCATGATCTTCTCATGTGGCAGTTTCACAACACAGGTGAGAGAAAATATATCTCGAAACGGGAAGGGGATAGAGCCAACATCTCCTTGTTGATCATTTATTCCATGGACTCCAGAATATGGATAATGTAATTGTTGCGGTTCTGCAATAGAGGCAGCTCAGTGCCGAAGAGTAAAATGTCAAAGTAGACGATACATCAGGCACCGTGGTGCTGACATGTAAACTGTAGACATTTAAATTGCCATGGGACATTGTGCCATAAATACCAGAAGAATCTGTCAGTGTTTATCGGAATGTAGAGGTAGGTGACTTAATTCCAAATACATGAACCAATCTCCTTGATGTAAGAGGTCGCACAGCAAATGTATTCCTTCCATCTTGAAGTGACAGTAGGCAACAAAAATATTCAGGGCTTGAAGGTTGATAAGTGGACGATATTCCATTGTCTGTGTCTTCACTAAGAATATGCTGCTGAAGAATCCGTCCATGTCAGTAGCCCATTGAAAAGCTCCCTTGAGGCATTGTGTTAGAATCTCCTCATCTATGAGTCGCTGTTGAAGTGTATTTGTCTGTAATACTAGTAGTAGTAGTATCTGGTTTTAAATCATTGGAGAATGGAATTCTATAAACATAAGCGCCTACTGTCTGAAGGACCCATGAATGCATGGAGCTCGCTGATCAATTCTGAGGAAAAAAAGGGAAAGACGCACTGCAGTTAGAAGAGGGAAAGAAGGCTTTGTTACAGTTGTACTCACCTATGGAAAAATCTACGGTGACCATTTCCACAAGAGCCAAACCCTCTGTTTGTGCCTTAGTTAGTCCTGAAGAAAATTGCGACCAGTCTGGTCTTTGTAGCCAGGATAGAAGCTTTGTGGCTGTATTATATTGGAGCTAGATAGCAAAATGGACTGGAGACATGGCCCCATTGTTGTCCAGCCTTTGAAAAACACATTTGGGAACGAAGGGATTAAAGACTCTCTGGAGGGTTGTCTTTGCCTTGTTCATGTTTGAGAAGATATTAACATGTCTATGTAATTTCTTCAGGAACGGTTCACCAAAAAACATCCCCTGTGCCTGGGGGCCCACCTCTATTGTGCAGAGTTCCAACAATTCTGAATAAGACTGCGTTGCATTACCCATAATACATATTGTGCCCATTCTGAAGTGTAGTGCCTGAGGTCATGGCAGTGTTGGCCAGATATAGGATATGGGCCACAGGTCCCAGAGCATCCAACAATTTGCCTTAGGTAATTTTTAGGCCTTTATCCAGCCCTTTCCAATAGTTTCTGCCTGAAGCCAATCATTCCCCTCAGACTCTGATCCACCTGCTTGCCATTCTTCCACCACAGATAAAGTGGATGGGAAGGAACGGTCACCCACATCTAATTACTTGTTGCTCATCAGTGGGACCTTGGAGGGAGGTTATTTAGCTCAGTTTAGCAGTAGCATTGCCTTTATCTTTAGATGACCAACCTTTGCAGTGACTTTTTCAGGGATTGCTTGGGTGCCTTGCCTCACAGGTGTAAGAAGGCTTGGTAGGAGGCTCATATATAGCGCGAGTACTGGCACAGAAAAAAGTTTGTATTTATAGATGGGGGCTTACCCAGCAGACAAGCACCTTTGTCTTAACAGGTATTGTGGCATCCTAAACACAGTAAGCATCGGCTCTACCACTGATTGATGCCATAAACAAAGACAAAATGGCTGCCAGACCTCTTGCAAGATGGAGAAGCAAATTGACCTCTAGAGTTGCAGCAAAAGTCCAATGGCCTCCCGCAGTATACATAAATAATCCACACAGGGAGAACCAAAGTTAGCCTAACAAGCAGCACAGAGCCAATTCAGATCGGTCGTACGCCATATCCAAGTTTTTTCATTGTCGACTAGTAACACCTCAAGTGATAGTCACTCTGACGGCCACCAGAGGTGCTTCCTGTGTCAGTGTTGCACTAAGTGCAGCGCCCACTCTCACTCTCCATGGAGACACCAAACATTCCTCAGAGATATCTCTATGAGGAGATAAAGTGATTGGTGCAGCGCATTTTTGTAGCGCTTGCACGATAGCCTGCCAATGGTTTCCCATGTGAAAGCATTGGATTGGCTAAGCTCATCAAGATTAATGATCCAAGCCAGCCGAAGTGTGAAGAACAGGTGAGTAAATGCCTTCCCCATGCGATCAGAGGGGGGCTGTGGACCTAAATAGTGCCAGGAATACATGTTTGTTTTTAATGATGTATCTCAATGAAGTGGAATGGATGCAGTTACCCTTTAGTTTTAACCTTATGACAGAACCGCAGTTTTGCCACTGTAAACAGTCATTTTTTCCCACTTAAGATCTATACTCACACTCCCTGAGGCTACCCCTACCCTTTACCAGACACAGCCCCGAGGAGAACCCGCACTCTAAACCCAACGAGTGACTGAGCCTCCTAGTGGACACTCTAGCCGTCTGCTTGGAACTCTCCATCAGATTGGAAATCAACCTCGGCCAGCTAACACTTAACTGAAGGAGGCGATGGGAAGAGCTATCCGGAGATATAAAAGACGTGGTGTTATTCATGCGGTTCTTGGGATATATTGTAAAGGTTTCCAGATGTCTGGGGGATAATTAACTTAGCATTTACTGATCTAATTAATTCCCAGACTCAGAGGGGCCTGGGTGGGATTTTCATTGTTCTAACCATGAACCTTCTGTTGGTATCGGGTGTATTAAAGTGTGCCCTGTTCCAAAAAAAAAACCCAATAACTGTTCTTATTCACCCATCACTAAGTTTCGACTAGTGTTTGAGTGAGACAACTAGAATCACACCAGCTATTCAGTGATGAAAGAAAGAGAGGGACCATTGGCAGAGACACTCAAGCTGAGTGCTGCCCTCCGATAAACCTGCAATGTAAAACAATGCTGCTTATATGCCAATGTTATGATTGCAGGAAACTTGCAGAAAACTTGGTTCTCAATCAAATGCTGCTTCTGGAGCAGCCATTGATTGGCACAGCATGGAGATTTGATGCGCATGCACACTAGCCCCAAAATGCTTTCCTTTAACCAACCAAGAGCTTTATGAATTTCCACCTTGGGTTGGACCAAATTTACGCTGCCATTATCACGCTTAGGAAAGCATTACCCTCCAGTGGTGAGTCAATAAGGAGTGAACATCTAATCTGTACTTCAGGGATTGACAAATTAGTTTGGAATCTAGGAGCCAGCTAAAAAGATTTTTTTTTTTTTTTTTTAAAGGGACACTATAGTGACTAGAACCACTACAGATTAATGTAGTTGTTCTGGTGCCTATAGCCGGTCTCTAGCCTTTTCAATGTAAATGCTGTATTTTCAGAGAAAAGGCAGTGTTTACATTTCTGCCTACTAAGACCTCTAGCGACAGTCATTCAGACGGCCACTAGAGAGTCCTGTGTCAGTGCTCTGCATGGACGTGCTGAATGTTACCCAAAGAGAACATGCGTAATATCCTCCCAATGCTTTCCTATGGGAAAGCATTGGCTTAGCGGAGATCATTAATATCTCGGCTATGGAGGCAGAACAAGCAACAGCGAAGTCAGCATGGCATTGATATAAAAAAAGTTAAGTAAAAATACCAGTCATGTGATCAGAGCTGGTAGGTACCCAAACAGACATACTCTCTGACAAACATACAGAAATACACAGACTCTGTGACAAAGACACACATTTATATTTTTAATTCTAATCCACCCAGCCTCCCTACCTTATGAAGAGCTGAGTGGACTTTCCCTGGCGTCTGGGAGTCTCTGGGCTGATATACCTGCACACGAGGGAGCAGTCTTCCTACAGCACCTCTCTGCTCCCTCGCACTGCATTGATGCCGGGGCCGGAATGACGTCCTATTCCGGCTCCCGGCATCATCACACAGCGCAAGGGAGCAGAGAGGAGCTGCAGGAAGACTGCTCACTCGCGCGCTGCCCCAGCCTGCCGCCCCCATACCTCCCGCGGGCGACCGGCTACAACGCTCCCTGAGCGGGCCGCCTCCATACCTCCCGCGGGCGGCCGGCTATAACGCTCCCTGCGTGGGCGAGCATCCGGCCGACTACATTGTTTGTCCAGCCGGCCACTTTAGGTAAAAGGCTGACAAATCCCAGGTCACCATGGTGACTATAAATTTTGCCCTGGTGGCTGGGATTTGTCGAGCCCTGCTGTACATCTAATACTTTGCCCAGAGCTCAGACTGGAATTTGGGAAATTCCAGAGAAACTCATCACCAAGTCTTCTCTAGTCCTAATTACTTGGCATTCTACTGAAAATGAAAACGTGGATCACAAAGTAGTTGGTCAAATCAATGAATGTACTTACAACATACAATAGCAAATGACAACCATGCTGTTAGCAATTGGCAGACGAGGGGGACAGACACCAATGCAGGAAATACATATATATACTGTGAACAGATACGAGGTGTTACATTAAATTCAGAATAAGAGGCAAAGGCCAGGGGAGTTAAACACACTTCCATGATATTTTAAGAAAGCATTTCTGAATATCGTGGAAAATACGATTTTTATAACACAAACTAGCCACATCGGGTAATTGTTAATCATTTCAAGTTTAATTTGAAAAATATCTTTTATGTTAAATGGAGAAGTAAAATCAAAAGAAGATGGTTTTGGAGACATTTGAATCATTTCTTTTGGAGACAGAGAAGAACACAGCACTTGGAGATGTTTAACGGTTAACCCAACATTCTCAGGCACGCCAAATAAATGAGATTTAGAGATGAAAAATGTGAAAGGAAAAGCAATTAGATTGAGGAATGCTTAGAGAATAAATAAGTAAATCTAAAAGGATTCAATTCATTTCTTCAGAAAACAAAATCCTGGGACTAACCTAACGGGACAATGCTGCTCCATGCAAACACTGCTACCCCTCTGGTAAAAGATTCGGGTAACACTATGAAAAAGAAAAACAGTAAATTGAGATCTTCTAAGGTTAACCACATAGAACCTGATACAATAAAACCATGATTGATTACATGTTCTAAAGCTCATTTCTAGTTTACTTCTATTGACAAATAAAAAAAGTCCACCCAAAACAGAAAGGTATTAAATCATTGTGAGATGAATTCATTATATTGTAAACTAGACCTTCATCATGTCTGACAGTATTCTCTTACTAGACAAGTAAAACATTACTTTAGGAATCCTGAATATTGTATCCGTGCTGGATATAAGGATCTATGACATTATTATAAATCCTGAATATTGTATCCGTGCTGGATATAAAGGATCTATGACAGTATTATAAATCCTGAATATTGTATCCGTGCTGGATATAAAGGATCTATGGCAGTATTATAAATCCTGAATATTGTATCCCGTGCTGGATATAAAGGATCTATGACAGTATTATAAATCCTGAATATTGTATCCCGTGCTGGATATAAAGGATCAATGACATTATTATTAATCCTGAATACTGTATCCGTGCTGGATATAAGGATCTATGACAGTATTATAAATCCTGAATATTGTATCCCGTGCTGGATATAAAGGATCTATGACATTATTATAAATCCTGAATACTGTATCCGTGCTGGATATAAAGGATCTATGACAGTATTATAAATCCTGAATATTGTATCCGTGCTGGATATAAAGGATCAATGACATTATTATTAATCCTGAATACTGTATCCCGTGCTGGATATAAAGGATCTATGACAGTATTATAAATCCTGAATATTGTATCCGTGCTGGATATAAAGGATCTATGACATTATTATAAATCCTGAATACTGTATCCCGTGCTGGATATAAAGGATCTATGACATTATTATAAATCCTGAATATTGTATCCCGTGCTGGATATAAAGGATCTATGACATTATTATAAATCCTGAATATTGTATCCGTGCTGGATATAAAGGATCTATGACATTATTATAAATCCTGAATATTGTATCCCGTGCTGGATATAAAGGATCTATGACAGTATTATAAATCCTGAATATTGTATCCGTGCTGGATATAAAGGATCTATGACATTATTATAAATCCTGAATACTGTATCCGTGTTGGATATAAAGGATCAATGACATTATTATAAATCCTGAATACTGTATTCTGTGCTGGATATAAAGGATCTATGACAGTATTATAAATCCTGAATACTGTATCCCGTGCTGGATATAAAGGATCAATGACATTATTATAAATCCTGAATACTGTATACCGTGCTGGATATAAAGGATCAATGACAGTATTATAAATCCTGAATATTGTATCCCGTGCTGGATATAAAGGATCTATGACATTATTATAAATCCTGAATATTGTATCCGTGCTGGATATAAAGGATCTATGACATTATTATAAATCCTGAATATTGTATCCGTGCTGGATATAAAGGATCAATGACATTATTATAAATCCTGAATACTGTATCCCGTGCTGGATATAAAGGATCTATGACAGTATTATAAATCCTGAATATTGTATCCCGTGCTGGATATAAAGGATCTATGACAGTATTATAAATCCTGAATATTGTATCCGTGCTGGATATAAAGGATCTATGACATTATTATAAATCCTGAATATTGTATCCCGTGCTGGATATAAAGGATCTATGACAGTATTATAAATCCTGAATATTGTATCCGTGCTGAATATAAGGGATCTAGGCGTATTACATAAATCCTACGGGTAACATCGTGCTGCTGGATATAAAGGATCTATGACATTATTATAAATCCTGAATACTGTATCCCATGCTGGATATAAAGGATCTATGACATTATTATAAATCCTGAATATTGTATCCGTGCTGGATATAAAGGATCAATGACAGTATTATAAATCCTGAATACTGTATCCGTGCTGGATATAAAGGATCTATGACAGTATTATAAATCCTGAATATTGTATCCCGTGCTGGATATAGAGGATCTATGACAGTATTATAAATCCTGAATACTGTATCCGTGCTGGATATAAAGGATCTATGACAGTATTATAAATCCTGAATATTGTATCCCGTGCTGGATATAAAGGATCAATGACATTATTATAAATCCTGAATATTGTTTCCCGTGCTGGATATAAAGGATCTATGACATTATTATAAATCCTGAATACTGTATCCGTGTTGGATATAAAGGATCAATGACATTATTATAAATCCTGAATATTGTATCCCGTGGTGGATATAAAGGATCTATGACAGTATTATAAATCCTGAATACTGTATCCCGTGCTGGATATAAAGGATCTATGACAGTATTATAAATCCTGAATATTGTATCCCGTGCTGGATATAAAGGATCAATGACATTATTATAAATCCTGAATACTGTATTCTGTGCTGGATATAAAGGATCTATGACAGTATTATAAATCCTGAATATTGTATCCCGTGCTGGATATAAAGGATCTATGACAGTATTATAAATCCTGAATATTGTATCCGTGCTGGATATAAAGGATCTATGACAGTATTATAAATCATGAATATTGTATCCGTGTTGGATATAAAGGATCTATGACAGTATTATAAATCCTGAATATTGTATCCGTGCTGGATATAAAGGATCAATGACAGTATTATAAATCCTGAATATTGTATCCGTGCTGGATATAAAGGATCAATGACAGTATTATAAATCCTGAATACTGTATCCCGTGCTGGATATAAAGGATCTATGACATTATTATAAATCCTGAATATTGTATCCCATGCTGGATATAAAGGATCTATGACAGTATTATAAATCCTGAATATTGTATCCCGTGCTGGATATAAAGGATCTATGACAGTATTATAAATCCTGAATATTGTATCCGTGTTGGATATAAAGGATCTATGACAGTATTATAAATCCTGAATATTGTATCCCGTGCTGGATATAAAGGATCTATGACAGTATTATAAATCCTGAATATTGTATCCGTGTTGGATATAAAGGATCTATGACAGTATTATAAATCCTGAATATTGTATCCCGTGCTGGATATAAAGGATCTATGACATTATTATAAATCCTGAATATTGTATCCGTGCTGGATATAAAGGATCTATGACATTATTATAAATCCTGAATATTGTACCCGTGTTGGATATGAAGGATCTATGACAGTATTATAAATCCTGAATACTGTCCGCGTTGGATATAAAGGATCTATGACATTATTATAAATCCTGAATATTGTATCCCATGCCGGATATAAAGGATCTATGACAGTATTATAAATCCTGAATATTGTATCCCGTGCTGGATATAAAGGATCTATGACATTATTATAAATCCTGAATATTGTATCCCGTGCTGGATATAAAGGATCTATGACATTATTATAAAGCATGAATATTGTATCCCGTGCTGGATATAAAGGATCAATGACAGTATTATAAATCCTGAATATTGTATCCCGTTCTGGATATAAAGGATCTATGACAGTATTATAAATCCTGAATATTGTATCCCATGCTGGATATAAAGGATCTATGACATTATTATAAATCCTGAATATTGTATCCCGTGCTGGATATAAAGGATCTATGACATTATTATAAATCCTGAATATTGTATCCCGTGCTGGATATACAGGATCTATGACTGTATTATAATTCCTGAATATTGTATCCGTGTTGGATATGCAGGATCTATGACAGTATTATAATTCCTGAATATTGTATCCGTGTTGGATATGAAGGATCTATGACAGTATTATAAATCCTGAATACTGTATCCGTGCTGGATATAAAGGATCTATGACATTATTATAAATCCTGAATATTGTATCCGTGCTGGATATAAAGGATCTATGACATTATTATAAATCCTGAATATTGTATCCCGTGCTGGATATAAAGGATCTATGACATTATTATAAATCCTGAATACTGTATCCCGTGCTGGATATAAAGGATCTATGACATTATTATAAATCCTGAATATTGTATCCCATGCTGGATATAAAGGATCTATGACAGTATTATAAATCCTGAATATTGTATCCGTGCTGGATATAAAGGATCTATGACATTATTATAAATCCTGAATATTGTATCCGTGCTGGATATAAAGAATCTATGACATTATTATAAATCCTGAATATTGTATCCCGTGCTGGATATACAGGATCTATGACAGTATTATAAATCCTGAATATTGTATCCCATGCTGGATATAAAGGATCTATGACAGTATTATAAATCCTGAATATTGTATCCCGTGCTGGATATAAAGGATCTATGACAGTATTATAAATCCTGAATACTGTATCCCGTGCTGGATATAAAGGATCTATGACATTATTATAAATCCTGAATATTGTATCCCATGCTGGATATAAAGGATCTATGACAGTATTATAAATCCTGAATATTGTATCCCGTGCTGGATATAAAGACTCCGCGACATTATTATAAACCTGAATATTGTATCCCGCGTTGATATAAAGGATCCATGACATTATTATAAAATCCCGAATACTGTGCATCCCGTTGATATAAAGGATCAATGACAATATTATAAATCCTGAATATTGTATCCGTGCTGGATATAAAGGATCTATGACATTATTATAAATCCTGAATATTGTATCCGTGCTGGATATAAAGGATCAATGACATTATTATAAATCCTGAATATTGTATCCCGTGGTGGATATAAAGGATCTATGACATTATTATAAATCCTGAATATTGTATCCGTGCTGGATATAAAGGATCTATGACAGTATTATAAATCCTGAATACTGTATCCCGTGCTGGATATAAAGGATCTATGACAGTATTATAAATCCTGAATATTGTATCCGTGCTGGATATAAAGGATCTATGACATTATTATAAATCCTGAATATTGTATCCGTGCTGGATATAAAGGATCTATGACATTATTATAAATCCTGAATACTGTATTCTGTGCTGGATATAAAGGATCTATGACATTATTATAAATCCTGAATATTGTATCCCGTGGTGGATATAAAGGATCTATGACATTATTATAAATCCTGAATATTGTATCCGTGCTGGATATAAAGGATCTATGACATTATTATAAATCCTGAATATTGTATCCCGTGCTGGATATAAAGGATCTATGACATTATTATAAATCCTGAATACTGTATCCCGTGCTGGATATAAAGGATCAATGACATTATTATAAATCCTGAATATTGTATCCGTGCTGGATATAAAGGATCTATGACATTATTATAAATCCTGAATATTGTATCCGTGCTGGATATAAAGGATCTATGACAGTATTATAAATCCTGAATATTGTATCCCGTGCTGGATATACAGGATCTATGACATTATTATAAATCCTGAATACTGTATCCCGTGCTGGATATAAAGGATCAATGACAGTATTATAAATCCTGAATATTGTATCCGTGCTGGATATAAAGGATCAATGACAGTATTATAAATCCTGAATATTGTATCCCGTGCTGGATATAAAGGATCTATGACAGTATTATAAATCCTGAATACTGTATCCCGTGCTGGATATAAAGGATCTATGACAGTATTATAAATCCTGAATACTGTATCCCGTGCTGGATATAAAGGATCTATGACAGTATTATAAATCCTGAATATTGTATCCGTGCTGGATATAAAGGATCTATGACATTATTATAAATCCTGAATATTGTATCCGTGCTGGATATAAAGGATCTATGACATTATTATAAATCCTGAATATTGTATCCCGTGCTGGATATAAAGGATCAATGACAGTATTATAAATCCTGAATACTGTATCCCGTGCTGGATATACAGGATCTATGACATTATTATAAATCCTGAATACTGTATCCCGTGCTGGATATAAAGGATCTATGACAGTATTATAAATCCTGAATATTGTATCCGTGCTGGATATAAAGGATCTATGACATTATTATAAATCCTGAATACTGTATCCCGTGCTGGATATACAGGATCTATGACATTATTATAAATCCTGAATACTGTATCCCGTGCTGGATATACAGGATCTATGACATTATTATAAATCCTGAATATTGTATCCCGTGCTGGATATAAAGGATCTATGACAGTATTATAAATCCTGAATATTGTATCCGTGCTGGATATAAAGGATCTATGACATTATTATAAATCCTGAATATTGTATCCCGTGCTGGATATAAAGGATCAATGACAGTATTATAAATCCTGAATACTGTATCCCGTGCTGGATATAAAGGATCTATGACAGTATTATAAATCCTGAATATTGTATCCCGTGCTGGATATAAAGGATCAATGACATTATTATTAATCCTGAATACTGTATCCCGTGCTGGATATAAAGGATCAATGACATTATTATAAATCCTGAATACTGTATTCTGTGCTGGATATAAAGGATCTATGACATTATTATAAATCCTGAATATTGTATCCGTGTTGGATATAAAGGATCTATGACAGTATTATAAATCCTGAATATTGTATCCCGTGCTGGATATAAAGGATCAATGACATTATTATAAATCCTGAATATTGTATCCCGTGCTGGATATAAAGGATCAATGACATTATTATAAATCCTGAATACTGTATCCCGTGCTGGATATAAAGGATATATGACATTATTATAAATCCTGAATACTGTATCCCGTGCTGGATATAAAGGATCTATGACAGTATTATAAATCCTGAATATTGTATCCGTGCTGGATATAAAGGATCTATGACATTATTATTAATCCTGAATACTGTATCCCGTGCTGGATATAAAGGATCTATGACATTATTATAAATCCTGAATATTGTATCCGTGCTGGATATAAAGGATCTATGACAGTATTATAAATCCTGAATATTGTATCCCGTGCTGGATATAAAAGATCTATGACATTATTATAAATCCTGAATATTGTATCAGGTGCTGGATATAAAGAATCCTATGACATTATTATAAATCCTGAATACTGTATCCCGTGCTGGATATAAAGGATCAATGACAGTATTAAAATCTTGAATACTGTATCCCGTGCTGGATATAAAGGATCTATGACAGTATTATAAATCCTGAATATTGTATCCCGTGCTGGATATAAAGGATCTATGACAGTATTATAAATCCTGAATACTGTATCCCGTGCTGGATATAAAGGATCTATGACATTATTATAAATCCTGAATATTGTATCCCATGCTGGATATAAAGGATCTATGACAGTATTATAAATCCTGAATATTGTATTCTGTGCTGGATATAAAGGATCTATGACAGTATTATAAATCCTGAATATTGTATCCCGTGCTGGATATAAAGGATCTATGACAGTATTATAAATCCTGAATACTGTATCCCGTGCTGGATATAAAGGATCTATGACATTATTATAAATCCTGAATATTGTATCCGTGCTGGATATAAAGGATCTATGACATTATTATAAATCCTGAATATTGTATCCGTGCTGGATATAAAGGATCTATGACAGTATTATAAATCCTGAATATTGTATTCTGTGCTGGATATAAAGGATCTATGACATTATTATAAATCCTGAATATTGTATCCCGTGCTGGATATACAGGATCTATGACAGTATTATAATTCCTGAATATTGTATCCGTGTTGGATATGAAGGATCTATGACAGTATTATAAATCCTGAATATTGTATCCGTGCTGGATATAAAGGATCAATGACACTATTAAAATCCTGAATATTGTATCCCGTGCTGGATATACAGGATCTATGACAGTATTATAAATCCTGAATACTGTATCCCGTGCTGGATATAAAGGATCTATGACATTATTATAAATCCTGAATATTGTATCCGTGCTGGATATAAAGGATCTATGACATTATTATAAATCCTGAATACTGTATCCCATGCTGGATATAAAGGATCTATGACAGTATTATAAATCCTGAATACTGTATCCCGTGCTGTATATAAAGGATCTATGACATTATTATAAATCCTGAATATTGTATCCCGTGCTGGATATAAAGGATCTATGACATTATTATAAATCCTGAATACTGTATCCCGTGCTGGATATAAAGGATCTATGACATTATTATAAATCCTGAATATTGTATCCCATGCTGGATATAAAGGATCTATGACAGTATTATAAATCCTGAATATTGTATCCGTGTTGGATATGAAGGATCTGTGACAGTATTATAAATCCTGAATATTGTATCCCATGCTGGATATAAAGGATCTATGACATTATTATAAAACCTGAATTCTGTATGCCGTGCTGGATATAAAGGATCAATGACAGTATTATAAATCCTGAATATTGTATCCGTGCTGGATATAAAGGATCAATGACAGTATTATAAATCCTGAATATTGTATCCCGTGCTGGATATAAAGGATCAATGACAGTATTAAAATCCTGAATACTGTATCCGTGCTGGATATAAAGGATCTATGACAGTATTATAAATCCTGAATATTGTATCCGTGCTGGATATAAAGGATCTATGACATTATTATAAATCATGAATATTGTATCCCGTGCTGGATATAAAGGATCAATGACTTTATTATAAATCATGAATATTGTATCCCGTGCTGGATATAAACGATCTATGACAGTATTATAAATCCTGAATACTGTATCCCGTGCTGGATATAAAGGATCTATGACATTATTATAAATCCTGAATATTGTATCCGTGCTGGATATAGAGGATCTATGACAGTATTATAAATCCTGAATACTGTATCCGTGCTGGATATAAAGGATCTATGACAGTATTATAAATCCTGAATATTGTTTCCCGTGCTGGATATAAAGGATCTATGACATTATTATAAATCCTGAATACTGTATCCGTGTTGGATATAAAGGATAAATGACATTATTATAAATCCTGAATATTGTATCCCGTGCTGGATATAAAGGATCAATGACATTATTATAAATCATGAATATTGTATCCCGTGCTGGATATAAAGGATCAATGACTTTATTATAAATCATGAATATTGTATCCCGTGCTGGATATAAACGATCTATGACAGTATTATAAATCCTGAATATTGTATCCGTGCTGGATATAAAGGATCTATGACATTATTATAAATCATGAATATTGTATCCCGTGCTGGATATAAAGGATCAATGACTTTATTATAAATCATGAATATTGTATCCCGTGCTGGATATAAACGATCTATGACAGTATTATAAATCCTGAATACTGTATCCCGTGCTGGATATAAAGGATCAATGACAGTATTATAAATCCTGAATATTGTATCCCGTGCTGGATATAAAGGATCTATGACATTATTATAAATCCTGAATACTGTATCCCATGCTGGATATAAAGGATCTATGACATTATTATAAATCCTGAATATTGTATCCGTGCTGGATATAAAGGATCAATGACAGTATTATAAATCCTGAATACTGTATCCGTGCTGGATATAAAGGATCTATGACAGTATTATAAATCCTGAATATTGTATCCCGTGCTGGATATAGAGGATCTATGACAGTATTATAAATCCTGAATACTGTATCCGTGCTGGATATAAAGGATCTATGACAGTATTATAAATCCTGAATATTGTATCCCGTGCTGGATATAAAGGATCAATGACATTATTATAAATCCTGAATATTGTTTCCCGTGCTGGATATAAAGGATCTATGACATTATTATAAATCCTGAATACTGTATCCGTGTTGGATATAAAGGATCAATGACATTATTATAAATCCTGAATATTGTATCCCGTGGTGGATATAAAGGATCTATGACAGTATTATAAATCCTGAATACTGTATCCCGTGCTGGATATAAAGGATCTATGACAGTATTATAAATCCTGAATATTGTATCCCGTGCTGGATATAAAGGATCAATGACATTATTATAAATCCTGAATACTGTATTCTGTGCTGGATATAAAGGATCTATGACAGTATTATAAATCCTGAATATTGTATCCCGTGCTGGATATAAAGGATCTATGACAGTATTATAAATCCTGAATATTGTATCCGTGCTGGATATAAAGGATCTATGACAGTATTATAAATCATGAATATTGTATCCGTGTTGGATATAAAGGATCTATGACAGTATTATAAATCCTGAATATTGTATCCGTGCTGGATATAAAGGATCAATGACAGTATTATAAATCCTGAATATTGTATCCGTGCTGGATATAAAGGATCAATGACAGTATTATAAATCCTGAATACTGTATCCCGTGCTGGATATAAAGGATCTATGACATTATTATAAATCCTGAATATTGTATCCCATGCTGGATATAAAGGATCTATGACAGTATTATAAATCCTGAATATTGTATCCGTGCTGGATATAAAGGATCTATGACATTATTATAAATCCTGAATATTGTATCCGTGCTGGATATAAAGGATCTATGACAGTATTATAAATCCTGAATATTGTATCCCGTGCTGGATATAAAGGATCTATGACAGTATTATAAATCCTGAATATTGTATCCGTGTTGGATATAAAGGATCTATGACAGTATTATAAATCCTGAATATTGTATCCCGTGCTGGATATAAAGGATCTATGACATTATTATAAATCCTGAATATTGTATCCGTGCTGGATATAAAGGATCTATGACATTATTATAAATCCTGAATATTGTACCCGTGTTGGATATGAAGGATCTATGACAGTATTATAAATCCTGAATACTGGGGGTCGTGGCCGACAGCCGGCGGGAATGGTCGCATAAACGCAGCGCTCCTACCCGATCGGCGAAAAGCGGCAAATTAAAGCGACTTAAACTGCACATAGAATTCACCAACCTTCCCCCGTCGACCACAGACAAGCTACTCCATCCGATGGCGACGAAAGGCAAACTGAAACTAGATAAGGCAGCATTTTTTGCGCAGAAAACCTCAAAGCAAAAAAAACCGCCAGAAAGGGAACAAGATGGCGCCGATGAAGGAGTGGAGGCACAGACATCAGACACAGAGACTGAAACCCAGGTGCAGAACGAGGGGCCAATTACTGAATCCAGAATGACATTTTTGCTGGAAACTTTAAACACATCTCTGCTACACCAATTCAAAGAGGTAATAGCAAATCTAAATAAAGACGTGGCAGAGCTGGGCGAGCGCACTTCACATATAGAAAACAAAATGGCGGAACACGCAGAGGCTCATAACAGCATGGCTGACGCCATGCAAGAACTGGAACATAAATTCCAAGCCCACGAAGATAAGCTTACTGACCTAGAAGATCGTTCCAGGAGGAACAATGTGCGCATAAGAGGCATCCCGGAAGAAATAGATGGCAAACAGCTGCTTCAATATACTACAACATTTTTTGCCAAGCTCATACCGGAGGTAGACCCAGAGCTTCTGATTATAGACCGCATACACAGAGTCGGGAGGCCAAAACATATCCCGATCTCATCGCCACGCGACGTGTTAATGAGGATTCACTATTTCCACGTTAAGGACCAAATTATGAAAGCCAGCCGAAAAAACCGCCCCTTGGCAGAATACAAAGCGCTGCAAATTTACGCAGATCTTTCCCCAGCCACTCTACTGCAACGCCGGAACCTAGCGCCCATCACAACCAATCTACGGGCGCAAAGCGTGCCTTATCGCTGGGGATTCCCCACCAGGATC
>OW240914.1:360935275-361023288 GCA_933207985.1 Pelobates cultripes
TGTGTGGGTGTGTGTGTGTGTGTTTAAAGAGGGGGCGGGCACAGTAGCTGGTGTAGCCACCTCTCTGCAATGCATGTTGGGATGCCTGTATACTACACATGTGATCTCCAGTCTGTGATAAGCATAAGGTTTGGGGTAGGGTTGGCAGAGCATTTGGGGCAATTTAGGATATGGTGAGCATTAACTATCAAAAATCAATTTAGATCCAAGATGCAATCAGGACTGAAATGTAAATGTATTTTGAGCTTTTTCAGTTGAATTTTTTCCCCTTCCTCAACATCTATTCACACGTAATGCTGTGTTAGGTTTACATATAGAATATTAAAAGAAAACCATTACTGTCATTTAAAAAAAAAAAAAAAAAACAATATATAATATTTGTGGGCACAATTAAAACAGAAACAAATTGTAGGTTTTATTTTGGTTTAGAACTTGCACAATTGCCCCATTCTTCAGCCAACAGATATCTCAGATATGATAAAGTTAGGGAAAAGAAAAAAAATAAAAAGAAAAAAATTTGGTTTAATTTAGAATGTATTATCTCTTGCTCTGTTAATAGCTTAAAAGACCCCAGGAGCCTTCTGTATGCAATTAAAGTGCAATTTATGGAACAGGAGATAAAAAAAAAACCATTTATAGTAAGTTAACATCTGATTGAAAATCAAACCATTTTGTTTTCATGCAGGCTGTGTCAGTCACAGCCAGGGGAGGTCTCTATAAGGCTGCATGAACAGAAACCAAAGGGATTTAACTCCTAAATGGCAGAGAATTGAGCAGTGAGACTGCAGGGGCGTGTTCTATACACCAAAACTGCTTCATTAAGCTAAAGTTGATTTGGGGACAATAAATTAAATGCTATACATTTGCAAACATTTCTACGATCCCATTGTACAGACAAAATGTAAGGCACAGACAGATTCAATTTAAGTGAAATCAATTCACTGTCGTGAGTGACTCTCCCTCTCAGAAAAGTGAGATCGTAGTCAGGAGAATGTAACATAGGATGGTGTTCCTTATTCAGAGTTCACAAAATTAAAGATTTACATAAAGAGACTCTGTCACCTCTGAGTATTTTATTACAGTATATTCATTATAAAATACTCATGCTGGCTGAATTTCATTAAAATCCCAACACAATCCAAAGATACCATGAGGTAAGGTTGGGACTACATTGTTTTATGGGTAAGCCTGACGTTCACAAAGTGAGGAGCTTCGCTGTCAACGTTTTTTAAATCCCAGCAGACATCACTTGTGATGGCTGTGGTAATTAGACACAGTCTTGGTCATTGCAAAACATGATCTATGGACACTCCCACTATTGCAGGATTGCATGTGCAAGAGTACAACAGTCACCAAGAAGATAGCGGGGTGAGCGACAACTTCTGGTAACTATACCTACTTTCCACTACAACCTGCGCCACCACACACTAAGGGGATATGTCACACTATGCAAAGACCCCCTAATGTGACGGGCCAACTTTCAGTGGATTTATTTGGTGTGGAAAGCAGCAGTGATTGGATACAAATGGGATCACCCTAAATTTCAAATTATATTACAGACTGTGATCCTGTGTTTGCAAATAGCACGGCCCCCTAGGGTAAATATTGGCACAGTCTTTTGAATGAACAAATTCAGGCACTTTATTTTGAATCCACCCAGAAGGCAGCATCAGAAACAATACCAAAGAATTATAACAGAATTCCCTACAAACAAAATTCTAGCTTGTCTGAGCTCATACCAACATCCAGGTCCCTATCTATCAAGGGTTAAACTTAAACAAAACACAGGTTTCACCAACCTTGTTTACGGTCACTTTTCTGCACTCCAGTGCTCAGTTACAAGCCAGCTGCTTCCAGCCCCAAAGGAGAAACGTCTCCCTTACCTGCCTACCAGGAAGGGTTTTATTTCCCTTTCTGCTGCTAATTGTAGATTATGCTAGTTTTAGTGTAACTATAATTTTATTAATGACAGGAGGCGAGTATTTGCTTTAGTCTCTCTTTACTAGAACTCCACAGCAGCACAGAAAAACAACCAATCAGAAAAAAGTTAGGTACTATTAAACTCCCCTCCCCATGCGTAATTTCCTCTTTCAAGCTGCGACAAACAGAACAAAAGGCAGAAAATATAATGGGGAAGAAACAAAGTCCTAGATACAATGAATACAACAATGTCCACCATCCGAGAGGAACCGCCAAACCAGATAGCGCTGATGGACTGTAAACTGAAATGAGAGAAAAACAGAATCAAACAGGTTGAATAGCCAATGAAATGTACTCCGAATAAACATGTAGGGACCCAGTGTAGCAACCAAAATTACCGTAACCTGCAGAGATCCCAACCCTACTTATGAAAAACAGACATAAGAACAAGTGACAGGTAGCAGAGACAACAAGCAGAGTTGCATACGTACCTGATTAATCTCAACTACTAAAATTAAAAAAGGGGAGGGATAAGAGTGGGTGGGAAATACTCTCCTCCTGTCATTAATAAAATTAAGATTATAGGTACACTAAAGCTAGCATAATCTACAATTTTATAACATGACAGGAGGCTTCGTATTTGCTGTTTTAACGCTCAGCCAACAAATCCAACGCTGTTTGTTTCACTGGTACCTATTCTGTGAGTTACTAGAGCAATCCTAAATGGACC
The DNA here is from genome assembly GCA_933207985.1 of Pelobates cultripes. NCBI lineage: Eukaryota > Metazoa > Chordata > Amphibia > Anura > Pelobatidae > Pelobates > Pelobates cultripes. Next base: position 360,937,926 of record OW240914.1, read on the forward strand.
TTCCAACTGCAAGAAGGGACAGTAGACGGATCGATGAAGATGCCAGCTGTCGAGGCACCACAAAATATGGAAAAACACCATCCGCTGGTAGATACATTGTACGTGGGGTTGCGACCTGTTTCCTAGCAGCCGGTCCATGAGCTGCACAGCTGACCTATTAGCCATTTACCTGTAGGTGTAAAATGCCAAAGGTAATTTGCAGACTTAGGGCCGCGAGAAGAAACTGCCACCAGGTCTCGACTCTTGATGTGGAAGGTGGCTCCTCCGATCTTGCTAGGGTCACCAGGTGATGTGGCCTTGAAGGCATATCTCCAACCTCAAGTAATGCATCTAAGTCTACCACCAATTCCGTAACAGAATCGAGTAGGGTATTTTTGTTCCCTCATGACCTACCCGGTGAGTGGTATCATCCGAGAATACATTTATTATGCAGGCAAGAGTGCGGTCTCCCAAAGGACGTCCAATCAGGGTCTCAAACTAAACTTGTGTAGTGAAACAGTGGTCGACTACTCTGGGGGATTATGAATCCCGGAAATATTCAAAAGGAGGGGAACGTAAACCAGGGTTGAGATTTCCATCCAGATACATCATCGTTGAAGAGTGATAAGATGTCCGGATCCAATGGTAATTGGGACCTGTATAACAAAGAAGAGTCCTCGTGCTGTAGTGAGAGAGTGAAATAATCCGATACTCGTTTGTACAATCCTGTTCAATGCCTGACCAGTCAAAATTTGTGTAGGAGTTCCTGGTCTGCACACCACATACAAGATAGGGTATAATATAGTGAGACCCCCTATGTCCCTGTACCCCTGACTGTCCAGGCATGTATCTCCAAGAGTAGGCCCTAGGTCAAGGGACCCAGGAATGTGAATTTGAGAACCGAAGTCAAGGCATTCCTATAGAGGAATACCTCCCTTCTTAGCCTGGAGTCCCGCGAACACATAGCATTCTCTAAGACGCAGGCAAGATGTAAAGTCCCTTCACTCATGACAGGTGACTCCAGAGAGCAGCTATAGCGAAAAAACAAGGGTCTAGGCTTCAACCGTCCGGAGCAGGAGTTGTCCAGTTTGAGAACGTCGGCAGCCCTATCCGAGCCTGCTACACATCCTGAGCAGTACTCCAGTGGTAGGTAGCGTCCCGACTTGTGACGTCCGTGTAGGAGCCCGGGACACACAGGGTTTCTCCATAGAGTCCAAATAGGTCTCCTTGATGGTAGCTGAATAGGTGAGTTAGCGAGAACCCAAAATGGTTCCCGTGAGTGATTTAGAGTATAGAAGGAGGGCCCTCCATGACCCATATCCGAATCTCTCCAGATATGTTCTCAGAGGAGTAGAGGCAGTCTCGTCATCTTATCCCAAGATTGTAATGACCAGGGAACCCAAGTCGACCCGTCTTTCCATGTGATCCATGAGTACGGCATACCTACAGACCGGGCCTTCCCTAGTCTTGTTACCCAAGCAAGACAGTGCACGTTTGCTCTATGAAGGCCTCAGGATCTCATGTCACTTTGACATGGGAAAGACTGTCTGCGCAGTTTGTTCACAATGGTCTGCATAACCTAAACAGAGTACGATTGCTTGTTTGATATAGCGGAGATTATTCCAAAACCTGCACTCTCGTAATAACTGAGGCTCATCCATTAGCCGTACTGTCTCCAGGAATACATCCAAAAGGAATGGTATAGGGTCACCAACAAAATGGGCCAATCCTGGGAGCTGAACCCAAGATGGTCAGTTCAAATAGCCCCTATACTGTCCCATAAAGTCTCCGGAGGTGTGTGTAAATAAGCGGAGAATCTCCCCCAGTACCCAGTAATTCCTCTGTGAGTATTTCCCGCATGGGATAAAGTGGCCCAGATCCAGTAGATCCATTATAGGAGGTGCAGTCTAAACATGTATACCCTGCACGATCAGGCAGCCCTCTATAACAAAATCGGTAGCACGGTCGTTAGATCTAATGGAGGAGTTCTCTCCCCTTGCCCAGTTGTTATGAAGTATCGTCTCCCTTGCATACCGGTGAGGTACTATACCCCTGTACCAGAGCTGAAGCATCAGCGGTAAACTCGGTATGTGGTACGCACCTCCATATTGAATTGGATGCAGGAGGGATGCCCCTCTATGCAGTCATCATTGTCCTGTACAGGTACAAGCCTGTGTCATGAACAAATGGACGGCACTGTAGTGCGTTGAGTGTATGAGAGAGACGCACTCTCTAAAAATGCAACCGAACTCCGTGTCAACGTCCGGCCGATAGCATGAGCGGGCTGTGCCAGTTAATAACCAAAAATTAGAGAGTCTACATCCATGTCCGGTTTCTTCTATGAGAATGTGTCACACTCAAAACATGTCCTCTGTATCCATCTCAGTACGGGGCGGAGATTGAGGGAGGGCCGCACCCTCTAATAATGAATCAGTGTCCTGATACGCCTTCTGAAGTGGCCCAGTCAGAGTCCTGACCTCAACCCGATTGAGATGCTGTGGCATGACCTCAAGAAAGTGATTCACACCAAACATCCCAAGAATATTGCTGAACTGAAACATTTCTGTAAAAAGGAACGGTCGAGAATTACTCCTGACCGTTGTGCACGTCTGATCTGCAACTACAGGAAACGTTTGGTTGAAGTTATTGCTGCCAAAGGAGGTTCAACCAGTTATAAATTCCAAGGGTTCACATACTTTTTCCACCTGCACTGTGAATGTTTACATGGTGTGTTCAATAAAAACATGGCAACATTTCATTATTTGTGTGTTATTAGTTTAAGCAGACTGCGATTGTCTATTTTTGTGACTTAGATGATGATCAGATCACATTTTATAACCAATTTGTGCAGAAATCCATATCATTCCAAAGGGTTCACATACTTTTTCTTGCAACCTAATCAGCATAGGACTGAGATCCTGAGGAGGGTCCCTCTCTGACCACTAGACCTCTCTCTGAATCACTCACCCAAGCGGTGGAATCAACTGGTAATAAACCAGACCGATGGTAGATGGAATAGTATACAACCTCGGGCTGTGCCCATCTTTAATCACAGAAAGGGATGATGAGAGAATGCAACCTCAGGAAACAATGATGGAATCTACCAATGGACCGCCCGGATCCCATGTGCGCGTGTGGGATCCAGGATGAACGTCGGTAGCCTGAGGAAAGCTGGAGACGTTCTCTGCGATCCACGAGAGCCCAGGAGGTCGGAGGAGGTCCAGTCAGGCCCCTCGACGACCCGAGCAATAGGAAAATTGGAAAGCACAAAAACAAAGAAGAAACAAATAATGTAGATAAAGGTAAATACGTAACTTGGAGAGAAGGTAAATAGCAGACAGGAAAAGCAAGTCAAGTAAACCCAACTGAAAGGGCCAGGAACATGACGCAGGAATAACTACCAATACCTAAGATAGATACCGGAAAGACAGCTAAAGGGTTAGTTGCTAAAGATAAGGAAACAGTGCTCCTCTGTTGGCATCTGAGCACTGGTCCCTGCTTGTGCGAAATTCTGCCGGGTTGGTGCAAACCGCGGTTGCGTGCCCGGGGATCTTCATAAAAGCTTGAGGTTTAGGGCCTTCACCCTTCCAATCATACTTAGGTGCCCGTATACTGGTGTCCACTTTGATAGTATGGCAGCAGTGCTTGCCTGGACACCCACCTATCTCCATGTCAATAATGGGTACTGAGCTTTCCTCAATGATATTCCCCCAGGCCTTCAGCCAAAAGGGGGTTCGGGCACAGATTGATCAGGCCAACGATGGGCACAGATAGAGCAGGCCAGTCAGAAGGGCACAGACCTAGCAGGCCAATCAATGTGGCACAGATCGAGCAGGCCACTCAAAGGGGCACAGATCGAGCAGGCCAGTCTTGGGTTGCGTCTAAATGACCCCTGTATTAGGGCAGAGTCCCCTAAATATCTGTAAATCTTCAGGGTACCCTGTGAAATAGGACCCCCAGACGCCAACCCCTTTAGATAGCATGATACGGTGTGAATAAACCTTAACTGGGATTAGCAGTCCCTAAATGCCCAGAAGGCAAAATAGTGGTATTCCAGCTGTAGTGGATATAGGCTGAAAATGTTCCAGTAATTATAGTGTCCATTAAATCATGATATACTGAGCGATTCATTTTTATTTAACTGTGAATTTGTTATGCACATGAACATGCAGACCTGTTTGAGATTTCTTCATCAATATTATGCATCATCAGCATACCACCATTAAGGGTATTGTACCCATGGTATGTTTCACGAGTAGGGTTAAACAATTGCCAACTTAATGCACCCCCTTATTAAGCTTGGAAGGGACTACCTTCCAACTCTACTAGCCACAGAACCTGATAAAATTTAATTAGTGTCAGCATAGACTGGTCTCCCATACCAGCTTAAGCCAGAGCCATGTCTGCTTAGCTTTTTTATTTGCCATGGACAGTGAATATCATACTAGAGTAGTCTCATCTCTGACTCCAGAGATGGACCAGGGACATGTATACTGAAGCACAAGGACCCCTGAGCTAACTGGCAAACTGGCTCTGCATGCGCCATGTTACAGAGCCAGAATCCCAGCTTGAGAACAAACCTCGAAGTCCGACCACCATGGGTGGAGGAGGGGCTGCGATCAGGCACACCCTCCTCTAGCCGGTCGGATGCACATGGCTCTTTGAAGGAGCCAGCCGCGGCGAGGAAGCCATGCGCGCGAGTGGATCCGGCTGCCGGGTACTTGCGTCCGACTGTGAGAAACCCCAGATGCTGGCAGGCTCACACTGGAGCTTGGGGAGTCAGAGGAGGCAGCCAAACGCTAGGCAATGGTACTCTGACCTGTACTGATGCGGAGCAGCAAATAAAGAGGGAGTGATGTGTGGGGAGGGGAGTTTTATAGTGCCCAACTTTTTTCTGATTGGTTGTTTTTCTCTGTGTTAATGTGCTGCTGTGGAGTTCTAGTAAAGAGAGACATAAGCAATTACGAAGCCTCCTGTCATGTTATAAACTTAGGGATTATTCTAGCCTTAGTGAAAATAAAATAATCTAAATTTTATTAAAGACAGAGGGCGAAGCAGGGATCTCGAAAGACGCATACCTTGGAGTAACCTGAATATTACATGCAATCAATAAAACAAGGAGTGTACATAGAACAATATCAGACCTCTGAAAAGTATAAGCATGCATATGGACTCAGTACTTGGTTTGGGCCCCTTTTGCAGCAATTACTGCCTCAATGCGACGTGGCATGGAAGCTAACAGCCTGTGACACTGCTGAGGTATTCTGGAAGACCAGGATGCTTCAATAGCGGCCTTCGGCTCTTCTGCATTGTTTGGTCTCATGTCTCTCATCTTTCTCTTGGCAATGCCCCATAGATTCTCTAGTGGACTAACACCAGCAGATGACATGGCTCCCCAAATCAACACAGACTGTGGAAACTTCACATTGGACTTCAAGCATCTTGCAGTGTATGCCTCTCCATTCTTCCTCCAGACTCTGGGTCCTTGGTTTCCAAATGAGATGCAAAAGTTGCTCTCATCAGAAAAGAGGACTTTGGACCACTGAGCAACAGATCAGGTCTGTTTTTCTTTAGCCCAGGTGAGACGCTTCTGACATTGTTGTCCAGGAGCGGCTTGACAAGAGGAATACGACATCTGAAGCCCATGTCCAGGATCCGTCTGTGTGTGGTGGCCCTTGGTGCACTGACTCCAGCCTCAGTCCACTCCTTGTGAAAGTCCCCAACACTTTTGAATGGCCTTTTCCTGACAATCCTCTCCAAGCTGCGGTCATCCCTGCTGCTTGTGCACCTTTTTCTTCCACACTTTTCCCTTCCACATAACTTTCTATTAATGTGCTTTGATATAGCACTTTGGGAACATCCAACTTCCTTCACAATTACCTTTTGAGGCTTTCCTTCCTTATGAAGGGTGTCAATGATAGTTTTCTGCACAACTGTCAGGTCAGCAGTCTTCCCCATAATTGTGATTCCTACTGAACCAGACTGAGAGACAATTTAAAGACTCAGAAACCCTTTGCAGGTGTTATGGCTGACTTAGCTGATTAGAGTGGGACACTGTGAGTCTAGAATATTGCACCTTTTCACAATATTCTAATTTACTGAGATTGTGGATTTGGGGTTTTCATGAGCTGTAAGCCACAATCATCGCACTTATTGAAAATCACGGCTTGAACTATCTTGCTTTGCAGGTGATGCATCTATCTCATATAATAGTTCCCCTTTTACGTTGCATTACTGAAATAAATGAACTTTTGCACGATATTCTAATTTTTCGAGTATCACCTGTATATCATGACCAGTGGAGAGCTGGCTAGGGAGGCAGGGAAGCAGCCCACTAGCATGCAGAGTATTAGAAGCCATGCTTAATGTAGCAGGAGGTGTACCGGGCTGTCTGTTGGCACAGCACTACACGTGTGAAGGGGACCAGCACTGTGTGTTTGTTCTGGTGGCCTAAGGAGTGGATCTGGGAAATCAACAAGGCAAGTGTTCCCCTACAAATGGTACAAAACAGGTACGCACATTGGGTACCTGCATTTTACTTTACTTATTCTCAAGAGCAGGGACGTTTTGGCACAGTAGGCAGTGTGCCCTGTATCTACCTCTGGCTAGGCTGACAGTAAGTGTTAGAAGTAGAGAGGCTTGGATCCAGGCTTGGAGCACCAACATTTCATAAAGACAGAGGGACCCTTTCATTTTAGGTATGTGAGTGGGGATGTGACCAGGCCTGTTCTATGAACGATTAGGTGAATTAACAACGTACAGCAATTACATGTAATTTAGACTGATTTCTAAACACATTTATTGTAGTTTAAAGACACATTACTGGGAGTATTATTGCTGTGGAGCTCAGTTATACACTCGGACACATTACTGGGAGTATTATTGCTGTGGAGCTCTGTTATACACTCGGACACATTACTGGGAGTATTATTGCTGTGGAGCTCTGTTATACACTCGGACACATTACTGGGAGTATTATTGCTGTGGAGCTCTGTTATACACTCAGACACATTACTGGGAGTATTATTGCTGTGGAACTCTGTTATACACTCAGACACATTGCTGGGAGTGTTATTGCTGTGGAGCTCTGTTATACACTCAGATACATTACTGGGAGTGTTATTGCTGTGGAGCTCTGTTATACACTCAGACACATTACTGGGAGTATTATTGCTGTGGAGCTCTGTTATACACTCAGACACATTACTGGGAGTATTATAGCTGTGGAGCCCTGTTATACACTCAGACACATTACTGGGAGTATTATTGCTGTGGAGCCCTGTTATACACTCAGACACATTACTGGGAGTATTATTGCTGTGGAGCTCTGTTATACACTCAGACACATTACAGGGAGTATTATTGCTGTGGAGCTCTGTTATACACCCAGACACATTACTGGGAGTATTATTGCTGTGGAGCTCTGTTATATACCCAGACACATTACTGGGAGTATTATTGCTGTGGAGCTCTGTTATACACTCAGACACATTACTGGGAGTATTATTGCTGTGGAGCTCTGTTATACACTCAGACACATTACTGAGAGTATTATTGCTGTGGAGCTCTGTTATACACTCAGACATTACTGGGAGTATTATTGCTGTGGAGCTCTGTTATACACTCAGACACATTACTGGGAGTATTATTGCTGTAGAGCTCTGTTATACACTAAGACACATTACTGGGAGTATTATTGCTGTGGAGCTCTGTTATACACTCAGACACATTACTGGGAGTATTATTGCTGTGGAGCTCTGTTATACACCCAGACACATTACTGGGAGTACTATTGCTGTGGAGCTCTGTTATACACTCAGACACATTACTGGGAGTATTATTGCTGTGGAGCTCTGTTATACACTCAGACACATTACTGGGAGTATTATTGCTGTGGAGCTCTGTTATACACTCAGACACATTACTGGGAGTATTAATGCTGTGGAGCTCTGTTATACACTCAGACACAATACTGGCAGTATTATTGCTGTGGAGCTCTGTTATACACCTAGACACATTACTGGGAGTATTATTGCTGTGGAGCTCTGTTATACACTCAGACACATTACTGGGAGTATTATTGCTGTGGAGCTCTGTTATACACTCAGACACATTACTGGGAGTATTATTGCTGTGGAGCTCTGTTATACACTAGACACATTACTGGGAGTATTATTGCTGTGGAGCTCTGTTATACACTCAGAAACATTACTGGGAGTATTATTCCTGTGGAGCTCTGTTATACACTCAGACACATTACTGGGAGTATTATTGCTGTGGAGCTCTGTTGTACACTCAGACACATCACTGGGAGTATTATTGCTGTGGAGCTCTGTTGTACACCCAGACACATTACTGGGAGCATTATTGCTGTGGAGCTCTGTTATACACTCAGACACATTACTGGGAGTATTATTGCTGTGGAGCTCTGTTATACACTCAGACACATTACTGGGAGTATTATTGCTGTGGAGCTCTGTTATATACTCAGACACATTACTGGGAGTATTATTGCTGTGGAGCTCTGTTATACACTCAGACACATTACTGGGAGTATTATTGCTGTGGAGCTCTGTTATATACTCAGACACATTATTGGGGGTATTATTGCTGTGGAGCTCTTTTATATACTCAGACACATTACTGGGAGTATTATTGCTGTGGAGCTCTGTTATACACTCAGACACATTACTGGGAGTATTATTGCTGTGGAGCTCTGTTATACACTCAGACACATTACTGGGAGTATAATTGCTGTGGAGCTGTGTTATACACTCAGACACATTACTGGGAGTATTATTGCTGTGGAGCTCTGTTATACACTCAGACACATTACTGGGAGTATTATTGTTGTGGAGCTCTGTTATACACTCAGACACATTACTGGGAGTAGTATTGCTGTGGAGCTCTGTTATACACTCAGACACATTACTGGGAGTATTATTGCTGTGGAGCTCTTTTATACACTCAGACACATTACTGGGAGTATTATTGCTGTGGAGCTCTGCTATACACTCAGACATATTACTGGGAGTATTATTACTGTGGAGCTCTGTTATATACTCAGACACATTACTGGGAGTATTATTGCTGTGGAGCTCTGTTATACACTCAGACACATTACTGTGAGTATTATTGCTGTGGAGCTCTGTTATACACTCAGACACATTACTGGGAGTATTATTGCTGTGGAGCTCTGTTATACACTCAGACACATTACTGGGGGTATTATTGCTGTGGAGCTCTTTTATATACTCAGACACATTACTGGGTGTAGCGGAGCTGCAATAATAAATCCCAATATCTCCGCTGGTAAAAGACAGTAATCCGAGAAACGCGCTGAAATGAAGGCAATATCCCAAATCCCCCAGTAACCGGACGAAACACAGTTCTGGGAGTCAACTGAGGTTTTTATTCACATGCTCCAGTATTTAAAGGCAAGGGATTTCCTTAATCATTTTACAGGGGTGGTACAGTAGGGGACTACATGGGGAACTGAACATGCAATACATTTCTCCAACACCATGCACTGCTGTACGAGAGGAATACTCCCACAGAATATCCTGTTAAGTGGATTATCCCTCCGTACAGCAGAACCAGGCTTTTCACTCAAAAATATATAACTGAACATTATTTGTGCTAATTGTACTACTAGGTAGATAGCTGGGACCTGAGCGCATACTTCGGTAGATTACCTCTCAGATCCCAGCACAATCAGCCGAACGCCACACAAAATACATTTTAATAGGAATTCTCAATAAAACACACAAATGCACATTTTGAAGAAAAGTACCGAAAGACCGGTGTTCCCGAACGGTCTGGAAGTCCAGCGGTGTTCGTGCTGTCGAGTAGCCGATTTTAGTTCCAGACACTCAACGACCAAACACCGCTGGGCTAAAAGTGAATCCAAGATGGACGCCGCCGCATGGTCGGTATCCGAACGGCCACCCCGCTAATCAATTAACTGCGGAACGCTCTGCTTAAGCGTGCCGTTGAAGCGTTCACAGAGGCCGTTGGTCTGGGGATGGTAGGAGGAGCTAAATAACGGGTTCACCCGTTGCCTTGAACTGCGTTCCTTGTTCTGAAAGTATTTCTCTGGGGAATCCTACTGGGGAAAAGATTCTGACTAGAGCCTCTGCTACCGTCTCCGCCTCAATGTTGGAGAGCACCACAGCCTCAGGATACCTGGTGGCGTAGTCCACCACCGTGAGGATGTAGCGTTTTCCGGAGGAGCCGGATTTGCTGAGGGGCCCTATCAGGTCTACTGCAACTCTGTAGAATGGTTCTTCTATTATAGGTAGGGAACGTAACTTGGCCTTAGGGTGGTCCCCTCTTTTCCCTATCCTTTGACATGTGGCTGTGGGTAGCTTGTGGATGGCGCCTCCTGCCACTCTTACTGCAACAGTCCTGTTGGTGCGTGCCTTTGCAGATACGGTGTGAGGCTGCACCAGGGTAAGGGTGGCCCCAGAGTCTCGTAGTGCCTCTGCCTCCTTTCCATCTACTGTGACCCATTGTCTGTGGTGAACCCGGTTGTCCCCCTCGGCTTGGGGGCGCATTGTTCAGAATCAGGGTTGTTGTCTTCAAGTGGCTCGTGTTGATAGTGATGAGCGGCTGCCCTCGGTGGTGGTGGTGATGGCCGATCCCAATTGCCTCTGCTCCGCTGAGGGCAATGTATTTTGTAGTGCCCTGGCTGATTACACTCGTGACATACCAATGGTGGTCTCTGGTTAAAGTTAGGCTGTGTCGTGGGTGGTACTGAGTTTGGTCTGGGGTTGGTCACAGGCCATGGCTTTGGAGCGCTGGTCCTTAGCAGAGGACGGTTTCCACTTGCCTCTCCTTTTCTTCCCTCATGATGCTCGTCTGCCAGCTTGGCCACTTCCTCGACTGTGGCTGGCTTCCTATCTCTGACCCAGTCCCTGGTGTCTGCAGGTGTATGGTCAAAAAATTGTTCTAGCAAGAGGAGTTGCAGCACCTCCTCTAGCGTCGTGACCTGGCAGCCTTGTATCCAGTTTTGGGCTGCCCAATGCATCCTAAAGGCCCATTCGGCGTAGGAGTCTCTGCCCCCTTTCCGTAATGCCCAAAACTTTTTCCTGTAAGTCTCTGGGGTCACGGCATACCTGGCTAGCAGAATTTCCTTTACCCTGACATAGTCATGTATGGCTGTATCAGGAACTGCTCGGTACGCCTCTGCTGCTCGGCCAGTAGTTTGCTGCTTAAAATCGCGGCCCATTGCTCTGATTCCAGACCCTCCAAAGCGCACTGACGCTCAAAATCCTGTAGGTATGCGTCAATTTTCATTTCTCCATCCGAAATTTGTTTTATTTTTGAGGTGCAATAGAGGGTTACATAGAGACCCGAGGTGCCCCAAAAGCAGTCCTCAGGTTTAGCTTCACTTTTGTTTTGACATGCACAAACATTTTATTTTATATATCATGCAATAAACAGTTGTCAATTCGCATTGCCTCATTTTTACTTATAGTTAGAGTAGAAACAAGCTAGGCTATGGCATATGGTAGGTGGGTATATGTATACAAGTTAATTCACAAAGATTAACAGTAGTTTCATACTAGCTAATAAACATCACTATTGCCATAAACATCTCAATTATCGTTGCTTTTTGTGAATGCTGGCTGGGAGATAAAAACAACAACAGTGACTAGGCTTAACATTTCTAATGATATTCAGATTTTACTGTAAGAGAAATACACTGAATAAAGCCCTCCAGGAAGGCAGATGCTGGCTAGTAAAAGGGCTATCTAGACATGCAGGGAGCCGGGATCTCACAGAAGTTCACCGCCAACATGTGCAGCGGCGGTGGTTAGTAAATTTGCTCCCAGAGCTGCGTTGGATCCATAGGTGTCTGGGTCAGTACCATGTGCTGTGCGTCTCTCCAGGTTTTGCCGGTTGCTGGGGTGTTCGTCCTCAGCTAGCATTGTGCACTCTTGTGGGTGTCCCTCTGCTCGGGCCCCAAATTGTGAGTGGGTCTTGCGTCCCAAGTCCGTGAGGTCTTGTTTGAAATGCTGTGTCATGGTCCTGCAATGTTCCCCGCTGACCAGCTCATGCGAACAGTGACCGGAGGCAGATGTCTCCTATCTCGTGGGTAGGGGTCCTGTGCGGGGGCTGCTGCGGTTCGCCCATGCATTGCATGGTCACTCTCCAGCTGCTCCCCCCAGTGTCAGCTTGGGGGTGTTAATTGCTGATATTGCTGTCATCCGCACTGACCTCCTGGGTGGTATCTAGCCTCCTCTCAGGTACTGCAGTCGCTCTGCTCCGTCGTGCAGTTTATGCGGCGGCCATCTTAGCTTGTGCCATGCGGGCCCAGATTGGTCTCTCCGTCACCCAGCTCCCTGGAGTGTGCTCTGCCTCCCTGGTGGGGGCCGGGATAACTCCCACCGGCCCACATAGGGGGGGGAACGAGTCCTTTGATGAGCCCAAGAGAGGCCCCGCCGGACCAAGCATGGGAGATCGGCCGTTTCTCCCGCCAGAGCCTCACATCAGGCCCAAACTCAGCGGCCCATACAGTGTCGTCGGCAGTTGGACAGGAGTTGACTTTGCATATGGAGATGTCGCCTGGGTCCCCTGCCAGTTGGCATCTGTTAGGTACGATTTCCATGGGGAACTAGACATATTTAGCCAGTTTTGCAAGGGTTCTTCCAGCTCGGCGGCCAGGCCCCGCCCCCGGTGTTTGGTAGTTTTAAACTACCGAACTAATAGATCCAAAATGCACAAAATACTGCAGAAAAACCCGAATATAGGAGAAAATACCGAACACAGTTTATTTTCTTCACACAGTCTTTCTAGGACAACCATTAGATGTATAAAAGAATAGTCTGAAGTGGCTAGGTTTGCCACAATGCTCCCCCAGAACCAAGTCGGCATACACAGTCTGATCCCAACAGATCGGCTTGGGGATTTTGCTTCTCTGGGTGGTAATGAATGGTAAAGTCAAAAGGCTGCAGCGCCAAACTCCAGCGCAGCAGCCTGGCATTGTCCCGAGCCACACGGTTCAGCCACACCAATGGGTTGTGATCTGTGAGTAAGGAGAAAGGTTGTCCATACAAATAAGGCTGTAACTTTTTAAGGGCCCACACCATGGCCAGGCATTCTTTCTCAATGGTGGCGTAGCTTACTTCTCATGGTAATAACTTTCTGCTTAAGTAAGCTACGGGATGTTCTCCACCATCTGCTCCAACTTGGCTCATCACTGCTCCCAATACAAACATTGAAGCGTTTGTGTGAACAAGAAATCGTTTAGTTGGATCAGGAGCAGCAAGTACAGGTGCATTGGTCAAAGCAGTTTTGAGTTGTTGAAATGCCTGATCACACTCTGGGGCCCAGATGACCTGTCGAGGAAGGTTTTCGTGTGTCAAGTCAGTAAGGGGTTTCGACAGGGCACTGTTGGGTACAAACTTTCGGTAGTACCCTGCAGTACCCAAGAAGGCTAACACTTGGGTTTTTGTCCGGGGGATAGGCCACTTAGCTACAGCCTCTATTTTGGTGAGTTCCGGTTTCTGTTGCCCACTCCCTACCCTGTGACCAAGGTACTGTACCTCCGCCATCCCTATGTGACACTTGCTGGGTTTTAGTATCAACCCTGCCTCTCCAATACGGTCAATAACAGCTTCAATATGTCTCAGATGGTCTGACCACGTCTGGCTATATATGGCGATATCGTCCAGGTATGCACAGGCATACTCCTTGAACCCATCGAGTAGCCGATCTATCATCCTTTGAAAAGTAGCCGGAGCGTTTTTCATTCCGAATGGCATGACTCGAAACTGGTACAGGCCAAACGGGGTGACAAACGCCGACTTGGGAATGGCATCCTCGGCTAAAGGAATCTGCCAGTACCCCTTGCACAAGTCAATCGTAGTGAGGTACTGGCCTCGTGCCATCTTATCTAGCAGCTCGTCTATACGGGGCATCGGGTAGGCATCAGACACTGTTTTGTCATTTAGCCTCCGGTAGTCGACACAGAACCGTGTCGTACCATCCTTCTTGGGTACTAGCACTACCGGCGATGCCCAGGGGCTATCGGAATGTTCGATAACCCCTAGCCGCAACATCTCTTCAATTTCCTTCTGCATATGTCCCCTGACTGCTTCAGGGATACGATATGGGTTTTGCCGCATCGGTAGCTGTCCTGGGGTCTCTACCCGGTGAGTGGCTAGCGGAGTGTACGGAGTGTACTCTGCTAAATTGGAGAAAGTGGCTCCCTTAGCCACGCTCCTGAGAACTTAGCAGCTCCCCAGCTGAACACCCGTGGAGTTCTCTGCCTGATCTTCTCGCTCTAATAAATCGGGTAGCGGAAGATTCTCCTGATCCTCAGAGGCTGATGCGCATATAGCTGCCACGATCCTCTATCCTCTCATGGTAGGGTATGAGCATATTCACATGGAGCATGCGTCTCTTCCCTACCCCTGAGCAGGGGCCAATCACATAAGTGGTGTCACATCTCTGCTCCACCACTTGGTATGGGCCCTGCCAGGTGGCCTGCAGCTTGTCATTGTGGACAGGTTTTAAAATCAAAACTTTCTGTCCCACTTGAAAGCTGCGGTCCCTGGCTCCCCTATCATGCCATTGGCGCTGGCATTGTCGAGCCACCTGGAGGTTTACCCGTATGGTCTGAGTTAGTGCCTCCAAGCGGTCCCTGAACTCCAGCACATGTGGTACAATGGGTATCCCATCTGCACTGCTTTCCCCTTCCCAATGCTCTCTAATTAAATCTAGGGGTCCTCTCACCCTTCTCCCAAACAATAATTCAAAGGGGGAAAACCCGGTGGACTCTTGAGGTACCTCTTTGTAGGCGAACAGCAGATGGGGTTAAAAAATCTCTCCCAGTCCTTATGGGCCTCTCCAAATGTACGGAGCATTTGTTTTAACGTTCCGTTGAATCTTTCACATAACCAATTGGACTGCGGGTGATAAGCCGAGTTCACAATAGGCTTAATGCCACATATTTTCCAGAGTTGGTGGGTTACTTCGGCTGTGAACTGCGTACCCCTATCTGAGATTACCTCCTGTGGGAACCCCACCCGGGAAAAGACTTTCATTAAGGCTTCTGCCACCGTCTCTGCGTGAATATTAGAGAGAGCTATGGCCTCTGGGTACCTGGTGGCGTAATCAACCACGGTCAAGATGTACTTCTTGCCGGAGGGAATGGGTTTGGGTAAAGTCCTACTATGTCTACGGCCACCCTACTGAACGGCTCTTCTAGCGGGCATAATTTAACCTTGTGTCGGTCACCCCTTTTGCCTACTCTCTGACAGATGTCACACGTACTGCCCAACATCTTTAGATGTACTTGGCCAGAAGAATGCATGGGTCAGTCAGTATCTAGTTTGGGTCATACCCAGATGCCCAGACAACGGAATGTCATGAGCAGTTCCTGTCGATATTTCTGGGGTACTACCAGTTGTCTAGTAGTAACATTTACAGATCCCCCCAACACCCTTTCAGCAATACGGTATAATATCCCCTTTTCCCAGGCATACCGCTCCCCCTCTAAACCTGCCTGATTAGAGGTCATCCAATCTCTATATACTTTCAACGTAGGGTCTACCTCAGTGAGTTCAAACTGCCGAACGGGACTTAGTCTCTGCAGCTGAAAACTGAGTGTTCGTTAAAATGTGTAGCCGATTTCAGTTCCATGGATTTGGCTACACATACCGCTGACCTTGTTCGAATGAACAAAGATGGCTGCCGCCACGTGTTCATTTGTCGAATGGCGGCCACTTCGACTACTTCGGCACTTCGGCTGCATCCGAAGTGCCAATTTAAAGCTGCAGAACTTCTCCAATACAATTTAAAGGGGCAGCAAGTCTTTTAAAATCCAATCTGCTAAAATAGTCTTTAACAGGCAATATCTTCCAAGGGCCATAGTCTTAAAGGGGCATTGTTCCCAAAAGTCACAGTATGTTCCCAGATGGTTCTTAAAGGGCCAGCAGCAGCATAATAACATACAATATGCCCAAATACTGTATTTAAAGGGCCAAATCTCCCAGGGGCCAAAGTCAGCAAACAGGCTTCTCCAATGCCCAGTGGCGAGGTTGGTTTCGCCACAACAATGCTATCTAGGGATGTGCACAGGGAAAATTTTCGGTTCGGGTCTGCATTACGAAATTCGGGACTTCGGTAATTAGGAACTTTGGGACTTTGGCACTTCGGTTCAGTTCGGCACTTCGACACTTCGGGACTTCGGGACATCTCTTGCAGCCGCTTAGTAGATGACTCCCTAATTCCCACGGTATTAGGGGTTATCTACCAAAAGGCTGAAAGACCTAAATTGGTATTTCATCCAAATTTACTAATACTAAGTAAAAATTACTTAGTATTAGTAAATTAGGCCCCTACTCGCTATACCGTGAGTAGAGGTATGTATATTAAGCCTGTGGATGCTCACTGTAAAAAAAAAAAAAAAAAAAGTTTCCCCCCACCCGAGCCCCCACTTGTGCCACACGAGCGGGTGCTTCTAACCTGAAGGGGGGACCTATTGCGCCCCCCCCCGGCACCCACCCCTGAATGGAGGGTGGGAGCCCTAAAGTAAAATAAGGGGGGGGAACCTATTGTCCTCCCCCCTGGCCCCCACCCCTGAGCAGCAGGTGGGGGCCCTAAGTTAGAATAAGGGGAGGGACCTATTGTCTCTAGGTATCCGAATGTCCGAATTGCCCGAAATTCGTCTGAATTAACATTCAGAACGAAACAAATTGCACATGTCTAATGCTATCTGCTGGTGAGTAAACATAATTTCTTTTCTGTCTGTTTTTATACTCCCAGCTTTGCTCTGTCCCCCTGTTGATTATGAACCTGTTTTTATACTGGTTGGGGCTTATTGCAATGTAATGCTATGATTTTGAAAAAAATGCCTTATCTCTGGTTTTTATCCTGCATTCTTGAGTTATAGAGTATACGATTTATATATTTAATTGTGTTGTAATCCTATTGAGTCTGAGTATGTGATAACTGAGCAATTTCTATGAGCCCATCCTTTTAACATTATGTTCCCCAAAACATAATGTACAATACAACTGTTGATGTGTAACACCCCCCCTCTTGAGGCAGCAGGAGGAAGTCGGAAGAAAGTTTTTGAACTTATGGGCATGAAATTAAGAAGTGGCACGATAATAACTCCTTTTTTCACCTCTGGTACCAAGGTGCAGTAAATGCCACATATGTTGGTAGAAGATAGAGTGATCATTAAGGTTGAAAAGGGGTTACCACTAACATGTAATTGAGTATTTGTGACTACATGTGTACTTTTACATTGTAAACTGGGTACAGTTGGTTGAAGGGGATGCTGAGATTTTTATTCGTTGTGACCACAACTGTAGACTCAATGTGCGATGGGTCTGAGGTTTTGGTCTCAGGCAGTGGAGGAACTACTGTGGTTGCAGGGGTCGCAGCTGCGACCGGGCCCATCACTCCAGGGGGCCTCTGCGATCAGGGTGTCGCCGGCCATGTGTTGCAGCCCCGGCCTGCACGGTAGAACCGCCATTCAGGGGCCCATTGGGTGGGCCATGCTGAAAGGGCCACCCGATGGCAAAGTATTTCCAGGGGGCCCGGTCAGTGCTGCGGCGCTTTAACAGTGAGAACGGGCCCTCGGTGATGTCAGAGCTGATGACAGCCCCGGTCACTTCCTCCATGCTTACACAGAGCCACACAGGAGGAAGAGGAGGTAGAGTAGGAGAGGAGGGAGTCAGAGTAGGAACTCTGACTCCTATCAGCCTGAGCCAGCCACTGGACCCCAGGGAAGTCACCCTCCTGCACCTAAAAGGTAGGAAACAGGAGGGTGACTAATGTATGTGTGTCTCTGTATATCTGTGTGTGTGCCTCTGTATGTATGTATGTATGTATGTGTGTCTTTGTATTTATGTGTGTGTCTGTATGTGTGTGTGTATCTGTATGTATGTGTGTCTGTATTTATGTATGTATGTCTGTATGTGTGTCTCTGTATGTATTTGTGTGTGTTTATGTATGTGTTTCTGTATGTATATGTGTGTTTGTATGTGTATCTGCGTATCTGCATGTCTGCATATCTGTATGTCAGTGTGTGCCCTGTGTTTCTGCATGTGTGTCACTGTTTGTATCTGTGTATCACTGTTTGTATCTGTGTATTTGATTGTTTGTCCTTAAGTGTTTGTGTATCTGTCTGTATATGTGTCTGTGTATCCGCATGTGTGTCAGTGTGTGTCTGTGTATTTGTGTCAGTGTTTGTATCTATAGGAGTGTGATTCTGTGTATTTCAAAGTATATCATTCTGTGTGTCTGTGTATCTTCATGTGTGTCTGTGTGTATATATGTGTCTGTGAATCAGCATGTGTGTCCGTGTATGTATCTGTATGTGTTATATGGTGTGTATCTGCATGCATGTCAGTGTGTGTTTGTTTGTATATCTGCATGTGTATGCACCTGTGTTTCTGTGTAACTGTCACCCCACCACACAGACTGTCACCGCCCTTTACACTGCCACACTTACAATAACTCCCCCAATCCTGTCACTCACCCATGCCATACTTACGTCCCATTGCTCTGCCATATTCACCCCAATACACTCACCTTTTCTCGCACTGTCATACTTATCTCCCAATCCTGTCACTCACCCATGACATACTCACCTCCCATCATTCTGCCATATTCACCCCAATACACTCACCTTCTCTAGCACTGTCACACTCACCCGCCCAATCCTGTCACGCTCTTTCTCCATCACTCTGTCTCACTCACGCCACTTTGTAAAAAAATTAGATATCACATGAAATGGTATGCCTTACCATGGTAAGTCGCTACCTATGTTTTCTGTGTGTAACAGTGACTGTATTAATGTCTGTGGTTTGCAGGGCCAGCCTTAGGGCTTTGCGAGCTGTGCGGGAACACAGAGATACATGGGGACACAGTCTCGCAGTGCCCCCTAGTCTCCCAGTATCCCCTGGTCTCTCAGTGTCTCACTGTCCCCATGTCCCCTAGTGCCTCCATGTCTCCCAGTGCCCCAAGTGTCTCAATGTCCCCATGTCTCCCAGCCAGTGTCCCTAGTGTCTGTGGCCCTGGTGTCTCAGTGTCCCCATGTATCCCAGTGTATCCCCATGTCTCAATGTCCCCATGTCCCCCAGCCAGTGTCTCAAGTGTCTGTGTCCCCATGTCTTTAAGTGTCCACTATTTTCCCAGTGTCCTCATGTGTCCCTGCCAGTGTCCCCTAGTCTCCCAGTGTCCCTGGTGTCTCCTTGTCCCCAGATCTCCTCATGTTCCTAGTGTCCTAGTGACATGGACACAGGGAGACATGGGGCATTGAGACACTGTGATACATAGAGACACTGGGAGACCTGGGGACACCACACTGGGAGACTAGGGGACACTGGAAGACATGGGGCACTGAGACACTGATACATAGGAACACTGAGACCTGGAGTAATCGACACATGGGGGCACTGAGTCATGAGTGCACTGGGAGACATGGGGACACTGGGAGCAATCCATCTATACAGCAGAATCAAGCTGTAAGTAGTTTTTTTGGTTATTTTCTCTTATGTCACTCCTTGTGTGATGTTACCCATACATAATTAATTATGCAAATTAGTAAGGCCGGTATGTTTTTCCAAGAAAGGTGGCAACCCTAACTACTTTTCACATACTCTTGCTTAAGTATGGAAACTTAAGAGGGATGTATGGGAACAAAACTTGTGAGGACTGGCTGATAATGAAATTTAGTTAAAGTAATTGTAAAGGATCCTTCTATTCGTGCAGCGATGATCCTTGCAGCTTCTCCCGAAATCCAGCTGAAACAAAGTGATTATAACTCCCAATCCCCCAAACATGAGTCGAGACTTCATGAAGGGGTAAAACGATCTGATTTACTGTGGGCTACCCGCCCGGTATTTATGCAGGTCTCCCACCTGGTGGACACTCCCCTAGGGGACCAGATGGAAGACTGTGACAAAAGTAACACAGTAGCCAATCACAGTGGCTATAGCATAAGCACTCCCCTTTTACATAAATCACTCCCTCTTTTCCATCCTGGAGATAATTAACTTAAGGTAGCAAAGAGAGCCTTAATTATCTCCAGGTAGAAAGAAGCATGGCTTTTCTTATTTTAGTAAAACAGCATAAAAATCTATAACTTTCATTTTACATAACATAAACTTTAAGTTCCACATATCCCCAGATAGCTTGGATATGAGTGCATATTCTAGGCGAATAGCTCTCAGATCCCACGAACACAGTTCTCAGAAACGTCGACTGAAGTTTGGCTTTCACCGGCCGTTCGTGTGTTTGTAGCCGACTACAAGTTCCATACTGTAGCTATCTGGGGTTGGTCACTTTCGCATACTTCCAGCGCACGAATGAAGCAGTATCTCCTTCATTCGTGTGTGTTTTCCACCGTACGAACGAGGATTTGAAGAGGTAGCAGCGGTGTTCGACAAAATAAGTAGCCGACATTAGTTCCAGGGAATCCTCGCCATTTACCGCTGAGCGTTCGACAATCCAAAATGGCGATTGCCACTTGTTCGGTAAACGAACGCAGACCACCAGCTATTCCCCAATTAGTCTGTGGTTAACCGCAACAGTCTGGGTGGTTAATAGGTGCCACATGACCTCAGTGGGAGGTCGGGTGGTTCGGCAGTTCATTCATTTTTCTTGCTGTTTGCACGAAATCACTCTGTAACCATCCAAATAACCGAACAGGCTGGTTCGCATGGTCTATTTAATAAGGGATTTCGTTACAGTAATGCTGTCTTTGGTCTCTCTAACACTGTGGCATGTTCCCTTTCCTCTACACTCACTACATACAGCTTTCCTCTGTCCCAGACTACATACCAGGAGCTTCTGCCTGCTAGTAAGAAGGTAAGGAGAGAGTCACTGAAGCACCCTGAAATGGGTACAGATTGTATGAATCTCTCCATCAGGTCCATGGGTGGCGGAAATGACGTGACGCAGTCCCTTTCGTCAAAAAAATGACCTCTACATAAATGAGCTCAAAATAAAAAATAAATATTATAATATTCACAAATTATAATATTTATTATTTAATATTTATTATTTATTTTTTATTTTGAGCTAATTTATGTAGAGGTAATTTTTTTGACGAACGGGACTGCCGTCACGTCATTTCCGCCACCCATGGACCGGATGGAGGGATTCATACAAGCTGTACCCATTTCAGGGTGCTTAAGTGACTCTCGCCCTCCGGTTGCATTCCTCCGGAACAAGGGTTCCTCCCTTTTTCCTTTTTCTGCCGTTCGGGAGGGGTTACTCAATCCGACGCACAGTTTCCTGTCTGTGATGTCGTCGTAACCACTCCCCTGACCGACGTCCGGATCCTCCCATGTATACATGGGAGGAATCCGGTTATATAGTAGGCTGAGATGTACGGTCTATTTTGCTGCACAATTCCTTTCCATTAGGTAATGACATGCCTCATGTACCAACCAATTAAAATCGCTTTATGATGGCGGTGGAGGGTGGAATTTGCGGGCGGTATTATCCGTGCAGCCACTTCCGCCAACTACTGACCTTACTGGATGTCCAGCAATAGGACATCACTGAATCACTAATGTTTTTTGTTCAATTGAAGTTTTTTAATAATTGACAGTATTATTATCCAATGAGAGCTCCTCCACTACAGGTGTCTATATCAGACATAATAAAGAAAAAGAACTTTACTTTACGATTGGTTAACTACACATCATGTGACCTAAAAATGGAGGACCCATATGAACTTTGGAACATATATAAACAGAAGATTCCTGAGGCTACTACACAGCTACTGAGGAAGCTCATAGCGTTTAGTGGACTTTGGACTTTATATTTGGACTTTTTTATTCAGACTTTTTATTTTCTAAAAGAAGTACTAATTCTGTTTTATTTTATCACCAATAAATTATTTTATTTCATACTTATTAGTCCTATAAGTCCTTTTTAGCCATCAGGAACTACATTTGGGGAGTGCTATCCCATAAAAAGCAGCACACTGTCAATCAACCTCAGAGCCGGGAATCCAGGGCTCTGTCAAAGGTGAGCATAACCATTATCACCAATATTATATTCACGTCTTCATACAGTACCACTCAGCTGGTTTGTCTCCTACTTGTTCCATATCCCTGGAGGAATATCATTTGGGACAAAAGGGTATGTTGCTGCCCAAAAAGCAAAAATGATTTACCTACGAAGCCAATACCATGTAGGCTCCAGTCCATGTGAGTGGTTCAATTTTCTTCTATTACCCATTTCCATTTTTTTGTAAACCATATGCACTATATATTGTTTTCTCCTTTTCTTTGTATACATATTTAAGCGTATACTTCCACATTGCCACTGTATTGAAGGGGTGAGTGTACCCTTTTACTATCTATATTGTAATAGCGCTCCACCTGTTGGTATATAGCTTATACTATTGTCTCTTTTATATCTGTATTGTATTGTGGATAAAGGGTATTCCACTTTTTGTGTTGAGCTGCTTCCACTATTTAGGCACTTTAGAGTATCACTCACTATCCCTGGTTAGAGATAGTTGTTTCTTGCATTAAATAGCAAAATTAAGGCTAAAATTTACAAGGCATTACTATATCGAAGTTGTAGAATGTCTTTATATCACCTATGTTGACCTTATTTTGTCATCTAAGAATAAAATTCATTACAGATTGGTGTTTTATTCTTTAAATATGCTGCACTGAAATTGAACTTACAGAGCACATTGAGCCTAAGATTGGGCTATGGATTTGCCTCTGGGTTGCTGGACATCTCAACCCACTGGCATATTAACTGGTAGACTGCATTGTTCTGATGGAGTGTGTAGGGATATATGATGTCACTTGAGACTCCAGCAGCCTCCACTGATCAATCCATAAATTTAAGTACAGCATGAATAGGCCATCAACACAAGACCTACCCTCAAATTTCTTTTATGTGCAAATCAAGAACCATTCATTTTTACTCTCCTGAACCTGACCCATTAGAAGGCATCTTAAACAGAGTTATACAATATCCCAACCCCCATCAGTGGAATTCTTGCAATCTATATATTATACTAAAAACATAGTGATAAGAGGAAAGAATGTTACTTACCATGGGTTAATATAAAAAGCCAAAAGATAGTCAGTCCACAGACAGGAAGGTAGCAAGGTTAGGAAAGTAAATACGCTTCTACGCCTGTGAGTGTTAATAAACGTGAAGAAAGAGACGGGTTGAGTTAGAAAAACCTACTCTTAGTGAAAGGAAACACATACATTAAAAACAAAACTAAACATAGTTTCACATTTTACGTAGTAAATTCATGCCGGACAGCAATGCTTTGTGTTTGTGTTTTGCACAAATGACGTTCATATATTAAATTTTAGTTTAACAGAAATATCTTTCTGTCAACTCTCAAAATACAAGCGCTCTTCTGACAGAAAGAGCCTACAGAATGCATTACTTTATTCCTGTCTTGTCAATGTTTGTGAGGAAGAATTATTATTGTAAAATAGGAAATAAATTGATAATTGGCAGACCAATTGGTATCAGAGCGATTATCGTCATTGAGTCAGCTGATGATCACAGCACTACCACTGAGAGAAAGAGCTCACACTACTGGATTGTATGTTTAGATTTTTTTTCACTTTGGTTGAAAACTGTAGCATTTGGCTATATATATATATTTATTAATTTATTTTTTAAGGAAAGTCCTCCCAAACTAATCGTTGCTTACTCCCTTTGACCAGGAATATCCACCAGCTACCTGTCTCCTGGTAATTCTTTCAGCCCTCTATCAGGATCCCTATTATATTGCAGAACACAGGTCAGAAGCTACTGGGAAGACACCAATAGTAAGATGTTTTATCAGTAAACATCTATAAGAGGTGAAAAGAAAGAGACAGACAGTGTAGTTTAAGTTTAGCCAAGGCAAGCATATCAAGAAACAAGTCAGGCCAGGATAATTTGCATAATCAGAAGTCAATGTCCCCCAAGCTTTGTGTGTCTGTGTTCCAACGCTTTGTGTGTCTTTGTTCCAATGATTTGTGTGTCTGTTTTCCAACGCTTTGTGTGTCTGTGTTCCCAAGCTTTGTGTGTCTGTGTTCAGACGCTTTGTGTGTCTGTGTTCCCAAGCTTTGTGTGTCTGTGTTCCAATGCTTTGTGTGCCTATGTTCCCAAGCTTTGTGTGTCTGTGTTCCAATGCTTTGTGTGTATGTGTTCCAACGCTGTGTGTGTCTGTGTTTCCAAGCTTTGTGTGTCTGTGTTCCCAAGCTTTGTGTGTCTGTGTTCCCAAGCTTTGTGTGTCTGTGTTCTCAACGCTTTGTGTGTCTGTGTTCCCAACGCTTTGTGTGTCTGTGTTCCCAACACTTTGTGTGTCTGCGTTCCCAACACTTTGTGTGTCTGTGTTCCCAACACTTTGTGTGTCTGTGTTCCCAACACTTTGTGTGTCTGTATCCTGAAGCATTTTACAAGCAGCTTTTCAGTTATAAAACTAGATATTTCTATCAGTTACTGATTTACATTAGCTTAAAGACATAGTTTTAAAAGTACCAATATCACTGACAACAGTCGCCGTTCTTGACAAATGGCACGGTTTTCATTTAGCAATCACCATGCTCATGGAGGCTGCAGGTCAGATAGTCACTAGGGGCTGTGTTCTAAATTTAATCACAGCTATAAACCAACAGAAATTAAGAACTGCATTCATTCAGAAGAGCAACAATTGGGTACAACCAAACCAGGGGCTAGCACAATCCCCACACAATATTGTAACCAAGAAAGAGGAGAGGTCCAGGCATTCCAAAGCTCAACAAGACACCTTTATTGGAACCAAGTACACAGCAATGTTTCAACCCTAAACTGGGTATATGTCAATCTTGTACTTGGTTCCAATAAATTTGCCTTGCTAAGCTTTGTAGTGCCTGGACCCACTGGCGTACATACCAGGGTCGCAGGTCGGTATGTAGCCACAGGGCCAGCCTCTTCCCCTGGGGGGCCCAGGAGCCGGCCACCTCAGGGCCCCCCGAGGCTGATCCTGCTGACACCCGGCAGGCAGGCGGGAGGGCGCGCGGGCGCGCGAGGGAGCACTCTGCTCAGAGTGCTTCCTCTTCAGCTCCCTCGCGCACCGCACTGATGCCGGAGCCGGAAGATGACGTCATATTCCGGCTCCGGCATCCCTATGCGGCGCGCGAGGGAGCTGAAGAGGAAGCACTCAGAGCAGAGTGCTCCCTCGCGCGCTGGCCAGACAGCCCAGCAGCACCACTGGACCCCAGGGAATCCCCCCAGCACTCCAAAAGGTAAGGAGGCTGGGGGGATTAATTTAAAAAAATAAAGTGTTAGTGTGTGTGTGTTTGTTTTGTGTTAGTGTGTGTGTGTTAGTGTGTGTGTTTGTGTTAGTGTTTGTGTTAGAGTGTGTGTTTGTGTGTGTTAGTGTTTGTGTGTGTGTGTTTGTGTTAGTGTGTGTTTGTGTGTGTTTGTGTTAGTGTGTGTTTGTGTTAGAGTATGTGTGTGTTAGAGTATGTGTGTGTTAGTGTGTGTTTGTTTGTGTGTGTGTTTGTTTCTGTTAGTGCGTGTGTTAGTGTGTGTGTCAGTGAGTGTGTGTTATTGGGTGTGTGTCTGCTAGTGTGTTACTGTGTGTGTCTGTTACTGAGTGTGTTTGATGTCTGTTAGTGAGTGTGTGTCAGTGAAAGTGTATGTTTTGTAAGTGAGTGTGTATGTATGTCGCTGAGTGTGTCTCTGTCAGTAAATGTGTGTGTCTGTTAGCTAGTGTGTATGCGTCTGTTCGTGAGAGTGTGTGTGTTTTCAGCATTTACCTTTCTCCAGCGTCGGACTCCCTTGGCGCTGGGGATCCCTCCACCTCTCAGCTCCGAATGCACATGCGCGGCAAGAGGCGCGCGCGCGCATTCAAACCGCCCATAGGAAAGCATTACTCAATGCTTTCCTATGGACGTTCAGTGTCTTCTCACTGTGATTTTCACAGTGAGAATCGCGGAAGCTCCTCTAGCAGCTGTCAATGAGATAGCCACCAGAGGCTGGATTAACCCTCAGTGAAACATAGCCGTTTCTCTGAAACTGCTATGTTTTCAGCTGCAGGGTTAAAACTAGAGGGACCTGGCACCCAGACCACTTCATTGAGCTGATGTGATCTGGGTGTCTGTAGTGGTCCTTTAAGTGTGTGTGCATACCGCGGTCGCGGGGTCGCAGCCCTGCAACCCCTGCGAGCAGGTGCCCGCCGCCATGTGTTGCGGCCCCAACCCGCGCCGAGTAAGCGCGAGGGGCGGGAGGGGCCCACGGATCAATTTTCGCACCGGGGCCCCATGGGTCATGTGTACGCCACTGCCTCGACCTCTCCTCTTTCTAGGATAAAATACATTAAATACATTAAATAACTAAATAATAATGTATAGAGGGGGAAGATATTGGCTTCTTTCCTTTAGCCCAATGATCATTCACAAACCTGATAGCATTGCTAAGGAGCAGAGGCGTCAAATTATCTGCTTGGAGGTTTATGCTTATTCAGTAACTGGTTTTTTTTTGTGATATCACCATCATGATGAGGTTTGCCTATCTTTGGGACTCGGGTCCATTAATGATCTTTTGTTTCTCAGGTTATATTCATAGTTATTATTCAATGCATATTTTTTTTTTTTTTTTTTATTTGTAATACCTTCACCCTCTTGGAGCTCTGCATGGAACACTTCCTCTATGTTGGAGATTTTGCAGAGTTAGACTGGGTAATAAGGTCCACATTTCAGGCAAAATTCAGGGTTTAATGAACTCACTATTAACCAACAAGCATGAAGAGGTTCCCTATTTCATTTTCCCAGTTCACCGAACACCATACATTTACCCTTGGTTCTGTATTTTCATTTGACCAAACAATTAAGAATGTTAAGAGGTTACTTAAGAAACCTGGCTCATTAACTTCAAAAGAAACACTTAACTCAAATACTCTTTCTGGGTGGCCGCCATTCATATAACCGAACATATCTGCTCTAATAAATGGTGGCCATTGTGTCTCCCGAATGCAGGCAGCGGTACTTGGTCATTGAGTGCTTGCAACTATATTTTGGACACTTTGTCTCACGAACCATGGGAAAATCATTCCGTTGCCAGCTCCGTTCCCAGACCATCCAGCAGAGCACTTTTCAGGGGGAAAAAATACACTCCAGAACGGGGAGAACATTCGCTCCCTATGAGCCAGAGGTAACCGTCATTTACATTCACACAGGAACTCTCGAAAGTTGACCGGCCGCTACCTCTTTTTCCCCTGGAACCATTTTGGGCAGCAGCCACGTGTGCGGTCAGTCAAAATTACCCCAGTGGCAATTCGGCCATACTACATTGATGTAGTGGCTATTTGGGTCACTGAGATTTGGGCTATCCGGGGATATAATACTTGTGGGGGTTCCTATCGATCTTGTATGTATTTTGGGGTGTTTTATGTGTTATATGTTGTACCTTGAGTGCCTGGGAGATAATTAGTTTAAGCAAAAGCAAACTCACTTATCTCACAGACACAGAGACGCCTAGGTGGGCTTACCTATGTTTTTGCTGGAGACCCCATACTGGAAGTCTATATAAACAGGCAACTTGGCCATAATAAACCAGTTTGTTTTGTACCCTTCATCAAGTCTCGGCTGATGTTTGGGTATGCAGGTGTTATAATCACTGCTACACTGCAGGACCTGGGAGAATATACAGCAGAGATACCACTCTGGGTACAGGCGCTCTGTTACTCAAGGGTGCACTTTCTGCTTCCTGGTGCTTTTGGAATGGGTTTCGCTGGCCTAACTCTAGATAGGTGGTTGCCAACAATGCCTCATATAGCAGTACTTACACTTATTATTAATTTTAGTAAATAATATATATATTTCCCCCTCTTTTCTCTCTCTATCTCTTTCTGAAAATATGCATATTTAGATGTAACACTTGGCATCTAGTGATGATAGGCGGCGGATCGCTTCAGCACCGCATACTTAACCACTTCCATCTTTCATACATTGAAAGCAGTGTGGCAAGATGTCACACTATCATAGGAGGGAACATTTTTTGTTTTATCTAAAATTTTAATGTTATGTTCTGTTTGACTTCATGATATGAGTCTGCACATTGTGCATTTCACATTGTTTTTGAGGTCCTGTTATAACCCTCTACACACTGCATACCATGGGCCAGCCAGACTACACTGAAGCAGATTGTTGCACTCTCATACAATGGGGAATACTAAGGGACCTGTCATGCCCTGTGTAGCGGGACCTGGGTAACCCGGCTGGTTACTCCCTTTTAATAATAATAGGTCAGACCCATTTCCCCCAGCAACTGGATGGCACATAGTTCCAGGGTACAACCTTTGACAATCTTTATTTGGGCACACAGCTTTTTATGC
The DNA here is from genome assembly GCA_933207985.1 of Pelobates cultripes. NCBI lineage: Eukaryota > Metazoa > Chordata > Amphibia > Anura > Pelobatidae > Pelobates > Pelobates cultripes. The sequence goes on from OW240914.1 coordinate 360,966,235, forward strand.
ACAATCCCAGGCCAGAGGGGGCTGGGTGACAGTGTGATAGAATTTATCTTGATTTCAAGGTTCAAGCTTATAGGTGTCATATTATGATATCCTATATTAAAATTGGCGACCTTGGACTCAGGAAATGCTTAATGCTTAAAACGACACTTAAGACCATACAATTGCAAGAAAAAGTATGTGAACCCTTTTGAATGATATGGATTGCTGCACAAATTGGTCATAAAATGTGATCTGATCATCATCTAAGTCACAACAATAGACAATCACAGTCTGCTTAAACTAATAACACACAAAGAATGAAATGTTGCCATGTTTTTATTGAACACACCATGTAAACATTCACAGTGCAGGTGGAAAAAGTATGTGAACCCTTAGATTTAATAACTGGTTGAACCTCCTTTGGCAGCAATAACTTCAACCAAACATTTCCTGTAGTTGCAGATAAGACGTGCACAACGGTCAGGAGTAATTCTTGACCATTCCTCTTTACAGAACTGTTTCAGTTCAGCAATATTCTTAGGATGTCTGGTGTGAATCGCTTTCTTGAGGTCATGCCACTGCATCTCAATTGGGTTGAGGTCAGGACTCTGACTGGGCCACTTCAGAAGGCGTATGTTCTTCTGTTTAAGCCATTCTGTTGTTGATTTACTTCTATGCTTTGGGTCATTGTCCTATGCTTTGGGTCCATCTTCTGTTGAGCTTCAGCTGGTAGACAGATGGCCTTAAGTTCACCTGCAAAATGTCTTGATAAACTTGGGAATTCATTTTTCCTTCGATAGCAATCCGTCCAGGCCCTGACGCAGCAAAGCAGCCCCAAACCATGATGCCCCCACCACCATACTTCACAGCTGGGATGAGGTTTTGATGTTGGTGTGCTTTGCCTTTTTTTCGCCACACATAGTGTCTTGTGTTTCATCCAAACAACTCAACTTTGGTTTCATCTGTCCACAGAATATTTTGCCAGTACTGCTGTGGAACATCCAGGTGCTCTTGTGCAAACTGTAAATGTGCAGCAATGTTTTGTTTGGACAGCAGTGGCTTCCTCTGTAGTATCCTCCCATGAAATCCATTCTTGTTTAGTGTTTTACGTATTGTAGATTCGCTAGCAGGGATGTTACAAAAGTCACTGGCAAATGCTAAGTCTTTAGATGACACTCTAGGATTCTTCTTCACCTCATTGAGCAGTCTTCACTGTGCTCTTGCAGTCATCCTTACAGGACGGCCACTCCTAGGGAGAGTAGCAGCAGTGCTGAACTTTCTCCATTTATAGACAATTTGTCTTACCATGGACTGATGAACAGCAAGGCTTTTGGAGATACTTTTATAACCCTTTCCAGCTTTATGCAAGTCAACAATTCTTAATCGTAGGTCTTCTGAGAGCTCTTTTGTGCGAGGCATCATTCACATCAGGCAATGCTTCTTGTGAAAAGCAAACCCAGAACTGGTGTGTGTGTTTTATAGGGCAGGGCAGCTGTAACCAACACCTCCAATCTCATCTCATTGATTGGACTCCAGTTGGCTGACATCTCACTCCAATTAGCTCTTGGAGATGTCATTAGTCTAGGGGTTCACATACTTTTTCCACCTGCACTGTGAATGTTTACATGGTGTGTTCAATAAAAACATGGCAACATTTCATTCTTTGTGTGTTATTAGTTTAAGCAGACTGTGATTGTCTATTGTTGTGACTTAGATGATGATCAGATCACATTTTATGACCAATTTGTGCAGAAATCCATATCATTCCAAAGGGTTTACATACTTTTTCTTGCAACTGTATATGTCTAGTTCCGGGAGCAGATAGCCACACCTGAGCTGTCTCTCCTAAATCAGTTTGTTCTTTCTCTTTCTCTGAACTTATTTGTTATATGTACAGGACGTTCACCCCTATGGCTTATCTGTATTCCTTTCACCCTTTCACTCCCTTTCTACTACTGTCCTATGAGTATTTGCACGTAAGCACTTACTTTTTAATGTATAAAAACCCAACTGAAGAATATATCAAAGATCAATATTTGGCTATATCAATTTGGTGCCGTGACCCCGGACACTAGCGTACAGGTGGACGTCCCTCTGACAGCGAAATCAGCTGCAGCAAGGTAAGGAAAACTTTTTTTCTACCTTTATCAATTTCACTCTCAGATCCACGTCCTACTGGTCTGTGTGGGTAAGGAACGACTTAAAAACGTCTGATCTAAAGAACTTGTTTTCTGTGGTATTATGGTTATATTCAGGTGGAGGTTGTGTTGTCTTGTGAAAGGAATCTTGAGATAGTGGAATATATCTGGGGGTTTTAAGTTACTTTTAGCCTTGTCATTTGTTTTATGATTTGAGTTAGAATCATCCATGGGCCGATCTCCTGATCTGTGTTTAGAATAACGAAGACAAGACTGTGAAAATTCCACTGCAGCGGTCCTAACTGCCTAACATACTGTTTTTGTACAGTTTGTCTTGTGTAAGGAAGTAATTAACCCTTACAAGTTTTAAGATAGGATGCTCTGAAAGCACTCAATGGGGGATTTACAGCTTTGACTATTGTCAAGCATCACAAAGGACAAGGAGCAATTAAGAATGTTAAGAGGTTACTTAAGAAACCTGGCATACCCTCAGAGGGCACTTTAGACCCACGTATATGGAGTGAATTTATGCCAAATTACAGAGGTTGGTTAGAAGATAATGACTTGGTAGAAGTCGCCAAAAACAATGGCATGATACTGCTGTTGAATTAACTAAATGTGGTTGTAGAGAACTCACCAAAAAAGGTGTTCCATATTATCAATGTTTTGGAACTCTAGAGTCCCAAGTAGGCAAGATCCTGGGAAAAATCTTGTAAACCCACCCCTTTACCAGGATACTGCAGGGACTCATTTGGACCCTAAAGACCAGGCGATTTCCCTTTTACAGAAATCAAAACCTCTCTTTCCAGTAATATTACGCAGTGGGACTTCATATGGTTCCCCAGCAGCCCCAGTAAAACCTATGGGTTCATTAAAGGAGGAGTCCACCAGACTTAAGGGAACCTCTAGTTGCCCCCATAGACAACCCAGTGGGGCCATTAGCTCCACAATTTACTACTCCCATGATACCCAAAGTTGAGAATGTACACCATGAGAAGAGACAGCCGAGCTCAGGTATCCAGTACTGGGAAGAATATAAGCCCTGGACACCCAGTGAACAACTGGCAATAATAAAGCAGCTGCCAGATGTTGAAAAGGCCCCCTTAGCTCTTGTCCAGTCTCTATCCACCATACAAGTTACTTACCAGTGTACTTGGATGGTGTTACAAACTGCCATTTGTAACTGTTATTTTATTTGACAAATTGCCCTGCTTCCCTGTGTTATGGAGAAGCCTAATTGCCAGCCTTCTGCCCCATGACTATGGACCTAGTGTGTATGGCGATTTGACTGTATTTGTGGGATCTGAGCGCTGTTTGGATATATTGAGCGCTCAGATCCAAGCCATCTGGGGATAGGTTGAATGTGGGGGTTCTGTTCAGTTCAATAGGAGTTATGTATTTTTGTATCTTTTTGTGTCTTTTGTGTCTTTTGCCAACATGTGGTTAATGGAGTCTGCCTCTATCCCTGGAAAATTGGATTACTTTCCCCATTGTCCAGGATAGAGGGCTCTGTAAAACCAGTTTGGGCCAGAAAACCATGCTGCCAGCCAGGCCCCAAAAGACACTTTTGCTAACTTTTGAACCCCTTGTCTGATTTGTGCCATTTTTTAATATGTTGCTCCCCTTAATGGATTGATTCCAAATATGTAATTTTTATGAAGATTGGATGTGTAGTTTGGAAGTTATAGTACATGTATAAAAACTGTATTTTTACTGTTCTGTTTTAATTATGTTATGTGATTATCTGAGGGATGGGAATTTCCCCGAATGTATATTGTTCCGATTGGTTATACTGCTAATTATGTGGGTGTCTCCCTTGCATGGGCAGAATCTCATAAAAGCAGAGTGTGTGCCATTAAACATCAGATCTTCTTGACCCTCAATACGTAGCCTTGTCTCGTTATTGGAGGGAACTGCTATATCACACTGGGGATTGCTATGCTCTGCATACTCCCCTGAGCTTTTAATCACTTAGCTCTTTTAAGAGCTGTTCCTGTTACGCTCTCCTGGAGGAGAGGTCTTCCCCACACGGTCCTGGAGGACAGAAGCTGATCCAGGGTGGAAGGAAGACGGCGAGACTCCAGTTAAGCTACGGCGGTTGTGGAGTCTGCGGTGGTTGTGGTGTCTGCTGCAGTGTTTGGAGTCCTCAGGAAGCGCTAGGAGCATCCATCAACGGAGGGTACTCGGTCAGAGTACAGGGAGCTCCGTTACAGATGGATTTAAAACAGATTGTCACCCTAAATGCTGGCCCTATTTGGGATAGAATAACTGCTAAATATACTGATGATCATGAAGATAGCCACAGAAGAAGCAACATGCAAACAGATTAATGGTTTAGAACCAAGTCTGCATCTAGAGCATGCTATGTCACTGCAATGAGAGAATGGGCTAAAGTAAAGACAGAGGAACTAGCTCATAAATTAGGAGATATACTACAAGGGAAAGATGAATCTGTGGAAATATTCTTCACCAGACTACAGATGGCCTGGGAGGCATTGGGTTACATAGATATTGTAACCACTTCCACCAGACTGCTTATTAACTGCTTCATGGATGGTATCCACATACCCATAAGGACTGGTCTCCAAAATTCTAGACCTGAGTGGAGACGTTTAACCTATGGTGATCTGGTAAAGGTGGCTATGGGAGTAGAAGCCAATCTAAATACTAGAAAGAGGAGCACACCTCTAATGGCACTATCTGTCCCTGGAGCTGGTGGAGACAGAAGGCAGGTAGACTGCTGGAATTGTAGAAGGAAAGGACACATTAAACGCAACTGCAGGTGTCCTTCTAAAAATAAAAACCACCAGCATTCAAATGATAACTCCATGACAACCAACCACCAATCAACCACTAGGCAGTGATATACTCTGATATACTGTCTGCCCTTAATGCAAATATCCAGTATAGCCTCACTGGAAAAGTAACATTGCCTGTGCCTTTAGAGGATAAACAAATTATATCCCTTTCAAATCACTTGTCCTCAGTCCCTGATTCTCTATGGGCTGCAAGGAAGACAGATACAGGCAGCCTCTATGTGCCCCCAGTCAAAGTGAATCTCCTTCCCAGAGCCACCCCTCCCTATCAAAAACAATACCCCCTAAACACTGCACAGTAAGATGCTATTTCCCAATCTGTGCAAGAATTACTGCAGGCAGGAGTAATTGTCCAGACCACCTCCCCTTGTAACACACCATTGTACCCAAAAGGCAAGAGAAACTGGTACATGATGTGAGGGCAAAATAATGCTGTAACTCAACTCATTGCCCCTAATGTTCCCAACCCACACACCTTGTTGGCACAAATACCACCTTCCTCTAAGGCAGGGGTAGGCAACCTACGGCACTAGTGCCATGCCCTGGCCTATCAGGAGTCCCAGTAAAACTTCAGCTAATACGAAGAGGTGGTGAAGGACAATCCTCAATTTAAGCATTGTAGTACATAGAGTAAAGTGATCACAGATCACTTCCTCCCAGCACTTGTGAATGGGAATCCACACTGTAGTAGAGCAGCCCGCAGCTGCTGTTGCAGCTCCTGTCCTTGACCTGTATCTGGCCAGCCTGGAACCCAGGGAATACACAGAAATGCAGAATAACCATCCCCTTATACAAATAATAATAACAGCCCACACACAACACACAATCCCCACAAACGCAACACCACTAACAATATACATACATGCACACAACCCCACATGCAGCCTCTCACATGCAATACACCAAACAGCCCCCACACACTACCAAGCACACAATGTGACATATCCATCCACACACAATTCCACAAGCAGCCCTCATACACAGCCCACATTCATATGTATCATACACAATACCATAAACTACTAATGAACATATACAATATAATAGCTTACATACGCACAAATACAACCATGCAAAGCAACTGCAATAAAAATAACACAAGCAGAATACGGCAGCATACACACCTCAATTTTAAAAAATAGGACCGGCACGCTACAGGACATCACCATCCTATATCGGCACAGTGGTGCTAAAAGGTTGCCTACCCCTGCTCTAAAGTATTTACTGTTATTGACTTGGCAAATGCATTTTTCAGTGTCCCCCTGGAACCCGACAGTCAGTATTTATTTGCATTTACACATGAACACAATCGGTACACTTGGACAGTATTGCCCCAGGGTGCACAAAACTTAGCTACATACGTTCTTGAGCCTGGTTTCATACTGCTGACCTTGGCTTCACTCTGCAGCAATCTACATGCAGCCCCTGTATGATTGTCTCGCCAACTAAAACAAACCCTTTAAATTACCCCTTTAAATTAAATGCTTTCTACACCCTTAAGTTGCTGGTGACGTCAGCTCCGGCACTGGGTCTCCCAGATTACAGAAAGAATTTTAACCTGTTCTTTACTGAGCAATTGGGTTATGCTACATCAGTCCTTACACAGGACCATGGTGGTAAACAAAGACCAATAGCATACTACTCCACCAGATTGGACCCTGTTGCCAGGGGTGCCCCCTCATGTGTTAGGGCAGTGGTGGCTGTTACTGCCATCCTGGACAAAGCCACTGATATTGTCTTAGATAACCCAGTGACCTTATACACACCGCATGATGCCAACAGCATACTCTCACAAGTTCAACCAAAACACATACATACTGCAAGGCATCTCAGAATGAAATGTGGCTTGCTTATGCCACTTAATGTTACACTGAAAAGGTGTATGGTGTTAAATCCATCTACATTACTTCCCCTGAATTTAAAAGAGGGGAGTGGGGATAGTGGGAATGGTACTTGTACCCCATGATTGTTCAGCACTAATGGGACTAGAGACAGCAGGTTTTTCGCATGCAATCGATTCTCCATTATCTAATGCAGATTTTGAGTTTTTTTGTGGATGGTTCCAGATTTGCTGATGAGAAGGGTAATTTCCACACTGGATATGCTGTAGTCTCTGCTCATGAGGTAATAAAAGCTGAACCACTCCTTCCTCACTGCTCTGCACAGGAGGCTGAGCCGAAGGCACTCACTGAAGTGTGCAAACTGGCCTCTGGTAAGACAGCTAATATTTACACAGACTCTCGCTATGTCTTCGGTATAGCCCATGATTTTGGCCCTATGGGGCAGGCTCGTGATTTTCTCACCTCAGCAGGAACTCCAATCAAGAACTCTGAAGCTGTGAGTGCACTTATGGACGTTATCCTGCTACCCACTCAAGTAGGCATCATCAAGGTGGCAGCTCACGTGAAGATCACCAATGAAATTACAAGAGGAAGCCACAAAGCAGATGAAGCTGCCAAGCAAGCAGCAATCCAAGTACATCCCTCTACAGGCAATACCTTCGTGCAAGTTGTTCTTACAGATGACGCCATTGACTACAATATACTGCTGAGCTTACAAAGACAGGCAAGCAATGAAGAACATGACCTCTGGAGGAAACAAAATGCAGAACCTGATGATGACAGAATGTGGAGGAAAGGTAAAAGACTGTGTTTACCATGAGTGGTTTGCCCCACGATTACCCAGATTGCCCATGGACCTACACATCTATCCAAAATGCACATAAACATCAATTGGGTAGCACCCGGATTTACTGTTGTAGCAGCTAAACACACCTAAACTTGCATGATTTGTGTTAGAAACAATCCAGGACAGGCTGTCAAAACACCAATGTAAGCACACACCAAGGCCACTTTACCCATTTCAAAGATTACAGATAGACTATATTCAACTACCTAAGGTAGTTGGTGTGCATTGATCTCTTTTCAGGTTGGCCTGAGGCCTACCCATTGTCGAAAGCCACAACAAAGGTCACAGCAAGTAAGCTACTGAAGGAACTGGTATGTAGATATGGAGTACCTGAAGTGATTGAAAGTGACAGAGGTAGCCATTTCACTGTGGAAATAATGCAAGAAATTCTGAAAGCCTTAGGGATCAGTCAGATCACCCCCAGAGTAGTGGGAAAGTAGAAAGGGAAAATGGCACCTTAAAGAACAAGATTGCAAAAGCCATGCAAAACACAGGGAAACCCTGGACTAAATGCCTTCCCCTAGCACTCTTTTCTATGAGATTCACCCCCAATTCCAAACGTGGCCTATCCCCTTTTGAGATACTGTTTGGATGTGCCCCAAAGACAGGCCTCTATTTTCTCCAAACCCTCCAGATGCAGCATGGTAGTATGATTGCCTATGTACAGGCCCTACACCAAAGATTAGGCAGGGTGCATAAACAAGTCTTTGATTCCATTCCAGACTCTGATTCTGCAACTCACAAACTGCAGCCTGGGGATTGGGTGGTGATAAAGAGGCATGTGAGGAAGGGACTTAAACCACACTTTGACGGTCCATTCCAAGTGCTCCTGACTATGGCTACCTCAGTGAAACTAGACGGAAAAGCCAAGTGGATACACGTCAGTCACTGTAAACAAGTCACTCTGACTGATCCACCGACATGAAGCTGTTCTTATCCTTTACCATTGTATGCTCTGTTCAGATATGCTACTCTGACTTGAGACCAGAAGATAATAATGCATGGCAGGGAAATATATGATTTCAGATAGCAAAGGCTTTTAATTTAACCTCCTTTTGCCTCACCCCTCTCCTCAGTACTGAAAACAACCATAGAATCTTGTTTTGTAGCTGTCCCTACCCCCATCTCATGCTTGAGGAAGTACCTACATTCCCATAGACCCCATACATTTCTACAACTATATTCTTATGCTTTCAACCCACTCAGGTATCCGCTGGAGAGAGCGTTCACCTGGGCAGCTATGAGCCTAACCTCGTAGCTCCCAGGTTTGGGTGTAAACAGTGATCATAGCTCCATCAGGATCAGGTAGGGCGATCCCCAACCCAGGGATCGAAGGCAGTGCGCGCAAGCCGATTCAGGAGACGGTGGGCGTTCGGTGATACGAACTGGCGGCCACCCAGGGGAAGCACGCGCTTCTTGTTCCCTTGTGGTCTGCAGTTTTCACACTTCATTAGTGAGGTGTAAACATTCCAACTAAACATTCTAATTGGGGTATGAGGGTGGTCTGGCGCATGGAGCACCCCCGTGTGGTTAAAAGGTATTTTGCAGGATTTTAAGGTCAAAATTCCAGAAAAGGGGAAAAATACAAAGGAGGGCACATCCACCCATAGAAAAAGGTCAATTCACAGTTAAGAAGCAGTCTCGCCACACAGCTCCTCCTTAACCAACAACCGGCATACACTGCCTGATCCTGACGGATCAGCTGGGGAATGTCCGGGGGAGTGCTTACTCATCATTTATCTGGGGCTGTCTGGACAACCCATCGGCATTGCGATTCTTCTTACCGGGTCTGTAGTGAATGGCATTGTCATATGGTTGTAGGGCCAGGCTCCATCGTAGCAGCCTGGCATTGTCACTTGTGACCCGGTTAAGCCAGACCAATGGGTTGTGATCCGTGAGCAGGGTGAATTTCTGTCCATACAGATAGGACTGCAGCTTTTTGAGTGCCCACACTATCGCCAGGTACTCCTTCTCAATGGCGGCATAGCTTACCTCCCTGGGCAGCAGATTCCTGCTGAGGTAAGCCACGGGGTGTTCTCAGCCATCATCCCCAACCTGGCTCAGCACCACTCCTAACCCAAACATGGAGGCATCTGTGTGAACAAGAAAACGTTTTCTGGAATTAGGAGCAGCCAGGACAGGGGAATTTGTCAGGGCATCCTTAAGTGTACCTGTCTGGGCAAGGACTTTTTGGTCAGGTCGGTCAGGCATTTTGCTTTTGCACTGTAATTGGGGACGAACTTCCTTTAATAGCCAGTTGTCCCTAGGAAAGCTAGTACCTGGGTCTTCGTAAGGGGAGGAGGCCACAACCCACAACCCACCCAGTGTCCTAGGTATTGTACCTCTGCCATCCCTAGGGTACACTTACTGGGCTTCAGAGTCAATCCTGCTTCCCTGATCCTGTCCAGCACAGCCCCACATGTACTAGGTGTTCCTCACAAGTATCACTGTATATAAAGAAGAAAAACTACCACAACAAGAGGACATAGTCTTGAATTAGAGGGGCAAAGGTTTAAAAATAATATCAGGAAGTATTACTTTACTGAGAGGGTATTGGATGCATGGAATATACTTCCAGCTGAAGTGGTAGAGGTTAACACAGTAAAGGAGTTTAAGCATGCGTGGGATAGGCATAAGGCTATCCTAAGGCCAGGGACTAATGAAAGTATTTAGAATATTGGGCAGACTAGATGGGCTAAATGGTTCTTATATGCTGTCACATTCTATGTTTCTATGTTCTATGTTTCTATAAGGCGATGTCGCCCAGGTATGCACAGGCATACTCCTGGAGGCCATCTAACAGCCGGTCCACCATCCGTTGGAAAGTGGCCGGGGCGTTCTTCATCCCGATTAGCATGACCTTAAACTGATACAGGGCAAATGGGGTGATGAAGGCGGACTGGGGGACAGCATCCACTGCTAAAGGGATCTGCCAGGTGGATTGGGTCCGAAGTACTTCAGCCACATCTTTATCACCACGTCAAACTCTACCATAGTGTGGCAGTACGTCATGCTTTCTGTAGTCAGGGGCGCTGTACGGGAACAAGCGTTGCCCTCAATTTGTAGATCCACGAATGGTGTCTCCGAGCTGCTTTACCTCGCACTAGGATGCCATCCCACCACTGCCACCACTGTAAAGGAGCTCCTAGTACTCCGACCGAGTACCTCCGTTGATGGATGCTCCTAGTGCTTCCCGAGGACTCCAAGCACTCCACATGACACCATCAGCACTGCAGACCGAACCTCTCTTCCTGCAGAGAGCGAAGCTGGAACAAGCTCTTAAAAGAGCTTAGTGATTATAGCTAGGGGAGGATGTAGAGTATAGCAATCCCCCAGTGTAAATGCAGCCGTTTCCCCCAATCATGAGACGAGGCTCTATGTTAAAGGTCAAAACAGGAACAGTCTTTTAAACACCAATAAGTCCAAATAGTGTTTGTAAATAGCTTACTTCCCAGGGGCCAGAGTCATGAGGCAGGAGACTGGCAATCAGACTTCTCCATAAGCCAGGGGAACAGTGCAATTTGTCACATAAAGAACCAGTTACAAAAGGCCTTTTGTCACAGGTCTCTTTACCAGATTTGTTAAAAACTGCAGATTGGTCTTCGGAATCTACACTTAAAAAGTTTTATTTTAGGTCTAACATGCATGTTTCAAAAATAATTTTGTAATTGTAATTTACAATGTATATATATATATATATACACAAATAAAGAATTATATATATATACACACACACACACACATATAAGCAATGTCCTTGCACTCACGCTTTTAAAGTCTTGCACTAAAATTTAAACAATGCAGTTGCCGGGTGCCAATCCATTTAGGGATTAAATAGTGTATACAAAAATAGAAAAGTAGAAACTGCACTCACCGTCTTAGTATCAAAGTAGAAAAATAAGTTTTATTCCATGTGTCACAAACAACGTTTCGGTCCGCACAGGGACCTTCCTCAGGATGAAGTGAAGTACAAATATAAGTGATAACTATAACGTATATATACACATACTAATAAACAGGTAATGACTTACCCAGGTGAAATTCATATCGCCAGGCGTTCCCCAAACTTCACCGCGCATGTGCAAGCCCTCTGTGAACCCGCGTTAACCCGCGTCCACCCGCGTGATGACGTAACCATGCGTCGTCATCAAGGCGTTTGACCTTAGACACCGTGTTGCATACCTGCACAGCTATACGCCGGATTTGATCGTGATAAAATTACACGATCAAAGATAAGAAATGAACAATAAAGTGGAAGAAAAGGAGTTGCTCAAATAATAAATAAAAATAATATAATAATAATAATTGTGAAAATAAATGTGCCTACTTAGACTTACCACCAAATGTGGATCTATAGTATAGCAATCTATAAATCAGCAAACAGACCACCCATAGACTAAATACTAAGAAACATCTTAAAGAAGATTAATTTCAATAATTTTAAGATACTACCTGCTTCAATTGATACTAAGCTAAATACAGCTGTATCAAATCTTTTATGCTACTAAAGAAGTATCTTGTGTATCTTCTCAGACAAGAAAGTCCATATCACAGGTAATTTCCAAGACTTACATTGGATAATGAGACAATCAATGAAATAGGATATTAATTTATTGTGTATCCTCTAAGCTAAATGTATTTGCAATAGAGGGACCAACCTATTAATGAGGAGATTTTATGTATACATTTTTTCTCCCATGTCTTGGGTATATATACATGGTCTGTTATGCTGAATATAGAAAGGATTAAAAATTATAACAAATATATCAGAATATCAGAAGGTAAGTATGCACATCTCCATATAAGGTCAGAAGGTGTTAATTTTTAAGGTCTTAAAATTTTTTTTAATTTTTTAATTTTTTAACTTTTTAAACTATTTAAACTTTTCTAAACCTGAAATAAAGTGAATGACTTTAGGATATACTGTCACTATAAGCTCTTATTCATTATTAATTATTTTAGTTATATAGTTTAATTTTAAATTTTCAAATTTTTTTTTTTTTTTTTAGTTATTATTAATTATTAATTCACCCTCAAATCTACAACGGGTTTACCTACTAAGACCTCAAAGAGATGTGAATACCTTCCAAAAAACATTCCTAATTGCCAGCAGGATAAGTAGAATGAGAGCTTTATTCAAAAAGTGGAAAAAGGAAAAAAGAAACATATTAAATAAAGGAGTGATACGTCAGTATCTCATTTAGTCCTCTGGGTGAAACTGTATCCAGTTTAAATATCCAAAAAGTTTCTTTATTTAACAGCATCTTGCTTCTGTCGCCTCCCCTTCGTGGCTCAGGGATATGATCGATCGCCGTGAACTTGAGTGATGACAGTGGGTGTTGTAAATCCAAAAAATGCTTTGCGACTGGTTTGTCGCTAACGCCGTCTCTATATGCTGTCCGTATATTCGAGCGGTGTCCTCGAATGCGCTCACATAAAGAAATTATGGTCTTACCCACGTACGACAAGCCACATGGGCACGTTAATTTATAAATAAGATACAGAGTTTTGCAGGTGATGGTGTAATTTATATTGAATTCTTGGTTGGTATGTGGATGGTGGAAAGTGCGTGAAGGAACCATGTGACTACAGGTCATGCATCCCAAACATCGGACGCTTCCTCGTTTTTGTGTTTTGTCCACTGGTAAATAAAAATGTACAGGATCTGTTTTGACAAGAAAATCACGAAAATTCTTGTTACGCTTATAGCATATAAGCGGTTTCTGCTTAGAAATCTTTGGAAGGGAAGAATCTTGTTCCAATATATTCCAATTCCTTCTGATGGTATTAGTTAACTTGGCTGCCTTTAAATTATAAGTAATCGGGCAGATTAGTCGATTTTCTGTTTCCCTTGAGGTTCTTGATTGTCCAGTTTTGACTTGTTGTAAAGCTTCGTCTAGATGTTTATTGTTGTAGCCACGATTCAAAAACCTGTGTTTCATTATTTGTAGTTGTTCTTCCTTTTTAGCTTCATTTGAGTTGTTCTGTATAGTGCGCAAAAATTGGGCTTTTGGCAAAGAGGCTTTCAGTCGTTCCGGATGTGCAACAATGTATTACGATCAGTTGGCTTTGTATATAATGAGTATTGTATTCTGTTGTTTTCTACCCAAATTTTTAGATCCAGAAAGTGAATTTTTTCTGTACTCACTTCAGATGTAAATCTAACCGGGCTGCCCAATTCATTTAGCCTCTCAATCATTTGTTGTGCCTCATATACAGATCCAGTCCAAATTATGAACAGATCATCGATAAATCTACTGTATTGCATAATTTTATCACCATATTTAGGAAGTATATTGGTCATTTCGTATATGTACATGAACATATTAGCATACATGAGGGCCATCGCCGCCCCCATAGATGTTCCTGCTATCTGCAGATACCATTCTTCTTGAAAACGGAAATAATTGTTGGAAAGGGCCAAGTCAAGAAGTTAGAGTATATACTCTATGGGCGGTCCACAGTAGGACTTAGAATGAGAGAGAACTTGCCTCGTAGTTTCAATACCCAATGTATGGGGGATAATTGTGTAAAGGCTTTTGACGTCCATCGTCACTAGCACAATAGATTCTCCGTTTAATTCAAGATTTGATAATATTTTAATCAGAGATGGTGTGTCCTTTATACACGTTTCAAGCTCCATGACTGGCCTTTTAAACAATATATCCAACCATTTGGCGATTGGTTCCAATACACCCCCCACTGCTGAGACGATAGGTCGTCCAGGGGGGTGTATTGGATCCTTATGCATCTTGGGGATAGTATATATGACCGGAATTCTTGGATTATTGTAATACAGTGACATTGCTGATTTTGATTCAATATATCCTGAAAGGACTCCCAAATTGAGTATGTTGTCAATTTTGCGTTGTATTTCTTTAGTTGGATCTTGAGTAAGGGGTCTATACGTATTGCGACACTGTAGTTGCTGTTTAAGTTCCTGTGCATATTGCTCATATTGCATAATCACAATGCCCCCACCTTTGTCGGCGGGGCGTATGATAATATTAGGATCTTTGGCTAAATTTTGTATAAGTTGTCTTTGTTTGAATGTCAAATTCTGCGGATATTTATCACATTTATTAATCTGTTCTTTATATTCATACATAACCGTAGATAAGTATGTCTTCAGTGATGGATTATTCGTAATAGGGTCAAATTTTGACTGTGATCTTTTGATCTGAAGTTGATGAGTGCTGGGCTGATCCTTCTGAATTGGCTGTTTAGCAAAAAACTCCTTTAGACGTAGATGCCTCCCAAATTTGAACATTTCAATATTCCAATTAAATAGTTGTGGTTTTGTGGTAGGGACGAATGAAAGCCCTCTACTTAGGATATTTGTCTCCTCCTGTGTTAATGTTAAACTATATAACTAAAATAATTAATAATGAATAAGAGCTTATAGTGACAGTATATCCTAAAGTCATTCACTTTATTTCAGGTTTAGAAAAGTTTAAATAGTTTAAAAAGTTCAAAAATAAAAAAATTGAAATTTTTTTTAAGACCTTAAAAATTAACACCTTCTGACCCTATATGGAGATGTGCATACTTATCTTTTGATATTCTGATATATTTGTTATAATTTTTAATCTTTAATTTTTAGTTCTTTCTATGTTCAGCATAACAGACCATATATATATACCCAAGACATGGGAGAAAAAATGTATACATAAAATCTCCTCATTAATAGGTTGGTCCCTCCATTGCAAATAAATTTAGCTTAGAGGATACACAATAAATTAATATCCTATTTCATTGATTGTCTAATTATCCAATGTAAGTCTTGGAAATTACCTGTGATATGGACCTTGTCTGAGAAGATACACAAGATACTTGTTACGGTACCTCCAGTAATAAATGTACAAACCGCCGTTTAGTGAATGCTCCCCGTTCGCAATAATGTGGTCTGGTAGCGTGTACAGTATAACCATGCGAACTGCCAGCTAGGGAACACTTCAAACTCCCGAACGGTACCCGTACGGATCTTTCCCTTCACAAGCTCCAAATCCACGAACTGCCAATATTAGCCGAACGCCAATACCTTCCAAGCGGCAAATAATTCCAATAAGCAGTATCTAGGCAACGGTAATAAAATCCCCCCAATAACGAGACCAAGCTCCGCTTTGAGGGTAAAACACGAACTGATTTACTGTGGGCTACCTGCCCGGTATTTATGCAGGTCTCCCACTTGGTGGACACTCCCCTAGGGGACCAAATGGGAGACTGGAATAACAGAAGGACATGGGGACATTTCAGACATACAACCCCACAATATTCCCAGCATGCATCACAGTTCCCTCCCCTCTGCTCGAGAAATAATTGGGAAGTAATTCAATTATCCCCCGAGCAGAGGCAAATCGCCATTTTAACACAAAGTTATAAAACACATTAAAATTCATAACTTTCTAATTGCCGAACATTTTACATTCGTATAACACATCCCCAGATAGCCTGGATCTGAGTGCATATTATTGGCGAATAGCGCTCAGATCCCATACGCATAGTTCAATCGCCATGGAGTCAAAGTCTATTACAGTTCTTCGGTATGCGATTGACTCCATGGGAAGGCTATCTGGGTTAAGTCCATTCGTGTTGTTGAATCTCCCGAACGGCCGGCATTCGTATGCTTTTGTCGATTGAGAAGGGGAGGTACACGGCTTCAGCGGTCTTTCGCATGGTTTAAAATGGCCGCCACCTCATGGTCGACATACGAACGACGACCACCCGGTATTCGGTTTTAATTGAGAAGTGTCTGTGGTTAACCGCAACGTTCTAATTGGGATCAATAGGTTAACCAGCAGCACACTTCTCTTCTGGGTAGGTGTCCGTTTGGTAGTTCCGTTCGATAAAAAAAAAGACATTCCCTTAAACAAAGCATATGAATGGGGAATTCATGCAAATGGCAAAACAGACGAACACAGTACTTTTAGTCCATACAGATGGGTCTGTCACAATACTTCTTTAGTAGCATAAAAGATTTGATACAGCTGTATTTAGCTTAGTATCAATTGAAGCAGGTAGTATCTTAAAATTATTGAAATTAATCTTCTTTAAGATGTTTCTTAGTATTTAGTCTATGGGTGGTCTGTTTGCTGATTTATAGATTGCTATACTATAGATTCACATTTGCTGATTTATAGATTGCTATACTATAGATTCACATTTGGTGGTAAGTCTAAGTAGGCACATTTATTTTCACAATTATTATTATTATATTATTTTTATTTATTATTTGATCAGCTCCTTTTCTTCCACTTTATTGTTCATTTCTTATTTTTGATCGTGCAATTTTATCACGATCAAATCCGGCGTATAGCTGTGCAGGTATGCAACACGGTGTCTAAGGTCAAACGCCCTGATGACGACGCATGGTTACGTCATCACGCGGGTGGACGCGGGTGGACGCGGGTTCACAGAGGGCTTGCACATGCGCGGTGAAGTTTGGGGAACGCCTGGCGATATGAATTTCACCTGGGTAAGTCATTACCTGTTTATTAGTATGTGTATATATACGTTATAGTTATCACTTATATTTGTGCTTCACTTTATCCTGAGGAAGGTCCCTGTGCGGACCAAAACGTTGTTTGTGACACATGGAATAAAACTTATTTTTCTACTTTGATACTAAGACGGTGAGTGCAGTTTCTACTTTTCTATTTTTGTATATATATATATATTTCTTTATTTGTGTTTTGCATTAGACAATCACCATTTAAGCAGTGATGACATTAGTTGTTAACGTGATGGATGAACTATATATCAGCTTAAATATGATGAATGATCTGCACATTTTTATATAATAATAAAGGCATGAGTGGAAAAAACAGATATCTTATGTAACGGATCACCTGGTACCCCGACTGAGTACCTCCGTTGACGGATGCTCCTAGTGCTTCCCGAGGGCTCCAAGCACTCCACTTGACACCATAAGTACTGCAGACCCCCCGAACCGCTGCAGCTTGGTTGGGGTCTCACCGTCTCCTACCCACCCTGGACCTACGACAAGGCTCCAGGTTTCAGTGGGTGAACCTCTCTTTCCCCAGAGAGTGAAGCAGGAACAAGCTCTTACAAGAGCTTAGTGATTATTCAAGGCAGTATGAAGAGCATAACAATCCCTTGTAAGAGACAGGACTCTAGATTGAGTGTGAAGTAGAACTTGTTTAATGAGCACAAAGGCATTTCCTATATACAGTTTTCCCCACAAGGTTACCACCCACGTGGGCCTTGTGGAGCACAGAACACAAAGTCACAACAGCCAATCAAGTATTGTACAGTAAGACACTCCCAGCTAATGTATACAAACCCTCCCCTCTGCCTGTGATACAATTACCAAACACAATGGACTAACTCAATTACCACAGGCATAACATATCCAGTTTTACCCAAAGTCCAGAAACACCCCAAAACAACAACATAGCCCCAAAAATACTACATCCCTGGATAGCCCTGATCTGGGTGAACAACATATCCAAAAATCACCCAGATTAGAGCAGGGGGTTCAAAAGTTTTATGGAAGTCACATTTGACCGACCGCAAGAATGCTTTCATGCCCAAAATAGCTCCATAGATTTAGGCTGTGCGGCCGGTCTATCTTCTCCTCTATCCTGGAGATAATTGGCTTAGTCGCTGTGGTAAGCCAATTATCTCCAGGTACGGGAAATATCTCTAAGTCCAAAAACTGTTACAAAAACCACATAAGAATATGTAACTCATATGTACATCTGTACAGCTGTGCGGCCGGTCTATTTTCAATGTTAAAAGTGCACTATAGTAGGGTGAGGTCAGAAAATAGCAAGGGCTGCTGGGAGATTGAGGAGGGACAAAGCAGCCAGTTTAAACTGGTCTGGTAGTGTCCCTGGGACATTGCCCTGCAGGAGAACAATAGGACAGGAAAAAGGGGGAGGGGAAGAGGCACATTTTGTATAACTTGATGGGTAGCGGATGGGTATTTATGTAGTGAACTACACTTGTTAAGGTGTCTGGGCTCGGCAGGTTCTCAGATTTGAGAGCTATGTTAAGCATAATGCTGAAGAGAGGTAAATCAAAAATGAAAATAAAATATGAATAAAATATGAACGGTATTTGAACTATTGAAAATAGACCGGCCGCACAGCCAAATTCACTGGAACTGTTGCAGTCGGTGCAGTCGGTCAAAAGAGACCATGAAACTTTGAACCCCTGCTCTGATCTGGGTGATTTTTGGATATGTTGTTCACCCAGATCAGGGCTATCCGGGGATGTAATATGGGGAAATGTTATGTTTTGGGCTGATTTTGGGACTCTGTATAAATATGTGTTTTTCTGCCTGTAGATAATTAGGTTTATACCTTAACTACCCTAATTATATCACAGGCAGAGGGGAGGGATTGTTTAATGCATGTGGGAGTGTCGGTCATTGTTACACTGTTCTTATTGGTCTGTACAGGTTGAAATGCGGTGCTCCATTAGGTCCAGGGGGTGTGCCTCTGGCCTGAGGAATTGTATATAAGCCACCCTGTACCAATAAAGCTTCAGACTTGTTCTACCCTTCATGAAGTCTTGGCTCATGTTTGGGGGATTGGAGAACTACTTACACTCGGGGGATTGCTATAATCACTAATCACTATACTCCCCAGAGTATAATCACTAAGCTCTTGTAAGAGCTGTTCATGTTCCTGCTCCCTGGATTACAAGAGAGGTCTACCTAGTGGAAGCTGGTCCAGAGTGGGTGGAAGGCGGCGAGACCCCAACCAAGCTGCGGCGGTTTGTGGGGTCTGCGGTGGTTATGGTGTCTAGTGGAGTGATTGGAGCCCTCAGGAAGTACTAGGAGCATCCGCCGGGGTGCCAGGCAATCCGTTACATTGAGGTATTGACTTTTCCAGTCCCAATCAGGGGACTGGACCCATGGACTTCGTAAGTCGTGGGATGAATTGTGCTAAACTGGTGGCCACCCAGACCCAATAGTTGGGGTATATTGGTAGACATATCTGGAAGTCCCATCTTAGCAGTGCGGGCACCTCCGCATCAGAGGACGTCTTGTGAATGAGACTGTTGTGTGTGATCAACGGGGATCTCGGTGCTCCCCAACATAAAGCACTGCAGCGGTGCCCGGTCGGCTTGTAAAGGGGTGCGTCAATCACTGCTTACTAGTACTGGTGAGTACCATAAGCACTGCACTGGAACACCAAATTCACCGTAAACCCCACGAACTGCCGCAGCTTGGTTGGGGTCTCGCCATCCTCCCCCCACCCTGGACCTAAGACCAGGATCCAGCTTTCAGTGGGTAGGCCTCTCTTAGTCCCGAGAGTGTAGCAGGAACAGCTCTTACAAGAGCTTAGTGATTATACTGAGAAGAATATAGTGATTATAGCAATCCCCAGAGTGTAGTTCTCCAATCCCCCAAACATGAGCCAAGACTTAATGAAGGTGCAAGATGATCTCTCCTCTAATGATTCAGGTTGGCTTTTATACAATTCTTCAGGCCAGAGGAACACCCCCTGGTCCTGATGGGGCACAGAAACAGCACAGAAACACATAATGTGACTCTAGTTAAGTCCTGAATTAATGATAATTGGGCATTCTTGAGGGTGAGAGGCATTTTGCCTCGAGTTGCAGACATAACTTGGTTCGAGAGATGACCTCCCTGTTGACTGTAGCAGGTGAGTTGGGAATGGCTGGTAGTCGGTACAGGCCATCCAGTACAATTTTCTGGGTAACTGCTGGTGGCAAGGAGTCTCCTTAAAAAATATGGTAGCTCATCTGCAGAGATTTCAGAGGGTATCCTATGGATTTTTATTTGATGGCGTGGTCCTTGTGGGCAGATATTTGCAGCGACAGACTTTGCTTGGAGGTTTGTAGTTGGTGTATTGTGTTTCTCATGTTTGTCATGCCGCTTTGTATGTCCATAATGTCCTCCTCGGTCGATTGCATCCGGTCAGTGACATTTTGCATGTCAGCCTTTAATGTTCCCACATCAGCAGCCAGCATTTTCTGGATGTCCTGCACCCAGTTTTGTAGATCTCGCTTCATAGCAATTGTGTTGTCATCCGGTGCAGCAAAGGTTGGTGCCAGAGTACTCTCAGTGTACGGCTCCGTTTGAGTAGATGAGTGGGCCAGTGAGCGGGATGGTGTCTGTGCAGTGGGGGCCATCTTAGGCTGAGCCTGCAACTCTAGTAAGGCTCCGATGTTGGGCTGTTCTGCCGAAGGGCTGGGATGAGACTTTTGTGTGTGTCTCCCCATGGTCGCGGGGGTTTCATTGTGGTTTGGGTAAAAGTCGCCTTCTGGATCGGAGTCACCATATATGTAGGCTCCACCGATGAGATTCTCCAGGTCATGGATGGTCGGTGATACGTAGGCCTTGGGTCTGTGTTTCAGTTTGCCAGACCTTGGTGTGTGAAAGAAAGGCATGTACTAATGTGGTGATCAATCCAGATATCAATGCTGTGGCAATGGAGGCCGGATGATGGGCACTGTGATGATCTGAACCTTGTCACTGGTTCTTAGAGGAGCCTGCTGGCCAGCCTCTTACCCTGCGACTATGGCCCATGTAATAGACCTGGCTAAAATACTTTAAAAGGCTCTCTTCATGTGAAGTATGTACTTTTGTACTCCAGACAGAGAGAGACCGACCGTTAGCACTAATTCTCTGGAACTGTTTTGGGCATGGGACCATGTGCATGGTCGGTCAAAAATAAGACTTCCAGGAAAATCCTGAACTCCTGAACTGATCTGTAACATTTGTGGGGTTTTATGTATATTTAGGGTACTTTTGGGGTGTTTTTAAAAAGTATGTTTTTTCTGTGCTTGGAGACAATTGGATTAGGATTAGTACAATTACTGATCCAATTATATCCCAAGCAGAGGGGAGGATTGTGTGCTATGTGTGGGAGTGCCTTACATTGTAGGGCCAGTGTGGCTCCCATTAAAGAGAGATTTGTTTACCCCTTCATGAAGTCTTGGCTCATGTTTGGGGGATTGGAGAACTACATGCACTCTGGGGATTGCTATATCACAATACTCCCCTGAGTATAATCACTAGCTCTTATAACAGCTTTATCTGCTACGCTCTCTGGACTAGGAGTGGTCTACCCACTGGAAGCTGGATCCTGGTCTTGGGTCCAGGGTGGGTGGAGGACGGCGAGACCCAAACCAAGCTGCAGCGTTTCGTGGGGTTTATGGTGGTTATGGTGTTCCAGTACAGTGCTTATGGTGCTTGCAAGTCCTAGGAAGCAGAGATTGTCGGAGGTACCAGGCGGTCCATCACAGGCACCCCTCAAGATATTTGTGGATTATCAGCCTCCAAGTCAGGTGTTAGCAGATATGGCGTCTGCCAAGCTTCAGGTCCAAGCTCCGCCTCCTACACACATATTTTATATGATTATTCAGCTTTTAACCTGCATAATACAAGCCTCTAATTTTGTTCTAAAATTCAAGATTTTCCTAGCCTTGACGTCAGAAAATATAGATTTTATGACAGTAGTATTATCCCACCAATTAACCCACCCTTTTATATTTTCGCTTGATCCTGTTTGGAGTTTCAGTTGGGTTCATTTTCATAGTCTTGGAGTTTGTTTTGTTGGTTACCTATTCTAGAGTTTTAGTTCGGAAGAAGAAGGAGATTGGAGATCAATCACTATAAAGACTACGCTGGATGCTGATTGGCTGACGAGTGCTCCATTTCACTTAATTGTCTGTTTTTTGTTTTTATTCACTAAACTTTATTGAAAAAAATTCTTTGCTGATGGAGTTAAGTAAAGAAAGTCAATGCATGATACTCGCCTCCTGTCTTTAATAAACTCAATAATTTATGACGGCAAGACTAGAAAAATCTTGGATTATACCTTTGCTTTTTCTATGATTTTGAGATCTACAGATCTCTCAAAGATGCGAGTGGTTCTCAAGATCCAATTTAGAGCAACCCAGCAATGGTTTCTAATCTTTGTAACGTAACAAGATTTTGCAAGTCCTATCTTTGGACAATCAATTTTAAAGGAACCTTAATTCTTTGATACTTTCAAACTAATTTGGGATTTGGGAGAATTTAATGGAGTTAACTAGTTCAGATTATCAGAAGCCTGAATGCCAAGTATAAGATTTAATTTCATATCACCATTGACATTATGGCAAGGCTAATCAGAATGAGGAACCCATAAATGCACATATTAATACGATGTAAAACTTTTGTCTTAGTTGGTTTAAGAATAATAATAATAATAATTACTTTAATCAAGGAAAAGTCTATAGGGAGGGTCATTGCTATGGTCAAAATAGGCCAAGGGTTTGAGTCCAAAGCCCAAATTCCTGCCACAGGAGCACAGACATAGATAGACATGCACACAGGAACACAAATACACACAGAGACAGAAATGCACACAGGAACACAGATACACACAGACAGAGATAGACATGCACACAGGAACACAGATACACAGAGACAGAGATAGACATGCACACAGGAACACTGATACACACAGACAGAGATAGACATGCACACAGCCCGCAGTCTCCCCTTCTACCTGTCAGTGAGCTGCGTCCTCTCTGCGCTGCGCGCCGCTCGCATCCTCCTCCTCACCTCCCAGCGGCAGCATGTGTAACGCTGCACGCTGGGAGTCCCCGCATTTGTGTAAACGCCAGGGTCACTCACGTGACCCGACATTAATGCAACAGTACCCTAATCACAGTGGGAGGTATAGATATCTCCCACGTGTGATTATTAATTCTGATTGGAAGTTATCCAATCAGAATTAAGCACAGCTGTTATATACTTACCTTTCCTGTCTCTCTGTGCCCTGTTGTGGTCTTGTGATACCTGTATTGCAGTTTGCTCGTGTTGCTCTCTGGTTACCGATTATTTGGCTCGTTATTCCGACTTTCCTGTATTCTCCATTCCTTTGACCTCGGCTTGTTCCTCGTTCTCGTGTTTTCTGGCTCCCTTTACTTGGCTTGTCTCCTGACTATTCTTAGTGTGCTTAACCCGGCCATTCTAAGGACCGGTATAGCACCCTTCCTTCCTGTGACCTGTTAGCGTGTTAGGGTCCCGAATCGTGACACACAGGAACACAGACACACAGGCAGAGACAGACACGCACACAGGAACACAGATACACACAGACAGAGATAGACATGCACACAGGAGCACAGATACACACAGGAAGAGACAGACATGCACACAGGAGCACAGATACACATAGACTAGGGTTAGACATGCACACAGGAACACAGATAGACACAGGAAGAGACAGACATACACACAGGAGCACAGATACACATAGACTAGGGTTAGACATGCACACAGGAACACAGATACACACAGGCAGAGATAGACATTACACAGGAACACAGATACACACAGACAGAGATAGACATGCACTCAGGAACACAGATACACACAGGCAGAGACAGACATGCACACAGGAACACAGATACACACAGGAGCACAGATACACAAAGGCAGAGATAGACATGCACACAGGAGCACAGATACACACAGAGACAGACATGCACACAGGAGCACAGATATACACTGGCACAGATAGACAAGCACACAGGAGCACAGATACACAAATGTAGAGATAGACATACACAGGAACACAGATACACCCCGGCAGAGAGGCATGCACACGGGATCACAGATACACACAGGCAGAAAGACATGCATACAGGAGCACAGATACACACAAGCACACATAGACATGCAAACAGGAGCACAGATACATGAACACAGGAACACAGATACAAACAAGCACAGGTAGGCATGCACACAGGAGCACAGGTACACACAGGCAGACAGACATGCACACAGGATCACAGATACACACAGGTGTTTACAATTACAGACACACTGTCATGTATTGACACAGAAAGGCACACACACTGATAGATAGGCAGACACAGACAGACATGCACTGATAGAAACACTCACATACAGGCATATAAAGGCACACACAAACACACACTTAGAAAACAAATGTACGGCGGTGCTGTGAGAAATGTGGGTAGCGGCAGCCAATCAAATAGTTGATGCTGCGCTCCTTGTCTGCCGGTCTCCTGCATGGGAGTGTAAAGCAAATTGATAAAGGCGCAGGTATATGACATTGTGGTGGAACATGCCGTTCCTTTCGACTGATTCATCTTTTCAAACGTTCAGGAGTTATTGTACCCGAAATCACTTTATTCGACTCCCAAATGAGGACCACCCCTGTACCTCATTAGAACCTTGGAACAGCAGTTAACATAAGTGTGAAACTGCAGGGAAATAATTAATGAGTGCTTCCCCTGGGTGGCCCCCATTTCATGTAAACGAACACGCGTGGTCGACAAAGGGATGGTGGCCCCGGCTAAGATTGTACCGCTGTCCATCCCACTTCCCGACCAGTTATATGAACGACGTTCAGGAGATATGAACTACTAACCGGGGGGAGCATTCACTTGCTGAAACCAAAAGAATACCTTGTACGGTGTTCACACATGATCCCCCAAACAAGTTGCACACATTTCCATGGAACTGTTTTGAGCTATCGCCTCGTGGCCAGCCGGTAAAAACTTTACCCCGGTGGCGATTCTATTCTACAGAACAGATCTGAGCACTACTTGGCCAAGTTGGGTGCTCAGAACAGGGCTATCCGGAAATATGACTCTTGTGGGGTTCATGTTAATATTGGGAGTACTTTTGGGCTATTGTATAAATATTATGCATGTTTCCCTGTAACTGAGAGATAATTGAGTTATAGTTTCTTACTCAATTATCTCCCAGACACAGGGACACCATGGAGAGGCATGCTATATTTCTGTATGGAGACCCCCTGCTGGGGGTCTATGTATAAATTGAGAGGGTGCAGCCTGAATGACCCAGATGACTCCCAAAACTATATCATCTAGTTACTGGGGGTTACGAGCTTAATCACACAATGGTTCCAGTCTGGTTGAGAGAAGGAATAGCGGAGGTAATCAGTTGGGTTACCTGGACTGAGTTCATAAAATGAAGCCAGAGGTGTTGGATGCCAAAGGA
Organism: Pelobates cultripes; assembly: GCA_933207985.1. Taxonomy (NCBI): domain Eukaryota; kingdom Metazoa; phylum Chordata; class Amphibia; order Anura; family Pelobatidae; genus Pelobates; species Pelobates cultripes. The sequence continues at coordinate 360,991,842 of OW240914.1, forward strand.
CCAAATTTGGTGTTAAACCATGACCACTTCAGTTACTCTAACAAAACAAGTGTTTTACTAAAACATAGTTTTTTTGGTTGTGGTAACACTTTAACAAGACATTGTTAAGAGTTCATTTAATGTTTGAAGGCTGACCTGGTGGGTGAAATTCTCCATAAACCTATTGAGCTGTGTTCTTGCAGATTTCTTCTGCCATCCCCCCTATACTTGAAAGCTTGAAAAATGGGGGGGGGGGGGAACATCTTCCTAAAAAAAACCTAGCCCCTGGGAAAGCTTTAGCTCACGGCAAGCAGAATGAGCCCCCCTAAACCAGTGGTTATAGCAAAGACACATGACAAGTTACATGTGGACAAGTTACCTGCCATGCCATGGTTCATCAACCCTTGATTATAGCCATCAACGTCCATAAGACACATCATTCCCCCATACGCAAACCTCTAGCCCTTTCTTAATATTGCTTTTTAGCATCTCCTTCCTTTTTTGCTCCACTCCTGCTTATACAGAGTTATAAATAATTATTGTTTGTAGCTATTCATATCTAAAACTTTAGCGGTGAGCTTTAATTCAACTGTTAAATTCATTTTATAAACATAATTGCCCAGTTTCTTCAGTAAAATTAAGTAGATGTTGTATATCGTTACACTCTACAAACTGGCTGTGAGAACAAGCCATTTACTGACAGGAGAAAGGGCAAATTAATTTTAATTTGATGTAATAAAATAACTTTATTACACAACTGATTCACTTATTGTTATGAATGTCATACATATTTTAGCATCTCTTGTTATATAAATATTTAGCTTTAAACAAGCTTAAAGGACCACTATAGTGCCAGGAAAACATACTCGTTTTCCTGGCACTATAGTGCCCTGAGGGTGCCCCCACCCTCAGGGACCCCTCCCGCCCGGCTCTGGAAGGGGGAAAGGGGTAAAAACTTACCTTTTTCCAGCGCTGGGCGGAGAGCTCTCCTCCTCCTCTCCGCCTCCGATCCGCCCCGCCGGCTGAATGCACACGCGCGGCAAGAGCTGCGCGCGCATTCAGCCCGTCGCATAGGAAAGCATTTACAATGCTTTCCTATGGACGCTTGCGTGCTCTCACTGTGAAAATCACAGTGAGAAGCACGCAAGCGCCTCTAGTGGCTGTCAATGAGACAGCCACTAGAGGATTAGGGGGAAGGCTTAACCCATTCATAATTATGGCAGTTTCTCTGAAACTGCTATAATTATGAAAAAATGGGTTAACCCTAGAAGGACCTGGCACCCAGACCACTTCATTAAGCTGAAGTGGTCTGGGTGCCTAGAGTGGTCCTTTAATATGAGCCTCTGGTCTGAAATGAAAGTCAGCATTTTCCTAGTGAAATGAAAGAAAGGATAAAATGTAATATAGACACGGAGATAATATTATCCTGCCCACAGAGAAGTCTACCTTGTAACTCAATATATTGTTATAAGAATTTATTTAGCACCAACAGCCTCGCTCTAAATTATAGAAAGGGATTATTTTGAAATGGATACAGAAAGGGGGGATCCCTAGTAAAACAAGCTTACAATCTATAAGGATTTGAGGTAGGCTGATCTATGCCGTTGCGTGTCTGCCCTGGGTGAACTTATTGGTAAGGTGGTCTGTCTGTGATTCCACTACTACTACACTTCAATCAATTCATTGCTATTACCCTACAAACAATTCACTACTTCTATTACACTACAATCAATTAACTACTACAACACTACAATCAATTCATTACTACTACATTTCAAAAAATTCACTACTACCACTACACTGCAATCAGTTCACTACTACTACACTACGATCAATTCACTACTACTACTACACTACAATCAATCCCCTACTTCTATTACGCTACAATTAATTAATTTCTACTACATGTCAATTAATTTTACTACATTTACACTTCGGTCAATTTACTACTACTACACTACAATCAATTCACTACTTCTACTACACTTTAATCAATTTACTACTACAACACTACAGTCAATTCACTACTACACTACAATCAATTAACTACTTCTATTACGCTACAATCAATTAATTTCTACTACATCTCAATTAATTTTACTACATTTACACTTCGGTCAATTTACTACTACTACACTACAATCAATTCACTACTTCTACTACACTTTAATCAATTTACTACTACAACACTACAGTCAATTCACTACTACACTACAATCAATTAACTACTTCTATTACGCTACAATCAATTAATTTCTACTACATCTCAATTAATTTTACTACATTTACACTTCGGTCAATTTACTACTACTACACTACAATCAATTCACTACTTCTACTACACTTTAATCAATTTACTACTACAACACTACAGTCAATTCACTACTACACTACAATCAATTCACTACTTCTATTACACTACAATAAATTCACTACTACTACACTACAATCAATTCACTACTTCTATTACACTACAATAAATTCACTACTACTACACTACAATCAATTCACTACTTCTACTACACTACAATCAATTCACTATTACCACGCTACACCGCACCAAACATTTTCCAAAATAGGCATGTTTTACACATTTTTACAGATGTTTAATAAAACCAACTGCAAATGATGCCATATTTGTTAGTGACAGAACAGAGTTAGTGTCTGTGGAGTGTTAGTGGCCCTGGAGACAGACTGAGCCATGCAAACAGACTCGTAACATTTTAACATGCTTTCCTTGGTGGACACATTACAAACAGTGTGCAATAAAGAGGTAAAGGGAGTTTTAAACACTCACCAGTTGTAGGGGAGTTTACCATCTCTCTCCAATGTTGCAAAATTCACAAATGTTCCAGCACCACATTCCCTGTTTAGAAAGGATCAATAGATTTATCTACAGTAGGTTAACTCTATTCCATATTCTATGTATAGTTGGCACCATCTCTGAAACTTTGTAAACACCCCAAATACTTAAAGCAGTTTATCTTGCTGAAATTCTTCATGTGTGAAGAGTGTATCAGTTTCATTTTATAAATAGTAGAGATTTCAATAGAAATTGAGTCTTTTATAAATTAACCTGGTTACACTCCTTGGCTGTCAATCAGATAACAGGTCATGTTACTTCCTGGTTTGGTTAGCTTAGTGGAGATAAACTCAAGAGGCAGAGATTGCCCAGAGCACATGTCTTGTAAAGACTTTTTTTGAGTTGAATTAGGAAGTCTGTGATTGGGCAGCCACAGAAAGTCTAGAAGGGGAGGGTTTGCAAACGCTGTTGACAAGAAATCTGCAATTTTACATGCCCTTTTACATATGTCCCCAATGACAAAATTTGCATGTTTTTATTGGGGGTATTTATACACTAAACAGTGATTTTTATTTTAATGTAAGCAGTGGAGTGTTACTTTAAGCTGTATAAATGCTGCTGAATAGTTGTAATAAAAACATTAAAATTACTCCGTCACTGATCATTTACTTGCTTAAAACATTTTAAAACAGTATTGCTGTCCATGATATGTTCATCTAAGCACACTATTTATCTGTAATTACCAGCTAAGGATTACAGGAGGCAGCGGCCTTGGAATTGCATTCAATTTGCAAACTTCAGTGAGAAATATTAGGAATGTGATAAGAACAGGCAGTTTTATGTTGGACAGGAAGATTGGACTAGTTGAACTTCCTTGACTATTCTGCAGCAGCAAATAACAGCAACTAGACATCATGGCACCTCCTACATTTAAACGCAGCAAGAGCCCCCAACTACAACCTTGGCACACAAAGCTGACTCAATACCTCCAAAAATGCTCCAGAACTGCTCAACGCTGCTGGAGAAAGTCTCACTGTGTGTCTGACTTTCTCCACTATAAATTTATGCTGAGCCCTTACAGCTTGGCTCTTTCCTCGGCAAAAGTAAATTACTTAAATACCCTCATAACCACACTCTCCCGCTAACACAAACGACTATTTCACACTTTTAACTGTCTTGTTTGCCCGATTGCTCCTCCTCCTACCGACTAAACCGCCACAAACTTTGCAGTTTGTGACACTGACAAGATCTCTACAATCAGATCTTCCCCTAACCTCTCTCTCTGCTGTTCTATGTTCATTCACACCCGCTACAGCGGAAGAGGTTTCTGATCTGCTCCAGTCCTCCCGCCCCACCACCTGCTCCCTTGATCCTATTACCTCACATCTCATCCATATTCTGTCTCCTTCTCTTGCTTTGCCTCTCACTAAATTTCTCAATCTTTAACTCTCTTCGGGCATATTTTCATTACCCTTCAAACATGCAACTGCAACCCTCATTCTAAAAAAGCCCAACCTTGACACTAACTCCCCGTCCAACTACCGCCCTATCTCGCTACTGCCTTTTGTGTCCAAGATCCTTGAAAGCCTTGTGTATGTGAGACTGACAGACTTCATTGAGTCCAATTCCCTGCTTGACCCACTTCAGTCTGGTTTCCGCGCTCAGCACTCTGTGGAAACGGCTCTGATCAAAGTATCAAACACTGTACTCGCTGCAAAATCTCATGATCACTACTCTATCCTAATTCTACTTGACCTTTCTGCTGCTTTTGATCATAAAAAGCTTCTCATCCTCCGTAATCTCGGTCTACGAGTTATTGCTCTCTCCTGGTGCTCCTCCTACCTCACCCAGTGCTCTTTTAGTGTCTCTTTCTCTGGCTCTGTGTCTGCCTCTTCCTCCCAACCTCTCTCTGTTGGTGTCCTCCAAGGTTCAGTCCTTTGTCCCCTACTGTTCTCGATCTATACTGCCTCCCTTGATAAACTCATCAGCTCCTTTGGCTTTCAATATCACTTCTATGCAGATGGCACGCAAATCTATCTGTCCTCCCCTGATCTGCCCTTCTTGACTCTCTGCTATTTCTAACTGGATGGCTGCCCACTTCCTTAAGTTCAACTTGTCCAAAACAGAACATCTGGTCTTTCCTCCCTCAAGTGTTGCTACCCCTGTTTCTGTCTTCTGTTTCTGTTCACGTTAATGGTGCTATCATCAGCTCCACCATGCAGGCTCGCTGCCTAGGTGTTCTCTTTGACACTGACCTCTCCTTCACCCTTCATGTCCAGTCAATCGCCAAATCCTGCCACTTCCATCTTAAAAACATTGCGCACATCTGCCCCTACTTAACGCCAGATGCGGCTAAGGTGCTGGTCCATGCCACTATAATGAAGTCTATAATGAATGCGGCAGCGAGGCTCATCTTCCTGTCCTCCGCACCTCCTACGCCTCACCCCTCTGTCAGTCCCTACTTTGGCTTCCCATAAGATATAGGGCTCAATATAAAATTCGGGTTCTTGCTTTCAAATCTCGACATAATGCTACTCCCACCTATCTATCCTCCCTAATACACAAATAGGTCCCGTCTAGGCCCCTACCCTACCTGTGTCTATCCTCTGTCTGTACTCCCACCTCTGATGCTTGTATCCAAGACTTCTCTAGGGCTGCACCGTTTCTGTGGAACTCCCTTCCCTTTTCCCTTAGATGCTCACCTAATCTCCACTCCTTCCACAAATGCATATCAATTAAACTGTTTATGGCTCCAAAACCCCACAATAAGTCTTCATTGAATACTATTCTACCAATCTACTTCCCAAATACTTCCCTTACCTTTTGTGTCACTTCAACCTACTCCCTCTAGCATCTAAGCTCATTGAGCAGGGCCCTCAACCCCTCTGTTACTGTGTCACTATACCCCACTCCCTCTAGCATGTAAGCTCATTGAATAGGGCCCTCAACCACTCTGTTTCTGTGCGTCAAACTTGTCTGGTTACAATTACATGTTTGTTATTCCACCCATTGTAAAGCGCTACGGAATTTGTTGGCGCTATATAAATATAATAATAATAATGAAACCTGAAAGGTGATGTCCAGGTAGATGATCAGTGATTTCTATGAAAAAAAAACCACAATAAGTGTTGGCACTCAATTATGCAAGGTGCGGGTATTCGAGGTTTAACCCCACAACAACCTCCTAATCTAGATCCAAAAACAAATATGAATACCGCACTCAAAAAATGATTATAGTGAAATCTAAATTTATATTGAATTGCAAAGATATTTATTATAATGATAATTCATAGGTTAATCAAGTAGACCTTAGTGAAATTCATTCCAATCATATATACATAGTTAATTTACATATATACACACAAAAAACCTCCCTGTGTGATTTCTATGGTCTATATAAATGTTAAATGTGACTAAAAACCATTTCTTGGATAACATGGCAGCATCACTTATGGATAAAGCTCCTCCTTAGCTGTCAGGACATGAATATTAATTTATTAATTAACAGACTCAATAAAAGCCTCCTCAGCTCCCCAGTCTTTTTTTCTGTCCTAGCTGACAGGCAGAGATAGTTTATTACTGGTACCAGATATTTAATGCAGCTCCCTGACACCGGCACATCATATGTAATATCATGGAAATCACACACCGAATCTGACAATCAATGAATGTCAGATTGTGTGTGTGGCGAACGTAACCTCGCCACAGGCTCCTGGAGGAGCCTGCTTGCTAGCCTCCTGCCGAAAGACTATGGGCCCTGTAAAAGCCATGAGAAAAGACTTGGTTCGTGGAATTTTCCTATTGGTTCGGGAACCAAACCAACTCCCGAACTAAGGACCACCCGGGAGCCTCCTGTGCGGTCTGTCAAATTATGACTTCCATGGAAAGCCCAAACCCCTAAACCGATCTAGGTGAGTTTTGGATATGTTGGTCACCCAGATCGGGGCTATCAGAGGATGTAACTTTTGTGGGTGTTCATGTGTCTTGGGGGTACTTTTGGGGTGTCTGTAAACTGTGTGTTTTCTGTGCATGGAGATAATTGAGTTTGTACAGTTCCTAACTCAATTATCTCTCAGGTACAGGGGAGGGATTACCCTGTTTTGTGTAGGAAACCCCTTGCATGGGGTTTGCATAAAAGGTCATGTGTGGCTTTGAATAAAAGAGATTACTTCCCAGCATTAAGCCTTGGCTCATGTATGGGAGGGGAAGCGATACTGGCGATAATTACAGTGATCCCTGCTACAGTGATCCCTGCAATACTCTCTGGATTAGGAGAGGTCTACTGTGACAAACTCTCCTTCCCATGTGAGTTTTCCACAAGCTCTTGGAGGAGCCTGCTTGCCAGCCTCCTGCCCACAGACTATGGGCCCTGCAGGAAAACCTGTAAAAGACTACCAAACTTGACCGACCGTTAGCACTGATTTCATGGAACTGTTTTGGGCATAGGACCATGTGCACGATCGGTCAAAATGATGACTTCCATGAAAATTCTGAACCTCTGAACCGATTTATGTCATCCTTCCTTCCCAGTGGTAGTGTGGGAGATCAGGGAGAAGAGACAGTCAGTCTCTCTCCCAAGTGGCATAGTGTGTTACAGGGAGAGAAGCATGTCATGCTTCCTCCCCAGAGGCAGTGTGGGGGTTAGGGAGAAGAGACAGTCGGTCTCTCTCCCCAGCGGCAGAGTGTGTTACAGGGAGTGGAGACAATCGGTCTCGCTCCCCAACGGCAGTGTGCAGTTCAGGGAGAGAAGCGTGTCACAATTCCTCCCCAGTGACAGAGTGCATTATTGGGAGAAGAGATGGATGGTCCCTCTCCCCAGCAATAGCCAGAGTTACTGGGAGAGAAAGGTGTCATCCTACCTCCCCATCGGCAGAGTGCGTTATTGGGAGAAGAGACGGATGGTCTCCACAGTGGCAGCCAGAGTTACAGGGAGAGAAGCATGTCATCCTTCCTCCCCAGCGGCAGTGTGGGGGCCAGGGAGAAGAGACAGTTGGTCTCTCTCCCCAGCGGCAGAGTGTGCTACAGGAAGAGAAGTGTGTCGTTCTTCCTCCCCAGCGGCAGTATATCATGCAGGGAGAGGAGATAACCGGTCTCTCTCCCCAGTGGCAGCCAGAGATTAAGAGAGAGGAGACAGCTGGTCCCTCTCCTCAACCATAGGGGGAGTGCATGGGAGTGGGGAAAACTGGTCCCATTCCCCAACAGCAGTGCCTGTCATCAGGAGATAGCAGGTGGTGCAGATGTGACCGAGGTCTCTGCACCAGCCGTACAAGGATGCTGGGCAGCCTGCCCAGATCCCCAACTGCAGAATCCTGTCCAAAATGAGGATGCCGGCAGCAGTCTTCCCCAAGAGCCAGGAAAGAGCCTGGGAGAAGTCCCTCCCCAGCCACAGCAGAAATGCCCGGGATAGGGGGTAGTTAATTCCTCTCCCCAGTGACCAATTCCCAATCAGGTTCCGGGTGTAGTTGAAGGAACGGCGGTCTCCAATGACACCGTCCCAGCAGAAGAGCTAGCATCAGGGCAAAGCACAGCTGGCTTCTGCCCTACCTGTCCTTTTGTTCTGGGGCCTGACGACCCCCCCAGATCCCCACCAACAAAGCGTCTCTGCCCACCAAGCATGGATGGCTTCATAAGTGAGGTTGAGGGAGAGGGGATTGTCGGTCCCCCTCCCCAGTGGCAGTATGGTCTAAAGGGAGAAGGGACAACCAGTCCCTCTCCCCAGTGGCAGGAGTTACCCCCCATCCCCAGTGACAAAATAGTCCACTCGGGAGGGAGTGCAGCCTGGTTATTTCCCCGCAGGACCCTGGAAATACAAATGAGCATTTGTGGCAGGAGGCCTACCGCACAACTACACCTTTTGGGAAAGGCCACCAGACTATCACAGACCCAGACCGATTGGAGGGGGAAGATTTGTGACAAACTCTCCTTCCCATGTGAGTTTGCCATGAACTCCTGGAGGAGCCTGCTTGCCAGGTTCCTGCCCACAGACTATGGGCCCTGCATGGAAACCTGTAAAAGACTACCAAACTTGACCGACCATTAGCACTGATTTCATGGAACTGTTTTGGGCATAGGACCATGTGCATGGTCGGTCAAAATTATGACTTCCATGAAAATTCCGAACCCTTGAACCGATCTGTGTGTTGGAAGGAAGAAGCGAAGGCGCACCGATATTGTTGACATTAGACGCTCTGTAGTCAGCCCGTCTAATACAGGTGGTTTGGGTCAGACTGAATCTTGGTGTAAAATAATTCATGTCGGAAACCAGTGTCCTGTCTTGACTAGCGTATCTAGGTGTAAATTTTGGTCGCTAGGTCGGGGAGGCCAGCGAGACTAAGCAGATTCTGATGTACATTCCGTCTGCTAAATCTCAACCAATCTTGGCTAAGTGGGAGGCGTGTAAATTCAACCACTAGACTATTGATAGAGTAAATAGACTAAATGAGTCCTGTTGTAAATTCCGCTCATTAGTTCGCTATATGTGGTGCTTGGGCAGCGTAGACTAACCGAATCCTGGTGTAAATAGTTCGATAGTTCTCAAGGTGCTGGCCAATTAGAGTAGTTGGGATTCTTGTAAATATTGTTAGATATACTGTAGTTGGTGAACTGGTGAATTGGTTAAATTGTATGTCCTGCTAGAAAGCTTGAGCTCTGCCGTCTAGTGGGAGTGTAAATTGTGTGTATAGTGTAAAATAACGCACGGTACCATAATCACTGACATGTACCATAACCACTGATATTACGTGAAACATATTAAAATTACTGTTTAATCTTGCATGTGTACCAACTGATATTGTAACTTTAAAACCAAATTTGTCTAAACTGTACAATAGTTACTAACCGTACCATAACCACTGACCGTAGAGACGAAATTGTTGAAATGTTATGTGATTGGTTAGTTTATGTGGATTAATAGTGTGGATAATTGTATGGTTTGAATAATAGTTACATTGATAAGTGTATAGTCTTTGGTGGGTTTTCGTGTGTGCGATGTCGTGATATTGTTGAGTGTGTGAGGATCCTGTGTGTGTGTGTGTGTGTGTGTGTGTACGTGTATGTTTGGGCCTAGTAACTGTGCTGCTGTTGCTAAGGTAACTGGTGTGACTGTTGAAACTGTTTGTATATTTGTACTGCTTTGAATCAGACGCTCTGTTGGAATCATGGGTGCTTCTGATTCACAAACGGTCCTTTGTCTTGTATGTTTTAAAAAAAAAAAAAACTTTTCTAAGGAATATGCTGTTTGTGATTATGGTGTAACACTGTCCCCCAAAAGATTAAAATACTCTGTGTAGCAGAGGACGGCCTGTTCTGGTAACCAGTGTTCCTGTGGATCCTTGACCCAGATTTAATACAGCAGCAGGTTTACATTGTTATAAATAATATGCTGGGGCTATACGAGTAGTTTCTGTATACAGATTGTTGAAACACTGCTAAATGGAACAAACTGTGCTAAGAGGAACAATGGAGTCCATGGTAGCCAGAACTTGTTTGTCCTCTAAAACCTTAATTACAACTGCTTTGGACACCTCCCCCCCTCTTGCATCTGATTACCAACCCCTAATTCATCCTCCAGAGCCAGAGTAGCCCAAAACTGGTATAGCTGGTATTTGCACTCCCCCTGCTCTATTGTCCACGCCTACCCACATACCTATCTGTTCTTTTCTTTCAAACTCTTGTATTTCTGTACAAACTGGTTCTTTGTAATTTGAATTGACTTCCTTTTTGGTAGGAGTGTATTTTAGCATTGAATTTTATTAACAGTTAAATTGTGAGGAGAATTCTTAATAACAGTAACTGAGTCTATTGGATCAGATAATTCTCAGCAATGACATTGTACCATAATCATTGAAATAGCACTAAAACTACTGAACACTGTGTGCATTCAGTGACAGTCTAAAATACAACTGGAAGAAATGATCAATGGTATAATATGCTAGAGTACACTTTTATCCTTTTTTAGTTACTGGATGGGCCCCTCCCAGCTTTGTTCAAAATATCCCCTTTACTAAAATACAAACTGAGATGTTTAATTTACCATAGAACTAAAGCTTTACTCAAGCCTAGATATCAGGGTGAACAGTGATTAAAATAAGTAATAATAAAATAAGCACATAATTAAAGTCTATCTGCTTCATTAGACTTTAGGAAGCACTCTAGGGCCACCTACTGGCCATCTTCGGGAGTTACATTGATATTACATTGTTTAATCATCTTTAACCTTATACTGGCATACAAAAGACAGAAGTAGGATTGCTTACCCTATTTTAATATATTTATTGCTATAAGGTTTTATTTTATGTATAAATATATTAAAAGTTAAGTTTTATTATTAGACCCCTAAAGATTATTTTGATACAATTACCCTCTGGTGACACCTACTGGTAGGTTTTTGGTTTAACACTTTTTTTATTTTTTTCATCCGCCAAATGCTGACTAGTAAAATTAGCTCACCCCCTTTCACCTATCTTACTACTCCCAGACTGGAACCTATTACTGAGCATCCTTGCCGAAGCCCCATACTAACCCAACAATTGACTGGCACCCTTTCATCCCGACATTGCCAGATGCCTCTCCGACTTACACCAGGCCCAACACACGTTGATGAAAATGGCCAAATACAATGGGCAGACCCAGTGTTTGTCTATGTCCCCTTCACCACAACTGATCTATTCAATTGGAAGACTCATAACTCTTCGTATACCGACAAACCTCAAGTCATGACAGATTTTGTTACCTCTATTATACAAACACACAATCCCACCTGGGCTGATTGTCAGCAATTATTACTGACCTTTGGAACGTAAATGGCGCTGACATGATCCATCTAAAGGCCTATCAACAAGCCATTATTGCTGGCATGAAGGCAGGAGGGAAAAAGGCAATTAACATGTCCAGGACGGCTGAAGTGTTACAAAAAGCTAATGAATCACCCAGTGCTTTTTATGAGAGACTGCTTGAGTCAAATAGATTGTACACTCCTTTCAATCCTGAAGCCCCTGAAAACTTCCAAATGATAGACTCAGCATTTGTCAGCCAGGCCCAGAGCGATATTAAGAGAAAGCTACAAAAATTTGAGGGATTTGCAGGGATATCCATATCACAGCTAATGGAGGTTGCAAATAAGGTGTATATGAATAGGTAAACTGAGACAAAGCGTGAGGAGGAACGTAAAATGAGGAAGAAGGCAGATATGCTAGCGGTAGCTATCACAAGTGTAGAAAGACAGGGAAGGGAAGTGAATAAAGGAGTCGAGAATAGGCTGAGTAAGGGACCTTTAGGTAGGAATCAAAGTGCATATTGCAGAGAGGTAGGGCATTGGAAGAGTGACTGTCCACAGAGGGGATATATTGCAGGTGGTAGACAAGAAGAGAGAAGAGGGCAAGGTGGTTATGGTAGTAGCTATAGAGGACGAGGTAGAAGAAGTTTTGGAGGGAGTGTTCAGGGAGGTAGATATTATCCCCCTACCCAGAGACCTAGGGATAGGGAAGATAGAGATTTTTGTAGGTCTGGCTGACACTGTCATGGAAGACTATTGATACCGACCGGGCTCCATCCCCCTTGGCCAAGCAGAGCCTATGGTCGATGTAACAATAAGGGGAAAGAGAAGTCCTTTCATGATTGATACAGGTGCTGAACATTCTGTGGTGACTAAGTTGGTAGCTCCTCTTTCTGGAAAGACTGTACCTGTAATAGGCAGAGTAAGTGATGAGAACCGCACCCAGTCCCAACGGCCAAGGGTGCTCCAGAGCAGGACCAGCAATCCCACTACAATAATCCAAGAGGAAAAAACTCACAGGCACTCCAACTTCAAGCCGCAGGCAGATTTATTATGACAGAATGCAACGCAACGTTTCGACCGGAAAGGTCTTTTTCAAGCTTGAAAAAGACCTTTCCGGTCGAAACGTTGCGTTGCATTCTGTCATAATAAATCTGCCTGCGGCTTGAAGTTGGAGTGCCTGTGAGTTTTTTCCTCTTGGATTATTGTACCTGTAATAGGAGCTACTGGGAGAAGCGCTGCCAAACCGGTTCTCAGGAGTCGCATTTGCATTTTAGGAGGCCATTTTGTGAAGCACCAGTTCCTATATATGCCAGAGTGTCCAATTCAACTTCTAGGACGAGATCTATTATCAAAGCTTCAAGCTCAGATAACTTTTCTACCTAATGGATCAAAGTCTCTGAAGTTTAATAAATCACCAGGCATGATAGCAGTATTGGTACCAAAAGAAGAAGAATGGCGCTTCTACTCTGTAATAACAAATGCAAACCCTAAGAGTGATGGATCTTTATTTGACATTCCAGGAGTATGGGCAGAGAATAATCCTCCAGGACTTGCTCGTAATATCCCACCGATACATATTGAGTTAAAGCTTGGGGTGTATCCTGTTAGTCTTCGTATGTTGTTCTTTTATCTACCCCAACAGCTGTAAAGGTGGCAGAAGTGACTCCGTGGATTCATCACTCTAGGGTTAAACCAGCAGCAGATTCCTGGCAAGCTACTCCAGATCGTGAGAATCCTTGCAAGATCCGGTTGAAGCGCATGACCCAGTCGAATTGAGCGTGACTTGAGAAGTATGAGGTGATTTTTGAACTATCGTGGTTGAAAGTTGCAGAGATCAACAAGTAGGTGTTTTGACGGCCATAATAAAACCTGACCACCTGCCTACGTTTTATAGTCAGAGTATCTCGAAGGGACCTCTGTGAAGTTAAGGGAGGATCAGAAGTACTACAATCCTTGCAACCCTCATAAGCGGGAAGCTGAGGTGCCGTCGCACGGTCAAAGAATTAAGATAAGTATCACAAGAATAATGTGTTTAATTATGTGCTTTAGTATTTTTATGATTTAAGTGTTTCGATCCCTTATTCCAACCCCGTACAAATTGGTTGGTAATTCGGAACAGTAACTCCTAGGGGACCTTAATAAATAAGACTTTGATAAGCACCATACATTCTATGGGCATTCTACTATTTGATGCATGTAAGGCGATCTCCGGTAGTGGAAAACCTTGGAATGTATGTGGTAATCTTAAATGGGAACAAACTTATGGGTTTAATGATAAATATTTATGTCCCAGTAAAAGATCTACTGATCCTGACTGCCCAAATAGAGACTTTAACTTCTGCCCCTATTGGTCATGTGTAGGTTGGGCGACCTGGGGAAAGACAGGAGATCAAGATATGATTATCCAAAGGTTGCCCACTGCATCGTATTGTAAAACTATGGAGTGTAACCCTGTGCATATGACCATTTCCAATCCACAGCACTTCATTGACAAGTTTGGGAATCTCTTTGGGTTTCAAAATACATGGTAAAGGAGTAGATCCAGGGACCATAATATATGTAAGACTTGAAACTGAGATGACAGCTTCTCAAACTCATCAGGTTCTTCATTCCTTCTATGAGGAGATGAGTGCTGAGGATAAAATTCCCCATAATGTTAAGAACTTATGTATTGATTTGGCAGAGAGTATTGCAGGTAGTCTTAATATAACTAACTGCTTAGTATGTGGAGGTACTAATATGGGAGACCAATGGCCATGGGAGACAAGATAGGCTTGGTACCCTGGTTCTGGGACAGATGAACAACAGATGCTTTCTCAGTCTGATCATCAAGTAAGTACTAGAGGTAAATCAGAATGGCGTTTAAAAACATCTATCATAGGCCATGTATGTTTAACTAGAAGAGGGCCACTGTATGATACATTTGTTGGAGAGTTAACCTGCTTAGGACAGAAGGCCTATAATGCTGATACAAAAGATACTACTTGGTGGTCAGCTTCAAATGTCTCAGAGCCTACTAATCCTTTTGCCAATTACACCAATTTAAAAGAGGTATGGTTTGACTTATCTGCTATATCCAATTGGAAAACCCCAGCAAATTTGTACTGGATCTGTTGTAAGAAAGCCTATTCAGAGTTACCACAAGATTGTGAGGGAGCATGTGTACTAGGTACGCTCAAACCATCCTTCTTCTTGTTGCCAATTGAGACAGGAGAGACCTTGGGAGTTAAGGTTTATGATGTGAATCATAAAAAGAAGCGAGCATCCTTGAATATAGGTAGTTGGGAAGATGAGTGACCTCCCCAATGTATCATAAATTACTATGGACCTGCTACTTGGGCAGAAGATGGTACTTATGGAGATAGAACCCCGTATTATAAGACTACAGGCGGTGGTTGAGATTATCACCAATGAAACAGCGCAAGCACTTAATCTTCTAGCTAAGCAAAATACTCGGATGAGATCAGCCATCTATCAAAATAGATTAGCTCTGGACTACTTATTAGCAGTAGAGGGAGGTGTATGTGGAAAGTTTAATCTTAGCAACTGTTGTTTGCACATAGATGATGAAGGGCGGTGTGACAGATTCATCTGTATTGCTGGTTCGTCTGTTTCCCTTTGTTCGCTGGATTCCCTGTTCGTATACCCCAGTTCGTGTAATTTGCAAACTACCGATTGAAACTACCGAACGAACGACCACCCAGGAGAGGAGTGTGCTGCTGGTTAACCTCTTGGCCCCAATTAGAACGTTGTGGTTAACCGCAGACACCTCTCCATTCCATTCGTATGGGTGGTCGTCGTTCGCATGTCGACCACGAGGCAGCGGCCATTTTGGGACACACGAACGCATAGCGGTGTTCGGTACAAACTGTATGGAACTAAAAACGGACACTTAAACTACCGAACACCGCTGGAAGCTGATGCCCACCTTCTATTTCGACAAGGCATGCGAACGTCGGTCGTTCGGGAGTTTTTATTGCATTCGTATGGACTTTTACCCAGACAGCCGTCCCATGGAGTCATTCGTATACCGAAGGACTGGTGCAAGACTTTGACTCCATGGCGATCCGACTAGATACATCGGATCTGAGCGCTATTCGGTGAAAATGTGCACTCAGATCCAGGCTGTCTGGGGATGCGTTACACGAACTATATTCATTCGGTATTTCTTCAGTTATGTATTTTAATGTATTTTTATTACTGTAATTTAAAATGGCGATTGTCTCTACCTTGGGAGATAATTAGGTTTCTTCCTAATTATCTCCGGGGTAGAGAAGACGGATTCATGGGTAAGATGGGAAGGGCTTATATTGAAGCCACTGCGATTGGCTACTGTCCAATATGTTTTACAGTCTTCCACAAGGTCCCCTCGGGGAGTGTCCACCTTGTGGAGACCTGCATAAATACTGGGCAGGTAGCCCCCATTAAACAGATCTTTATTTGACCCTCAAGACGGAGCTTAGTCTCGTTTGTGGGGGGAATTATTACTGGGACAGCGCTTTCGTTATTTTTAGCTGTGGAAGGCGTTCGACTGTTTTGCTGATCGGGAGTTGCCGGGTTCGTGGACTTCGTTCGGGAGTTTGGCGGTCGGCTGGATTTAAACTGCATGTCTGGAGAAGGGGATTATTTACTAAACGGCGGCTTCATCTACCTGGCGGTTCGTGTCTTAACAGGCGGGCAGTGGCTGAACTTACAAGCCACATGGTTAAATTGACACATGTACTGACTCAGGTCTGGAATGGGTATAACCCAAGTAGTTGGTTTGGAAGTTGGTATGAGCAGCTTGGAGGGATTAAGGCGTTACTAGGAGGAGTAATATTCATGATATTCTTATGTCTCTTTCTGCCCTGCCTAATTCCATTTGTGGTCAGATCTATACGTAGTATCATAGAGAGTACTATAGAAAGAAAGACAACTGCTCATGTAATGGTTGTCTGGAAGTATGAATCTCTAGCCCAGAGAGAGAACATATTCAGGATTAGGAATGCTGAAGGAGTTTGTGATGATGCTAAGATGCTAACAAGTCTGCTCTGGTCCATGGCTACTTGAGTGGTGTTGGCAAATTATGATTAGTGATGCATCTGGAATAACTTTGTATCAGAAGCATCAAAGGGGGGAATGTGATGGGATTTCAACATGGTTCAAAATTTAGTAGGCCTGAAATCTCCATGTGGCATATACAAGTTTGTTGTATCTGTTAGTTACATGTAGCTAAGATACTGTCATCAATGTACTGAGCATGTGCATCAACTGTAGTCACATTCCTTTGTCCTTAAAATGAGTCATACGGTCTGCCCATATTAGGTGATCCTGAATATCCTGTTCACTGATTGGTCTAAGGGTATGTGTGAGTGGAGCTATGACTAGGAGGAGTTATTGTTAATAAATAGCCTGTTCAAACTATGCTCTGGGCTCATACTTTTTGAACACAAGTTCAGTGTGAGACCCGATCGGTGTGTAAATAAAAGACCTGTTACTTCATGAAGACTTGTGTCCATATCTCTATGTGTGGCTTCTGCGGTTTGTTCCTGTTATTCCTCCGGTAACAGTATCTGTGTGTGTATGTGCCAGTGCATGTGTCTGTGTGTCAAGTTGTGTTTATATGCAAGTGTGTGTATGAGCCAGTGTGTGCATCTGTGTGTATGTGCATGTGTGTGTGTATGTGTATATGTGTCAGTATGTGTATAAAATCCAGTTTGTGTATCTGTGTGTGTGTGTGTGTTAGCCAGCGTGTGTATGTGCCAGTGTGCGTGTCTGTGTGTATGTGCTAGTGTGTGTATCTGATTGTGTGTTTATCTGTCAGTGTGTGTATGTGATATCGTGTGTGTATGTGTCAGTGTGTGTGTATGTGCTAGTGTGTTTATCTGTGTGTATGTGCCAGTGCGTATATGTGTGCGTGTATTTGTGTGTGCCAGTGTGGGTATCTGTGTGTGTATGTACCAGCGCATGTGTCTGTGTGTCAAGTTGTGCTTATATGCAAGTATGTGTATCTGTGTGTATGAGCCAGTGTGTGCATCTGTGTGTATGTGCATGTATGTGTATATGTGACAGTATGTGTATATGCGTGTAAAAGCCAGTATTTGTATCTTTGTGTGTGTGTATGTGCAGCGTGTGTATTTGTGTGTGTATGTGCCAGCGTGTGTATGTTCCATTGTGCATATCTGTGTGTATGTGCTAGTGTGTTTGTGTCAGTGTGTGTATTTGTGTGTGTATGTGCCAGTGTTTGTATCTGTGTGTATGTGCTAGTGTGCATATCTGTGTGTATGTGTTAGTGTGTGTATCTGAGTGTGTGTGTATTTGTCAGTGTGTGTATGTGCTAGTATGAGTATCTGAATGTATGTGTTAGTGTGTGTATCTAAGTCTGTGTGTATTTGTGTGTGTGTGTATGTGCCAGTGTTTGTATCTGTGTGTATGTGATAGTGTGTGTATCCGAGTGTGTGTGTGTATATGTCAGTGTGTGTGTGTGTCAGTATGTATATCTGTGTATCAGTGTGTGTATCTGTGTGTCAAGATGTGTGCATGTGTCCATGTGTTAATAGTGTGTGGTTATAATATCCTACCCTCCTGTGAAGATAACCTACCCTCTTATAACAATAACATACCCCCCAGTGATAATAATCTATCCCCCTGTGAGGATAACTTACCACTCTTAGATAATAACCACCATCTTGTAATAATAACCTATCACCCTGTATTAATAACCTGCCAACCTGTGATAATAAGTTGCCCTCCTGTGATAATAACCTGCCCTACTATGATAATAACCTACCCCCCCTCTGTGATAATGATCTATCCCCAGTGATAATAATCTATCCCCTGTGATAATAACCTTCCCCCTGTGATAATAACCTGCCCTCCTGTGATAGTAATCTTTCCCCATGTGATAATAACCCGCCCTTCTGTGATAGTAACCTACCCCCATGTTATAACCTTCCCCCTGTGATAATAACCTACCCTCCTGTGATAGTAACCTTCCCCCATGTGATAATAACCTGCCCTCCTGTGATAGTAACCTACCATCATGTGATAATAACCTTCCCCCTATGATAATAACCTGCCCTCCTGTGATAGTAACCTTTCCAAATTTGAAAATAACCTGCCCTCATGTGATAATAACCTTCGCCCATGTGATAATAACCTTCCCCCATATGATATGAATAGGCAGAGTTGATCCAAACTTGGGTTGACAGATCCACCAAATTTCCCTTGACATATGTCAGGCTTTCATACTTATGAGCAGCACATGAAGTACGGCCACTGAGTATGAGGCATTCAGATGCCACAAGAGAAACATAAATTAATTCTTTCAGTTTTTGGGGGATTACACAACTATTTGATATGTACTCAGGCTACCTCACAGACCAGTACAATACGATACAGTATTATTCATACCAAGAACAGCAGGTGTGAGTCACGAGTCATTTGGAGCACTTACCTTGCCATTTGTAGGTGTTTCCGACGTAACACAAGCAGCGTTATCAGTAAAAGCCCAATGAGAAGGATGCTAAGTATGGCCAGGACTGAAATCACCACCACGTTGGGATTCACTTCAACATCTAAAAAACAGAGCATTGTGCTCACCATCCATTTAAATCAGAAGCACAGAGCGTCTATCCTTGGGGCATAGCGCTCTGTATCCATCCGCAAGCTAAGTAACTGTATATACCGGCATTTTTTAGAACTTGCCTATTTGTGTCTACATTTTGTAGCTTGGTTCTTAATTAAAAAACAACCGTATGTTTAGTGAATAGCTCTCTAGATCTAAGAAAATACACCATTTATAGTCATTCTAGCTGCTCCATATATATATAAATTGCTTCTTTCAGGATGAACGTGTAGAAATATACACACCTAGAGTCGAAATGGAGATGTAAGTGGGGGAGCTTGGAGCTTGGTGGCTGATTGTGGTCACACTGCAATTATAGGGGCGTCCTGGCTGAAGACCAGATATCGTCACAACATGGGAGACAACGGTGACAGGATCCTTTAAAAACACAATAGAAAACATTTAGCAATTGGCATAAGTAATTATCATGAATCTTTTCAGATTACTTTTGTATAATTTTGAAATGCATTTATTATGTCATGCAAAAACTTGAGAGCTCACTCCTTGCTTACCTTGATTACTGTGTCCACTAAACTGGCTTCTGCTTATTCCACTAACTTCTAATTTCTTCACTGCTCACAGTATTTTCTGAAGACAAATTCTAAAGCCTTTACAGCCATTAAAGGGGCACTACACTGCCCAAACGTAAATAAATAAATAAAAGATCACTATTTAGAAGATATTCACACAGTGAAAACATGCATGCATTTACTTATATATAAAACAGTTTATAAAAGATGCTGATCTCTTGTCTGCAGCCTTTGCAAGCCGTCCCCTTCCAACCCCACCCAGACATTCTGTTGCTGTCCAGTCACAGACTTCCCAATGCAGCTCAATGAGAAGTCTTTGCAATGCAGGTGCTCTGGGCAATTGCTGCCGCTTGAATTTATCTTCACTGAGTTAAACAAACCAGGAAGTAACAGGACCAGCTGTCTGATTGGCAGCCAGAGGGATCTAACAAAGTTAATTTATAATAGTGACAATTTCTTTGGAAATCTTAATTTTTTGTAAAATGTAAAAAGAGGACACACTCTTCACACAAAGCATTTCAGCAAGATAAAATGCATTACGTGTCCGGAGTGTCCCTTTAATGAAATTGAAATTCAATTTCAAATTATGCCATTTGGAATACTCTGGGTTGCTTACTTTTAAAAATGATCTACCATCAAGGGGGTAATTATCATATCTGGGCTGCCAGACTGTCTCAAAGGCAACATAGCCCCAGAAAATCACCTCGTCAAAATTCCAACTTTGAAATGGGCAAAAAAATCTGGAAATGGGGTAACTGTTGGTGAGTCAAGTAAAAATATTGAGGCTTTATTACACTAATTTATTACAATAGGATTATGAAATTTCCTGTGAAAACTGAATTTGTGCGTGTGAAAAAACAGAAATAAAAGTATAACCACTAAATGGGGCCAGCATTTGTGATAAGGTGGCTAGACCAAATATCTCAACATATGCCATTTGAAATACACCAGGTTGCCTACTTTTGAAAATGGTGTGCCATAATGGTGGAGAGGTTATTACTCTGGCTGCCATATGCTCTCAAATACAACTAAAATCACTTTGTCAAATTTCCAACTTTAAAATAGACATCAAATAAATGTGACCCTGCAATTTCCACATACAACCTAAACTAAAACCTGGACTGTTGTACTTGTGAGATTTTACTGAACACAAATTAGAGTTTTAAAACAGTAAAATGTATAATGATAATATCATCAGTGAAAGTGCAGTTATGGGAAAAATGCAAAACGCAAATATAAACTATAACTTTGGCCAGGGTTTGTGAATAAGTGACTACTAAAAAAAACACTGTACAAACCCCATTTTTAATACCTTGGGTTGTCTACTTTTGCAAATGGTAAGCCATGATGGGAGTTAGTTTAATTCCTGGGCTTGGTTAGGGTCTCATAGGCAACATAGGGTCTCATAGGCAAATAAGGGAAAAGGGGAAAGCTCTATATTTAACCCTGTAAGCAGAGGTGTAACTAGAAACCACGAGATCCTGGAGCAAAAGTTGCCCTGGTTCTCCCCCCCCCTATTATTCTACCCTCTCCCTCTCATACGTCCCCCCACATGCAGACAAACAGATACACATGCAGATGCACACATAGACACACACACACACATATATACAGAGACACACACATACACACACACACACATGTACAGGCACACATACAGGCAAACATACAAACAGATACATACACACATACACATACATTCACACACATACATACACACACACATACATACAAACACACACACACACATGCACACATACATATAGATACACAGACAGACAAACACACACACAAATACAAACACACATACACATACATACACACAAATACAAACACACAGACACATACAAACACACACACACACAGACATACTTACATATACAGACTCATACATATAAACACACCCACATACACATACAGACGGACATACACACACATACAGACACACATATAGAGAACATTCATACAGACACACATACACAAACACACACATACATACAAACACACACATATACAGACACACCTACAAAGTGTTTTAGTTACCCTCCTGTTACCTACCATTTAGGTGCAGGAGGGTGACTTCCCTGGGGTCCAGTGGCTCAGCCTGATGGAAGTCAGAGTTCTAATTCTGACTGCCTCCTCTCCTTCCTCCTCCCACACAGCTCCTGGTGGTTGTTGGAAGGAAGTGACCGGGGCAGTCACTTCCTCCTAATTCTGACATCATCACAGGGGGCCTGGTCCCACTGTTAAAATGCCACAGCGCTAACCGGACCCCCTGGAAATACATTGCCATTTGGTGGCCCTAAAAGCATGGGCCACTTGATGGGCCCCTGAACGTGCAGCCACGACAGTTATAACACGCAGGCCAGGGCCGCCTTACATAGCCGGCGGGCACCCCTGGAGTGACAGGCCCGGTTGCAGATGCGACCCCTGCGACCACGGTAGCTCCGCCACTGCCTCTAACTTTCCAAAATATCATGAAACCTGTACATGGGGGGCATCGTTTTACTTGTAGGACATTTTAGTATACAAATATGTGTATTTTATTGCAGTAAAGGCTAACAATATAATGACAGTCACAGCTGAAGAACCATGCCAAAAAGTCTTAATTTCTCACACTTGTTTTTAGATTTTATTCATAATAAATTATGTTTAATATATGTTAATATTTGATGTGAAATGAAAGTCCTGTTTTTCCTGAACAAAACGATATATAATTACTGTGTGTGCGCTTATGGTTGAACAGACATATAGCTCAAATTCTAGGTTATTTTTTGGTTCAGAACTTGGATAATTGCCTTATGGGGTGTAGATGAATAGGTTTACATTTGTTTTTGGGCTGGGGGGTACCATAAGACAAGCTTACTTACATTTTCATCTCCTTTTTGCATGGAGTCTGTACACCAACAAATAACTTCAAAATAATCCATGACACCATCTTCCACCCACAGCAAGGTGACTGATGTCTGTGTCTTATTGACCACAAACAGTGACTTTGGTGGCACAGGATCTGAAGGAGGGAAATATTTTAGAAATATGAGTAAATAAATAGGAGGAATCAATGAAGATATGCTGGGGCAGTCTTATAAATTATAAAATGAAATAATAAAAGAATACAAATGATGAACGAACATATCTGTCTGGGAAATTGCATTGTGTTCACTTCTTACCAAGTTTAACCAGATATGGCCTGGAGCTGTTGCTGCTTCGCTCAGTGTATGCAGTTATGGTGATGTTATAGATATCTCCAGGTGGTAAATCAATCACTGCAGTCATTGTGCTGCGGCTCACCTACAATCAATAAATGCAATCATTACATATTAGTATTCACAGTAACTTCTCACTAAATATCATGTGGGTTGTTGGGTTCATCAATTGCCATATACACACTGTCCACACACTGACCATCAGGAGACAGAGACTGCTGGGTTCATCAATTGCCATATACACAGTGTCCACTCACTGACCCTCAGGAGACAGACTGCTGGATTCATCAATTGCCATATACACAGTGTCCGCTTACTGACCGTCAGGAGACATAGCCTGCTGGGTTCATCAATGGCCATATAGAAAGTGTCCACTCACTGACCATCAGGAGACATAGACTGCTGGGTTCATCAATTGCCATATACACAGTGTACGCTTACTGACCATCAGGATACAGGTTTATCAATTGCTATATACACAGTGTCCACTCACTGACCATCAGGAGACAGAGACTTCTGGGTTCCTCAATTGCCATATACACAGTGTCCACTCACTGACCATCAGGAGACAGACTGCTGGGCTCATTAATTGCCATATAGAGAGTGTCCACTTACTGACCATCAGGAGACAGACTGTTGGGTTTATCAATTGCTATATACACAGTGTCCACTCACTGACCATTTGGAGACAGACAGGTGGGTTCATCAATTGCCATGAACACATTGTCCACTCACTGACTGCCAGGAGACAGAGACAGCTGGTTTCATCAGTTGCCATATACACAGTGTCCACTCACTGACTGTCAGGAGATGGTGGCTGTGAGGATATTTATGGGTTGATAAATATTAAAGTAATATTTTAATAAAAATTATCAAAAATGAATGTAATAATAATAATAAACACGATGGAATAAAGCGACTAACCGCACTAAAACAGACAGCGTGAGCAACCAGGGAAGTGCAACAACACAGGGCACGCAATGACACCGCCAAAAACCCAGAGGACGCAGGATTTCTTCAAGGCGGGGAGAAAAGAAAAACCGCAACCTGCACAAGATGGAGGCGGCATAGCCTCACCGTCATGGCTCTCAGATGCACGGTCGGATGCAGAGCACATGGGATGCTCCGACCAATAGGCGGTGTCGAAAGGTAGGCTTGCTGACATGCTGCTTCAACTAAGATCATCCCCACGGGACGACTATAAGTAAATAGCGGAAGGCCTACGCAAGGAGGTTAGCATATAGGGGCACGAGCGGAGGCTCTGGAAAGTAAAACAGATGACCTCTGAACAGCTCACAACAAGCTCACAGCAAGAATTAAGGAGCTCACAGGAAGATTATAGAGCCGTGAAGAACAAAATGGCGGACCTAGAAGACCGCTCACGGAAGAACAATCTCCGGGTGAGAGGGGGGCCGGAGTCAGTCTCACAAGATGAGATACAAAATTTTGTGAAGGCATACTTCCAACAACTTAACCCCTCAGCCACTCACCAAGTCTTAACGCTGGACAGAACACACAGGGTACCAAAACCACCTAACCTAGCTGCTGATGTACCCAGAGACATAGTAGTGAGACTACATTACTACCAGAGTAAAGAGGCACTGCTCCAGGCACACAGGCGACAGCCAGACCTCCCACCCAATCTGAAGGACATTGTGCTCTTTGTGCATCTGTCGGCCAGCACTATGGTGAGAAGAAGGGAGTTTACTGATACCACTAAAGTCCTCCAAAACCACAATATTCCATACAAATGGGGATTCCCCCCAAAACTACTCGTCCGAAGAAATGGAGCTCTCACCGT
The DNA here is from genome assembly GCA_933207985.1 of Pelobates cultripes. NCBI lineage: Eukaryota > Metazoa > Chordata > Amphibia > Anura > Pelobatidae > Pelobates > Pelobates cultripes. The sequence continues at coordinate 361,016,543 of OW240914.1, forward strand.
GGTGCACAGCCCAGAGCATGGTATCAAAAAGATGAAGCAATGAGGCCTCATGAAAGGAGATGTTACAACCCCTTCGACCAGCGCTCCCCGGAGAATGCAAACAGAGTGGAGTAAAGTGCAAAGAAAACCATAAAGGGACACTGCGGCAGAACTTTGGGTGCTACTTACTCCAGGACTTTACAATACCCGCAAACCGACCGCAAAGCAGAGTCATTCATATGAGGAAAGAGACACGGATTAATGCAGCACTGTTGGCTTCCGATAAGTATTTAAGTTTGTTTATATTGTTTGGTGCTTACATTAAGGGAGATAGATAGAGAATATATACCCATATGTTGTGGATTCAGTGGGCTTAATTTATGACGGCCACAATGTTGAGCTCCTTAAGGGGTGCTGGGGAGAACCGGGGAAGGGCACCTAAGCACTCTTACTGGGACACCCTCCTAGATCCAAAGCACATTCCGAAAGGAGTTACATCAGTGTCCTACGACCCATTGGATATCACAAGAGATAATCCACCAGATAACAACCTAAACGCACTGGAGGGCCAAGCTAGCTGGGAAGATAAAAACAGTGCACTTAAACAGGAGGATACAGTAAGGTCACAAAAAAAATATATCCAATATTTCCAAGTAACTATATCCAAGTAACCACGTGTAAGAAATTGATATGTAAAACTGAAATATTGTATCTAACTTTCTGTGTATGTGACTTGTTTCACAAGTTGGGGTCATTTACTTGTTAACAGTGTGATAAGGACCACAGCTTTCAGTTGCATTTTACAGCACCCAGCTAACACAAAGGCTTACATCGCTCCAGCAGTTCTCCTGCCAGTCAGAAGACCAGAGTAATTAACATCTAGGTGTAACCATGGTAGTGTGTGTTTTTCCAAGCAATTCTGCCTAACCTACCCAGAAACCTAACCTAACTGGTCACTTATTTCACAATGTTACAGTATAGCTGGAGGGAAGAAATCAAAGGGAAAGACTTGTGTAAAGACAGAACTCTTTGGAAAAAGAGAACAGATAAACCACTTTTTTGGGGGGAAAGGGATTCTGGGAATTATAGTTTATTACAGCAAGAATGAGTCTTTAAAAGAACAGCAGCCAAGGAGGTTGGGCTCTCTCTCTCTCTTTGTCTCTTTGGAGGGGACAACGCAGCAAGCACAGGTGCCATGGTGAACTGAGAGAGGCTTTCCCAGACTACGAAAGATGAAGGTGCAAGGGGAAGACCTGCATTTAAATGTTTAAGTATTGCCCTTTTACTATTTATCTTTTGATTATGTACTGGATATGATGTATAATGTGTAATGTGTATATCCTTTTAAAATCTAACAGTATCCTTAAATTAATATTAACAATACATTTTATTATACACTTGTGTTTGTGTCTTATTTATCACACATTCCCTAAAAGAATATCCTTGTAAGAGGCATAATTTCTTACAAACGCATGCTGTTCCCCACTATAAAAGGATTAAGTCCGGTGTAAAAGGCCAGGACGGAAGCTGGATTGGTTCAGGTCCAATCCATATTACCCCCACCTATTAGGCTAGACCGCAGTGTTCCAAAGCTGCATGATACAAAGAAAGTTACTGTTGTTTAGCCTAATTGTACGTAGTTATGTATATGTTGATCTGTATTTATAAAGATGTTCTTTTTCTATGCTTAAGGAGTTGGCATGCTCCAGACCACCCAAAGGGACGTAAGCTCACACCCCAACTAATAGAGTGAAAGGTGACGTGAGAGGATAGGAGACTGAAACACAACCGCGTACACGACTATGAGACTAATAGTAAGCTCCCCCTAGACGTTAATAGATGAGTGCCTTCTCGATACTTACCCTCAACATTAACGGCCTAAATACCCCCTACAAACAAAGGATAGCTCAGCCCCCTCAGAACCCAGAATGTAGCAATAGCGTGCCTGCAAGAAACACACCTCTCGGTACACAAGACGACTTTGACCTCCAGATGCTTCCCTCAGGTGTACCATTGACGGGCCCCTAATGTCAGTATACTCATACATAAAGACTCGGACTTTAAATCCGAAGCAGAATATTCAGATAGGGAAGGCACTTATACTGGTGGGCACCATGAACGAAACCCCAATCACAATAGCAAACATTTATGTCCCAAACACTAATCAAATCAATTTCATTAAGATCCACAAAAATAACACAATATCCACAAAAATAAAAAAGGGCAATTGTATATGTGACGAAGTGCCCTTCGCCACTTGTGCCTGGAGAGGACTGCTTGCCCGCCTCTTGCCCTGTGACTATGGCCCCTGGGATGTATTGCCTTTTAAAGACATGATTTGGGCATAATGGATTTGTGTTGTGCTGCTGCTGGCCCTTTAAGAACCATCTGGGGACATACTGTGGAGTTACTGGGTGGCCACCATTTCCTGTATCAGAAGCACATGGTGAGAACAATGGATGGCGGCCATTTTAACTCACAGACACTGTTTGGATGTTTCAACACGGTGCCATCTCGCCAGTATTTGGTGCACAGAGACATCATGCAGTGGTTTTGGACTATACAGCAGGGGACACATTATAAAGTGATTGTTTTTCATTTAGCCTGTATATGTTCTGCAGAATCTGCATTAAACTGTATTTTCCAAAGTACTGAACGGATCTGGGTTTTTATGGGGTTATTGCATATTTTGGGGTCCCTGTGTGGTTTATGAAATTGTAATGTTTCTGGCCAGCAGATAATTGAGCTTTGTGTATTGTAGAAACTCAATTATCTAGCCTGGCCCAGAGGAGGAGTTTTGTGTTGCATAAATTGTGAGTTCTGTGTGCCAGTAAATCAGTCTTGTTCCAGCATTAAGCCTTGGCTCATGTTTGGGGGATTGGAGAAATACACTCTGGGGATTGCTATAATCACTATACTCCCCAGGGTATGATCACTAAGTTCTGCTAAGAGCTTGTTCCTGTTCCTGTTCTTGCTCTCTGGGGAAAGAGAGGTTCACCCACTGGAAGCTGGATCCTGGCCTTGGGTCCAGGGTGGGTGGAGACAGCAGAGACCCCGGCGCAGTTGCATTGCTGGAAGTGGGGTCTACAGTGCTGATGGTGTCGGTTGGAGTGCTTGGAGTCCTCAGCGAGCACTAGGAGCATCGATTGGCGGAGGTACTCAGTCGGAGTGCCAGCGTTCCGTCACAGTATACATGTGGGGACTTCAACTGCACTTTAGACCCCGAGCTAGACACTAACACAGGCCAACCGCTGAAAGAGAGGAAACACTGTCTAAGCACACAATTCAGCTTATTACTGGCCAAATATGACCCATTTGACACATGGCGCACCCTATACCCTAAGACCAAAGACTACATACACTTCTCACATATTCACGCATCCTACTCTAGGATAGACCTATGTCTGACTGACAGAACCAACCTACACAACTTAAGGGAATTGAACATTCACCCGAGCACATGGTTGGATCATGCCCCGGTGATCACTTACGTACACACACTCCACCCCACGAGGGGCAAAGGACTGTGGAGGCTCAATGACTCACTCTTAATCGATGACACAGATGTACACAACCTCGGCAAAGCCCTGACACACTATTTCATAGACAACACACGAAGCAACACAACTATAACAACGCAATGGGTAGCCCACAAGGCAGTCATGAGAGGACTGCTGATACAACTGGGAGCCAATAAAAAAAAAGCAGGCAGCGGAGGTGAGAAAACTGACTTTAAACCCAACAAGAGTAGAAGCGCAGAACAAAGCTCACCCATCAAAAAAGCTAAGCAAACAATTAAACAAGATAAGAAGCAAAATGCACCACATACAAGTATGAAACTTAAACAGCAACAGTACGAACAGGGTAACAGGGCAGGTAAATTACTGGCAGCTAATCACAAACAGAAATACGGTCAAACCAAAATCACCGCCATAACTAACCCACAGCGTTTAGGTTGTTACTCACAAACCCAAACAGTGTCTTTAATGCATTCGCAGACTACTATGAAGGACTGTATAACCTACAAAAATGCCACAGTGCCACAACTCAATAGTACTGAAATACGAAGGTTTCTAGGGCAAGTGCAGCAGACCGCCTGCTCCAACAAGAAAAAGCTGTTAACAAGTATTTGTATGCCCAGGTAGCTAGGACAGCCTCTGCGGAGCTGGGAATTTTTTTGCCACGTTACTGAACGCTCATGCACAATGCCTGTAGGCTCATGCGTCCTTTTGAGGAGGTGACAAACCTAGTCAGTCGCACCGAAGGCACCATCAGTGACATCATACCATTTGTTTTCTTCTTGGAGCGTGCCCTGCGAAGAGTGCTGGATCAGGCCGTAGATGAGCGTGAAGAGGAAGAGGAAGAGTTGTGGTCACCATCACCACCAGAAACAGCCTTATCAGCATCGCTTGCTGGACCTGCGGCAACGCTGGAAGAGGATTGTGAGGAAGAGGAGTCAGAGGAGGAATGTGGCTTTGAGGAGGAGAAGGAAGACCAACCACAACAGGCATCCCAGGGTGCTCGTTGTCACCTATCTGGTACCCGTGGTGTTGTACGTGGCAGGGGGGAAGAACATACCTTCAGTGAGATCACTGAGGACGAGGAACAGGACATGAGTAGTTTGGCATCCAACCTTGTGCAAATGGGGTCTTTCATGCTGTCGTGCCTGTTGAGGGACCCTCGTATAAAAAGGCTGAAGGAGAACAACCTGTACTGGGTGTCCACGCTACTAGACCCCCGGTATAAGCAGAAAGTGCCTGAAATGTTACCGAATTACGGCAAGTCGGAAAGGATGCAGCAGTTCCAAAATCAATTAAAAAGTATGCTTTACACAGCGTATAAGGGTGATGTCACAGCACAACGGGAATCTAACAGGGGAAGAGGTGAAAGTAATCCTCCTCCTCCCACGACCACGCCGGCAAGGACAGGACGCTTTACAGACGTGTTGTTGATGGAGGACATGCGGAGCTTTTTAAGTCCTACGCATCGCCACAGCCCTTCGGGATCCACCCTCAGAGAACGACTCGACCGACAGGTAGCAGACTACCTCGCCTTAACTGCAGATATCGACACTCTGAGGAGCGATGAACCCCTTGACTACTGGGTGTGCAGGCTTGACCTGTGGCCTGAGCTATCCCAATTTGCGATAGAACTTCTGGCCTGCCCCGCTTCAAGTGTCCTGTCAGAAAGGACCTTCAGTGCAGCAGGAGGTATTGTCACTGAGAAGAGAAGTCGCCTAGGTCAAAAAAGTCTAGATTACCTCACCTTTATTAAGATGAATGAGGGATGGATCCCGAAGGGACTGACAGTGGGCGATACATTCGACTAAAAAAGGCACAATGAGTGGGGACGTAACAGGGTGTCGCGGCTGCCGGCCCGCCGCGTGATATTTAAATCCCTAGTTCACCCCAGTACCTTGCCCTGTCGTGATTTCCTGTTCCTGGTTTCCTGAGAGTGCTTTATCATTGTGAATCTGATTTCCTGATATCCTGATCTTGGCTTTTCCCTGGTTATTCTGAATTCTGGTTTCCCTGACTTGGCTTGTGTAAACGGTATTGTGTATTTTCTGGCTTCCTTGACCATTCATTGTCTCTAGCGTATTAGTCCGGCCATTCTAAGGTCCGGTTTACGCTCTGTCCTTTTATTTTCCTTTTCTTGCCTATATATATGTCTACATAGTTTCTGCGTGCTGGACCACACTAGTAGTCGTGACATTGGGATTAAACTGATAAGAATAGTACTACTTAACACACCACTCCTATCTGGTGGCACATTAGATTGCACGCACAGTGCCCAAAATTTGACGTAGGAGGACCGACCAAGCATCTTTTTCCATCTCCCGGTTCCTAAAATCGATGCCATATACACATCCCCGATAGGGGACGTAACAGGGATTAAACTGATAGGAATAGTACTACTTAACACACCTTATAATAACGCAGAGAGAGGCAATGCAGAGAGAGGAGTCTGAAGAAGAGGAGTCAGAGGAGGAAGGTGGCTTTGAGGAGGTGGAAGTCCAAACACAGCAGGAGTCCCAGGGGGCTTGTTGTCACCTTTTGGGGACCCTTGGTGTTGTACTTGGCTGGGTGGAGGAAGATACCTTCAATTACATCAGTGAGGACAAGGAATGGGACATGGCGAGTTTGGTATCCAACCTTGTGCAAATGGGGAGTTTGCGGTTGTGCAAATGGACTGTTTGCGTTTGTGTGCGGTGCGTTAAACGGGGAGTTTGGTCTGTCACTGTGAAGCCGGCGTAACCCTTACACTACCTGATCGATACAACATCATACCTGATGTTTTAAAGCACGTTATTCCAAACAATTTAGGAATGTTAGGTGATTTATGCCCTTTATGGATTAAAACCAGACTCTGCATCATCTATGTAATTTTCCATGGGAGTTTTGCCATGGATCCCCCTCCGGCATGCCACAGTCCAGGTGTTAGTCCCCTTGAAACAACTTTTCCATCACTATTGTGGCCAGAAAGAGTCCCTGTGGGTTTTAAAATTCGCCTGCCTATTGAAGTCTATGGCGGTTCGCCCGGTTCGCCCGTTCGAGAACATTTGCGGAAGTTCGCGTTCGCCTTTCGCGAACCGAAAATTTTATGTTCACAACATCACTAAAGAGGTGATATCCAAGCTGACAGGGCACGAGCTCCCCCTACGCATAGCACCCTATATACTACATATCTTCCTGAAGACACATTGGATAGAGCCCCCACCAATGGATAGAGCCCCCACCACGTCCTGATAGCCGTAAAACAATGCA